>OX424575.1:14043268-14603268 GCA_949152435.1 Gastracanthus pulcherrimus
CTAAGGTTAAACCCTGACCATGAAAACGAATTATGCATTACATCGGCAATATTTTAATTGATATATTAGCCAAGTTTCATCAGTATTTATCACGTGAAAGGTATTTAAAGATTCAAAAATTCTTAATTTTGGTAATTTTTAATTTTTATTACTAAATCTAAAACCCTGAACCCGCTAATACTTTATATAATCGATTCCACATAATTTAATAGATGTACTTGATTTTTTTCATCTAACTTTATCCGACGGAAAGTGATTTTTGTTACAAAAACGGGGATAAAACCAACGAAATTTTCAATATTATATTCATAACAAAATATATTAAATATTCCTCAATATTTTACTTCGTAATGTTGCAACTAAAATATCTGTATGACGTGATACCTATAATAAGCTCAAATATTAGTTTCCCATAAATGAATAAACATTAAAAAATTTATCAATTGCTTGAAAGATTTGATAGCGATATTGATATGATTTGCCAATTTTGACAATATGATTTTGATTTCATAGATAAAAAATAAAATAAAATAGAAGGGACAAAAAACGCGCAGACAACAACATTAATTTTTTCATTCATATTTATTTATAAAATGTTTCTTGGCTCTTGTACCATAGTACAAAAGATAACTTTTGGTTATATCAAATAAAGGATAAAAGATTGAAAGATTGCATGTCTTATTTGAGAATGACATAGCGGTAGTACTTTCATGGTCTGATGACTTCACAGTTTTGTAAATGGCAAATTTGAATTGATTCACGTATTTTTGTCATAAAAATAAATAAATTTAAACGTGTCAGATTTCTGTGTCCATCACAATTTATGCTTAAATATTGAAATAATGTTTGTTGAGAATGCAACTATTGAACAAATCTTATTTTTTATCTCTTTTATTACATGATTACATTATACGATCATAAGATAGTAAATAAAAAGCACATCAATTTAATTTTTATACTTAAAATTTTATGAAAAGAAATATACATGCTCTGTTCGATATTCATTGGATTTTTTATATATAAAGCACAATGCTATCTTATGAAAAAAATAGAGATGCAAAAAAAATGTTGCACGAGTATAAATTATTACTTGTGAAAAATATGAAATTATATTGGTAAAAGTACAAGAATGGAATTTTTTCACTTATTTTTCGTCTCAAAGTAAAAAAATGCAATTGATTTGTCTACAGTTATACTAGCCAGAATCTAATTTAGAGTAGCCATATTACAGACAGACTTAGAATAATTTTAATAATTAAAAATATAATTAATCTATTTGATAAATACTTTATATTAATTTCAATATTGAAATAGAATTTAATTGCATACCTTCAGCATTATAAATACAAACAAAACTCAAAAATAGAAAACAAACAACGCAAAACTCACAAAAGCACACAACTCCTAAAAATTCTGTCGCCAAATAATCTCCCTACAAACTCCCAACCACTAACCAGTGCCAGTCACGCGTACAACCTCCCACCCTCACTCTCTCTTTCTCTCTTTCTCTCTCTCATCCGCCTATCATACATGTTTATTAGTTGGCTAACTCGGAGCGTCGACAGCGGGCAGCGTTCTCTCGTAATCACATGTAAATAAATGTATGGGTCTGGCCGTATAGTTGCGTGGGAGGTGGCGCGGCGACTACGGCGAGTTACGAATAAGAGGGAGGAGGATTCTCGGTAATAATGACCAGCGTTATATTGTACAGATGAGTTCGAGGAGGCAGACCGAGACGCAGCTGCAGCCGCAAACGACAGGCTGCAGACACCTCGACGGTGGGCAGCGCGGTTCAACGTTTTGGAAACATAATCGGGTAGGAATTCGGGTTGGAAATTTTGGGGATGCGTTCAGGGATGTATTTTGGCATTATTGAGATTAATAAGTGAATGGAAATTTCAATTATCCATTTGTGTATTTAATTCGTAATTATATACAGAATGTAAATTATATTAAAAATGTATCTACATTTAACTCTTGAACGTATATTTACGTATTTTATCAATTTATTAAAAAAGTTAATCCATACGACATTTTACAAGCTTTACAGCTGAATCGAACAGTCATTGCATGAAATCAACATGAGGATTTGTAAAATGAAAAATGTTAAGTTATTAACAGGCTCAGTACAACTAATGTATAAGCCAAATTTTGTGATCTATAACAAAATGAATTAAAATTTCAAACATTCAATAAAAACTAGACGTATTATATATCTATTTTCAATATGTTAAATAATAAAAATTCCAAAAACTCTTATATATAAAGTTTTAAATATACTGATTAACAATATGTCGAATAAACATACACACGTAAATTCAAAAATTATTACGGACGCCTCGGCGCTAATGGGTTAATGAATTATATATTTTATAATTTAAATTAATTAATTTCTCTTACGATAAAAATGCCGATATCAATGATTTGAAAAGGTTATATTTGAATGAGATTATAAACGAATGTCTTAGTCTAAAATTATGGAATAATTATACTTTATAATAAGGAGAACTTGCAATTTGTACAAGTACAATATCCCTACTTACCCATAGAATAGTTTAGCGTGTTTATAAAGTTAATTCTGTACCAGTGTATCGTTCGGGCAATATGGATCAAATTAAAACTATTTAACTAAAATATGTAAATACTTATATGTTCCTTACGAAGAAAATATGAAAATAAATATTAATGACAAAGTTACGTAATTATTTTGATATTCATAATGAAATTTAATATTAAATACTTTAAAAACTTATTTAATTATTTTCTATATTGCATCATTCTTGAAATATGATCAAATTTTATTTTCGACGTAATCCACTAGCATAATGAACAGCTACTCTTACTTAGTCTACAATACATTCGTCTGCATTCTCATCCAAAACTCTCCCCATCGTAATAAAACAGAAACAAAAAAAAGAAAAAGAAAAAAGGAACTTCTCCCTCGACTGTCACCACACTCGCACACCTGCATACATATATCCACGTGTATCCACTTTCGCCGGTGTCCGGGTATATACATTATACGCTTTGCTGGGTGGATCGAGCAGATAAAACTTTCCTCCACCTCCAAAAGGGATAGAGAGAGATAGAGATAGAGAGAGAGAGAGGGAGAGAGCGAGCGCATAATTTGCACGAGCACGTCGTCGCGACGCGCAAAGTTTTTCTTTAATATATTCTTACATGCGCCCGCAGATTAGATTAAAACGGGGTATGCATAAACTCACCTTCTCTCTTTCTCTCTCTCTCTCTCTTTTTCGCTCCGCAGAAGAGCAAAGAAAGAGGCCGAAGGAGGCTTTGCCTGCTCGCTAAAGTAGCCCGAGAAGAAGAAGACGAAGAAGAAGAATAAGAGGAGGAAGAGGGGTGAGGATAACCGAGAAATGGTAAACGCAGTCGTATTTATGATTTATTTAAGTGGCGAGATGTTGAGAGGGTGGCTGGGGGTAAGATGAAATTGGGTTGGAGCTTTAGCGCTTGGAGCTGCTGCTTCTAGGTAGAGAGCTTGTTTAAAGAAGGCCATAGGTTTGGGTGCGGTGCAGGTTGCGAGAGATATACATGTGTGTTGCTTTCGAGTGAAATTTAGTTCATAACAGTATCAATTTGTGTAGTTCTTAAAGCTAAGACGATTGCCTTAACGGAATGACAAATAGAGCATCATGAAAATATTATTTTAGACATTTAAAGTAGTATCATAAAGATTATATTGAAGAATATACAGCGATATATATTGCAATCAGAAATATTGCATCGCAAAATCATTGATTACATTTTTTTATAATTGTGTTGTTTTATCAAGCAATACAAGTTTTTATAATGTTCAAATTTCTCCGTACGTCAAAGTTTTTGATGAATTCATTTCAATCTTGAAGGATGCATTCTTAAATATATTTTAATAAAAAGTTTTTTGTATTACATGACTAGGTAATATGAGTTTAGATGACTCACAAATAAAAAAAACATGGATTTTGATTATTATCTTTACTCTTTTTCTCAACTTTCAACTTATCTTTATAACTTATACTATTATATAATTTTGGTGTAAATGAATTACAAAAAATTGTAAATTTGAATTTATTCGTGTTTTAGCTGTCAAATTTCTACTTGTTCATGTTAAAGATGCAGAAACTAGCTAATAAATCTATATCGGGGAAATTGGGGTATAACGGGTCACTAAAATGCAAAGACCGATAGAAATTATAAAAAGAATAATTTTAAATGAACTAAAATGGTATTTAGTTTACTATCCAATTAAAGAATGTAAACATGCGATTACGTCAATATTTAATGTTTTGTCTCAACAGTAAAGTGAATTTATAAAATGACTTCGAAAATCGCTATTTCAAAAGAATTGGGGTATAACGGGCCACTCTATTTGGTTACAATGAAACAGTATGTAATTTATTGGTCTTCTTTTAATTATTGGCACGGAAATACCTTAAGAGATCGATATAATGTTTTTCTATACTTAATAAATCTTAATATTAGATCTAAGGTACTTTACACTGATAATTGAAGAGGAAATTCATTAGCATTTATCATTTTTACTGCAAAAACACATTTTGTGCTGTTAAAACTTTTTTATTCAAGGATAATTGCCTGTACAGAGAACATTACCTCACACTACAACTACAAGTACATTTCCTCCCAACAAAAAAATTATCCCTCTATATAGGAATTATGGCTAGTGACAGTTGAAAAATAAAATTTTATTGCACAGTACAACAACTGAGAAATGACTCATGTAAAATCATTTCCGGTCCTAAAATGAAGAATTTTATGCGTACTTTATTCTGTAAAAACTTAATTTCCCATAAACAATTCCTGCATTGAAAAAATTCAAAAATCCGAAATCTGAAAATTCTTACATTTTGAAAAATGGGCATAAAAAAATGTATTTGACGATTTTTGCGCTGAAACTTTCAAGCGCATGCCGGGTATTGATAGCAAACATCTGTACAAAGTTTGAGAAAGCTATGCTGCATACTAAACGAATGGTGATTTGATGGGACAAACGAACGCGCACACACATACACACACAGTCCCACACAAACACACTCACACAAACACACACATGCACACACACACTCACTCACACACACCGACACACACACGCACACACACACATACACATACACAAACACACACACACACGCGCACGTACACACACACAAACACACACACACGCACACATGCGCACTCATACATACAGCCATTTCCTTTTTCTTTGAGAATGCAATATAAGAGAGATTAGGGTATATGGGACCAATCATTTCTATATAGAGGGACAAAATGTTACGTTCCACATGGCAATATACTTGTGATAGTAGTGTGAGTTAATATTTTCTGTATGGACAATTTTCCTCAAAACAGACAAATTTTGTACAGCACAAAACAGATTTACAGCCGTGAAAATAACAAAAATTATTATGCATAGTGAATGAATTTTCTCTTTGATTATCAGTAATTGTAAAGTACCTTAGAACTAATATTAAAATTGAATAAGCATACAAAAGTATTGTACTGCTCTCTTAAGGTATTTTTGTGTTCATATTTGAACAAAAACTCATAAATTATACATTGTTAAAATTGCAATTTTCGAAGTAAATTTATAAGTGCACTTTATTATTGGACGAAATATTAAATATTTATCTAATTATAGATGTACATTCTTTAATTCGATAGTAAAATGCCGTTTTAGTTTATTTAGAATTATGCTTTTTATAATTTTTATGAGCTATTATATATTAGTTCAATGCCCGTTATACCCCCGTCTACCCTACATAATAAAAAATAACTTTGCATTGCAAATTTATTTTAAAACAAATATGAAGAATAATAAAATATTTTATACAACCTCAAAAGAATAAAATAATAAGAAATAATTCAATTTTTAAAAAACACCAATTGTCGTAGCAAATTTGCGTACGATGCAGTTATTTACGCTCTCACAATAATAAAAAGTAAAAAGCCGAAGCGAACGAGCGCGAGCCAAATTAAGAGCGAGCGAAGGAAAGACGAAGCGCGGGAAAGATTTAAAGGGAAAAGGCGATTACGGAAGACAGGGGAAAAAAGGACGCAAAGAAAAAGTCTATATAGAGGAGAGATGGGAGCAGAAAGGAGAGGGAATAATAAAAGATTATTCCGCGGTCGGTTATGATAATGCGAAGCGCAAGGCGCGCGCGCGAGAAGAAATTAAGATAGTGCGAAAGTCCTGGGTATTATATTGAAACTCGCGCCGCCGTCTTGACAGCCGCATGACGATTACATTGCGCATCTCGTTTGCCTTGGCGCCGCCGCCTGCGTTTGAATATTTTTTTTTGCCGCCGCGGCCCCGTATATAAAAGGAGCTTTAAATTTCTAAGGAGTAGCGGAGTCTCGCTCGAATTGCCCATCGCGCGAATTTCTTATTAGCCGAGCAGGCGCACGAGCCATTGTCGGGTGTTATATTATAGCGTTGAATAATTTGATTCTTCTGGGGTGATATTTTTTATCTACTTTGTTAGCTTAAATGTCTACTTAGTATATTGGTTTTTATTATGTGGTGAATTACTGAATTTCAATTTATTTTTGTTTGGTATTTATTTAATCGAAATGTGAATTTTACATTTGAGAGAGAACAAATAAAGATTTTATTTATCTTATTAGATTTTTTCTTAGTATCATGAAGTGAAGTGTCTTTGTCCACTAATTAACTTTCAAAGGCTGTATATCATCTACTAAAGCAGCGATTTTAAATTTTATATACATAGCCATACTTGGGTATAGCTATAAACTATTCGTTACTCATATAGCTAATTAATCTTAATTTTATGATCATATAAAATTACAACCAGAAAATATTGTGAACAGAGATAGCGTATTTTGGTCGACTTGGTTAGTTTGTAATACATTTGTGATATTTAACTTTAGTACATTAATGCGTGTAAAAAAATTTGTCTGATAAAAGTCTAGCAGAAGTAGAACATACCAGACTTTTAGTAACAATTGCAAAACAAAAACATCGTGTTTTGTCAAGTCTGCAGTAATCTAAAATTTGGACTCCGTTTTTATAAATATTTAAATTTAAAGTACGATTGCAATATTTAAAAAAATATTTCTACCGTTTAATCGAAAAGTATGATTTTTTCCGATTCCGACCGATATTGACAGTAAGTGTACTATTCTGACTAATTATAGATAAATATGCGTTTTTGTGATGAAATTTCAAATAATGCCTGGAAGACTAATGTCAGACTAATTCTATTTACACGGGGAACCATAATAAAAATTATAATAAAAGTTTATGAGACTTAATTAAAAGATTCTATTAATAATGAAGTAAACGAATCAGCAGAATATTAATTTTATTACTTTTTGATAAACTGCGAAAAAATTTTATAACCCAAGACACTTTAAACAATCGTATAAAAACGTCTTAAATTCAGTTCAAGATAAGAATATCCAAGATACACCGTTAATCGTCACAATAGGGAATGTACGTATAAACATCTTCTTATATAAGTTAGCATAGCTTGAAATTCTTTTAAATTAAAGAGAAACTCCACTGGCCTTTGACCGAATTTTTTTTTTATTACATATTTTTTATGTTTATAATTAGGTTGTTAAAATATTTTTTTTTCTATCGGCATGGATTTATTTAGTATAAATCGTAAGCCGACGTATAGTGCATTTTGAATTTTTGTAATTGAACTTTATTTGAGAAAGTTATAGCGTTGTAAGTTCTAAAGTTTCTTTATGACGTCACGATCATAATGATGTCAAAGGTGCCGCCGTATGATCATGATGTCACCAAAAACTTTGGAGCATCGTATCTCTTTCAATTTTTAAGATATAGATAAAATTCCAAAAGTTTACAAAGGCAATATACTACGATCTATTCAAATATGTTGTTAGAAAAAAATGCTTTTTAACCTAATTATATCAACATTTTGAGACCTGCTGGATGTCAAAATTCTTAGAGTTATAGCCATTTGAGTGAAACAATTTACATTTTTACTATTTCGTTTTGCATATTTTTAAAATAGAGTTTGTACATTTTTATACTCGAACTTGTAAATTTTTTAACTAGAATTAAGGGGGTGCATTAATCCTACTGTACCGACTGAATACCACCAACTCGAATTCATCGTCCCATTTGGCAAATACGCATCAGATCTGCCTTGCACGGCGAATGGATCCCGAGCGCATGTTCGAATCACTCACCTACCTCTCAGGCAAGGACATCAACTTTATCTCGTTTCAGGCATCGCATAACTGGGTCCTAAGTTGAAGACATAGAGACCTGATCACGACTAGTATCCACATAGACTTCATCCAGTCGAGCAGCCGCTCCAAACGACAACTTGGAGATTCACTGATGGCTGGCTCCAGCTAACTGCATGCTTCACCCCGATGAACTGAAGGTCTATTGCGGGTGGCAACTCTACTTTCATAACCTTTAGATTTATCCACGCGGGCGAGGTGAAGGCCTCTGTCCACTGACAGGGACGTGCTTTATTTGGTTTCAGACACAGGATTATCATGAGCACAATTAGTCATGTTCCACTGTTCTTTCGAAGGTGGACTCTCTTCATACAAGGCAACCTGGTCTTGCATACTGTAAGCTACTCTTATCCGACGACTCGGAGACTCTCACACAACGCGCTGCTCTATCTGAACGATTTAGAGGCTCGCACACAGCTGTGATTCTCAACTGGTGACCAGGAGTCTTGCACATGGCGAGCGACTACTTCCCAATGGCACAAATACTTACTGGCACCAGGCTTCTCTTTCCACACAATCCGGAGACTTGAGCACGGCGGGCTACTTCACCCGGACGTTCCAGAGTCGAGCAGGTAGCGAAGCTACTTCAAGGCAGACACTTCCTTCTTCGCCGACCTCGACGCTTGGACCCGGATGACTTATATCAGTCACACGGCGGGTGGCTATTTCACCTCAAAGATCTTCAGTTACTCACTTTCCGCGGGTGGCTATTTCATCTCAGCGACCACAGATCTCCATCCACGGCGGGCGATCGGCTAATCTCGTTCGCCTTACGACCTGTAACTTCACCCATAGACAGTGGCCACTTAATTTTGATGATTTGCCAGCTCATTCACGTCAGGCGGCACACCATCCTGACAACTTTAAATCCGTAATTGAATTTAGTAATGAAAATGTACAATGCCGTTTCTCCGTTCCGAGTTTTGCATGATTTCCTCAGACGAACAAGACAACTGCCAGAGATTCTGTAGTTTTGAGTCCGTGGGAAGGCTCTAAATCACAGGCAATACCTGGTCTATTCGACAATGAGCCAGTTCTATAAGTTCAGCAAGTATAGAGTCATCTAACTAGATCACGCCCACGGCGGAGTACACCCAATTAACTTCCTTCACTGAACGAGGCGGGAGAGATTTTGAATTTGAACATTTTGCGCCACATCCCTTCCCAGTCATCGCTACGACTAGCTCAATATATACAGCTGTATTTGCTAAATAAAGCGCTTATCTCTCTGTACTCGAGAATCGACTTCTCTTTCTCTCCTCACCTTGCGACAATCCCGCTAAATCCAACAAGGTTATTATAATTAAAAGTGAATTATTTACTTTTTATGATTTTTCTTATAATAGGACTGATCCGCTCCTCATTTTAACAAAACAAAGAGATCCTGAAAAGGAAATTCGATTCTGTTGCGTATTTTTAGAATGGGACGAGGAATTCGAGCTGATGGTATTCAGTCAGTACAATGGGACTGATGCACCACCCTGAAAAATATTTGATCTCGCGGAGAATTGACCCCGGACGAATTGACCCGGCATGTGAGTTCGCAATTCTATTCACGTCGCTCACTCCCTTGCTAAATGATGATAAAAACAAAACAGTGAGTGATTTTGTACATTACTCGTCTGAATCGTAGAAAATAACAAATAATGTTGTTTTCTAAACCCTGAATTAGTGAATATAAGTGTATTTTGAAAAAGAAAAGACTTTTTGTTACGATTTTTATTAATGTGATCATTATTGATAACATTTTCTGTGATTTAAATTTTAGATGATTTTAATTTTAAATGACATTAATGAGTTTTAACACCAAACATAATTAAAATAGTGATTTGTGAATCTTTTCAGTTTATCAAGAACAAATTTTCGCAATGAAGATGACCCGAGTTCGAGCCCGGGTAATGTAATATTTTTCCCATGTTACAATTGACAATATAAATTTTACTATATTGAAAGTATGTCCCCGACTTGCTATTAAAAATAATACATTTTTCCGCCAAATATTCGCAATATTCACAATAAAATTTCTCTCAATGCATTTGTTCTAATACATAAATGAGAACCATGTTATATATGAGAACCTAAATATTATAGAAAAACAATATTTATAAAATGATTATATGTTTTTTTTATCAGGGATAGAAAAACTAAATTACTTAAAAATTTTATTTAATAGGTATTGTTCTCTGTGTGACCGATTACCTTATATATTTTTAACGAATTTCTATCATATATTGCCAAAATATAGTTGTCTTAAAATAATTACGTTTTTTTGTATAACAGGAGAAGGGAATTAGGTTATGAAAATAGGAACTTTTATCACGTTATAACGTACCAAACCCCAAACACTAAAACTAAAAACCTAAAAATGCCGACAAAACAAAAAACTACCGGCGAATCAGAAATAATTATTTTTGTCCCCCTATCATGTTTAAAATAAAACAAAATGAGCATTGATATATTCAATTGTATTGCATATTACCCGAGATATTTAGGGACACATACAAACACATACATATAAACAACCATAAGAACATTTCCTAAAAAAAAAGAGTGTTTTGTTACAAATGTCTCAAAACATGTTTTTCAAACATATTTTTTACTATCACACAAAGACCCAGTAGATACGTACTTTGGGAAGAATATAGGTATTTAAAAATCTACATGGCATAGCCATCTAAAATTCAGCAGGGATATTCTTTTAGATAAAAGTTAATTTTTCCCAAAATGTCGAAACATTCCCGAGACGATTGATTTTCGAATTTCTCTCTTCAAGATTGCTCATCCAAATTCCGGATGCTCTCCTCGTTAGTTCTGGTATCCCCTTCTCAAACCCAAGATCCAATCCTATTCTTTAAAAACGCCCCACACTTCCCTGCACGCGCAAACTTTAACTCTATCCACGTACAGTACAGTCCACTCCTCGCCGCACCGGAATTTCCGTTCTATCCGCACATCCGCCACTGCTAGTAGCGCGACGAGCGGAGCCGGAAGAAGACAGCAGACGCTACAGCCCCAAGTGGGATACCTACGCACTTTCGCCCCGCGTCCCAATCAGCACACGCACAGCCTTCGCGGCAGCGTCTCGCTGAGCAGGATTAAACGACAGTCTGTCAAAGTGCCAAGGGCACGTAAGTAAAGAGGGTTGCAGCATCAGGCACCTACGCGCACGATACGTGTACGCGTATACCTCGTAATCCGAAATGCAAACAAATCCTCCTGGCCGCGCGCTGGGCGACATTTGCGCGAGGAGCGCGCGTAATTTCATTTCGGCCCTTTGACAAGCAACGGCGGATTTCGGACCGACTGTCCCTACTGCGAGTTCCGGCGAGGCGCGGCTATGGCGATGTGCGTTCGATCGTCGTTAGGGAGGGAGGGAGAGAGAAAGGAGTTGAGAGGATGCGACGGCTGGTGGCCCCGTGCGATTTTGCACGCGGCTGGGTTTTCGGGAATTTTGAATTGTTTGGAGTTGTGCGTCGGTGTGCGGGGTGTGTCTTATGTGTGGGGAGTCTGGTGTAAAGTGTTGTGGATTGGATTTATGGTTTAGCTGAAGTTGACTTTATGACTTTTGTTATACCCATTGCAAATTTTTGTTACAGCGTCTTTTGGTTGAAGCATTACAACTTATAAATAAAGGAATTGAAGGTTTTTCCAAGACAATTAAAATGTTTGAGCTCTGTAGAAATTGCAAGCAAACAAACATAACTTAAAATCGAAAAAAATTCGTATGCACGAGTGTGTTTCTCGTAACGAGTGTTTTATTATTTTTGAAAGAACATACTGTTTATCTAAAAGTTATTCAAAAGAAAAAGAAATCCTTTTTTGATTCGTTCAAAATTATTAAAATATATGCTTAGTAGATATTTTGAAAATGGCTCGCTTTTGGTCAACATAAAAAATTTAAAATATTCTAGGAGGTACTGTAGTCTTTAAAATTGAATGAAAATGTTTTTAGGACTGTTTTCCGACATGTACTTTAATATATAAAAATTCTTTAAGAGAAACGGTGGTAAAGGTGCGCAGCCTTTCTTGGAATTTTGCTGGCCCGGCTTAACTGTATTTTTAAAATACATGTATTATAAACTATTTGTTTATTTATACAAAAAAATAATAATTTTTCAATAAAGCTTACAGATATACTCTATCGACATTTTCATTGTAAATAGTAACTTCTAAATTATGAAGAAAACTAATTAACCCTTCAAATCGCGACTTTTCATAGATCATAAAAAAACTTTTTTGAGTAACTCTATAAGTAAAAACACATCTAAATACATAGAAAATATACTGTTTTTTATTATATTATTTTATTTTTATTACATTATTTAGTATAACGATGTTCATATTTGAAAATAATCTCAATAAAGAAGAATAAATAACATTTAAAGTTATCTCATAATATACACATATGTGCGTGTATGTGCGCATGTGCATGCGTGTATGTGTCTGTGTGCATGTGTGCATGTGCGCGTGCATGTATGTATGCGTGTGTGTATGCGTGTGTGAATGTGTGTGTGGGTTTGTGCATGTATGTAGTGTCCAAATGTTCATACATATACGTGATCGGTATCAAAATTATATAATTCATATATATATATATATCAAAATATTCCTCTAGAAGGGGGCAAAACACCTTCATAACTTACAAAACAAATTATAAGTAATTATTTTTCTTTTATAAAGTACACTATGCCAAAGTTTTTGTACTTAAACAAAGTGCATTTACACCTTAATTAATCGGTCTAGAAGTCACTTTTCTCCTCCCTACCCTATAGAGAGTGATAAGAGTTTTCGAAGCCAAAATCCACTGTCCACGCGATCGCAAGACTTCTACTCAACTTTTTGACTTGTTCTAAACAGGATTTATTTCTTATGTTGATACATATTGGATCCTTGGGACTAAAAGGGTTAAGAGAGAAAAATAATGTTACTA
Source organism: Gastracanthus pulcherrimus (assembly GCA_949152435.1). Lineage (NCBI taxonomy): Eukaryota > Metazoa > Arthropoda > Insecta > Hymenoptera > Pteromalidae > Gastracanthus > Gastracanthus pulcherrimus. The sequence continues at coordinate 14,056,458 of OX424575.1, forward strand.
CTATCTTCGCCTTTAGACTGACGAAGATTCAGGCTGTCCTTAATCATCATCTATACCTTCCGTGATTATTTAAAATTTTCCTTCACGCTCTCAAGGTCCTATCATTTTGCAAACCGCATTGAAAAAATTAAATTATATTCCATTTTATCGCTCGAGCTGTGTTTCTGATAAAGTTTATAGTAAATCTCAGTCTGAAGCTTTATCAAAAACGCAGCTTTAGCGATAATATTGTATAGTAATTTTTTTTATCAACTTGGTGGAATCGAAGTGTATTTGACAATCATTTTTCATAAAGAATTTTTAAAGTCGAAACAAAACTGCGTTTTACAAGTGAATTTACTTACGCTTATGACCTTTAACATATCTGTCTCTTAGTCTGATAAGATTTGGTGGCAACATATAAAATGCGCTATACCCTAATAATTTTATCATAACATAAACTACTATTGAGGAAAAAGCTTGTGACAATTGAAATCGACGCAAGATGAAGTGAGGGTTACTTCTCTTCTTCATCGTGGCCATCCTAGCCGTGCACAGTAAGTACATTTAATTTAGCAACGTACATATTAAGAAATATACTTTTGTCGTTAACATTATTTCTATATTGAAGAATAATAATTAAGAACAATAGAAATAAGAGTCAATAATCGATAGTTGGTTTGTTAAAAAATTTCGAACTAGCTAGTTGGTATTTAACGATAAAAGTTATGACCAGGTAACGTATTTTATTTTATTATTACAATATAACATTGTTAGAAAAATTTTAACACTGTTTAAAGTTTTGATGTTTGGAGAAAAATATTTAGGATATAATTTGCTTATGGTGGCTCTCTAGTGAAATCAAATTTCTCTACATACATTCTAAATACTTTGAAGAATATTCTCCTAAAATTTTAGCCGGATTCATTAATTTGGTGTGCGTCAGGATAAAATTAAAGTTTAAAAAACAAATTAATGAGATAACAGTGTTTTTATCAAAATAGTGGTTTTGTTGTGAATAAACTCACCATTATATTAGAAAACTATTGATTATAAATATATTTTACATATCAATAACTCTTAAAAGTGATAAAATGACCTTAAATGATAGAAAGATCTTTTCGTAAAGCGTTAGTTTTTCATTGAAAAGAAATAATACCATCATAAAAATATTGTTATTTCATGAGTTAATAATTAGTTGTTAAAGAGTTCAACGAACTTTATAAACAAAAAATTTTGATAGAAGTATTTTTATTGCAGTATGTACTTTTATAGGAGATTATTTTATCGACATTATTGTCAAGTCAAGTTATTATCATATTTTATTATTTTATGCATTTTTCTTGTCTTCACCCGAATAAAAATTATATTTAAAAAAATTAAATCTGAAAATTTATTATATGTGATTGTATACGATTACATAAAACGAAATGAGGTGCCGTGTATAATCATATATAATAATTAATTAACATATATGATTATGTATGAATCCATTCCATATATATATATATTCTGATATATATTCTGATATATATTCTGATATATGTTAATATCAATTCATGTATGAGCATACACGAGTTATGGCAACACATAAGCATATATGAATTTTTATGGTCATATATGCACATATATAGCTTTATACAATTATACATGCCACACACCCACATATAATCAATTTTCAGATTTAATTTTTTTAAATATAATTTTTATTATATTCTCATATACGTATATTTGTGTGTGAAGATACGTTTATATTTTTGATCATATCGCACCTTCATTCTATCTCATGATAAATTGATTCTACTAACTTGGTTTTACAAAAACATCAAATTTTCAGTTTACATAGTCTTGTTCTGAAGGTGTGATATATAATTATATACTATATAATTATAAGTATATATCGACGTCTCTTACGAAGACTAGCACATTTACGGTTTCTCGAAGAATACTAGTTCTTGTCAGAAGTGTCCTACGAAAGTTAGCCATTTTAGGAAATTTAGACAAAAACCATAATTTTATTAGAGATGCTATGAAAGTATTAGTATTAATCGGAAAATCTAAAAAGTGCTAGTATTTATACGATGCCTCTGAAAAGAACTAGGTATTTTTGAGCAATCTAAAATGTGAGGGACGTCGATAGGATTTTACATTAAGTCATTTTAACCCGGGAATTCAATATCTTTTTTACGTGCTAAATGTGCAATATGGCTACAATGGGAATGGAAGGTTGAATGGATAAAATTAATCATACAAACTCTTTAATTTTATTTATCGCTACGATTCATTATCTATATGTTAAAATAATAAATAAACGTCGTTAAATAATTCATAAACATAATTGTTCAAACAATTTAATATTCAGACCATAGTTATATGGAATGCTACACATTTTGTGCAAAATATTAAACAGTTTAACCTTGTTCACAGTGTCATTGGCTAGTAATAAATGGTCGCTTCCGGTAGACACTGGTGAGTGTGATAACGAAGAGTGCCAGGCGAAATGCTTGAAGCTCGACGGAAGTGGCGCAGGTGAATGCAGTAAAGACCTAAGTGTACGTGGTTTCTACTCTTGCTCATGTGACCCTGTCGCTAGATAGATCTGCCTGATTTATATCTATATTTATATTATAACATTTATTGATTCAATAAAACTATTTTAAAAACATATTACAGTTTTTAACTCATTGACTCTTACCGCCGCGCTTGCAGCTGTCTAAACTATAATCAAGTGAAAAGTTGATTCCGATTAAAAAGTCTTGAGTAAGAACAGTTTTCTGAAGTTGCATTTCAGAAAAAGTAGCGTAATAGTGTATAACTATATTTTGGATAGAAGTGATGTACGAGGAGTGTCTATACCCTCCGGGTTACGAAATTTGATGAAACTTTAGGAGGTGATTTTTTGTACCTAAAAATGAAGCCTAGCACCCGTAGTTTTTTACAATGGGCCTTCTTTCTCGAGAAATAAGTCATTATACTCCAAATACGTATAATTTAGACTGTTATGTATAATGCGTACAATAAAACTAGGCGAAAAGAGTTTTAATATAAGCTTTGTTACGTATAAAAATAATAATCCGAATAAAAGTTATTAACAATTAAAAATGGTGACTAAAGTGGTGTGAAAAATCACCGAATTTATAACAATTGGGTTGCTTCTTGATTTTTTTTATATCATATTCTGATAGATTATAGCATACTTCCTTTGTAAACTTTTCGAATTTTTACAATACAATCAAACGTTAAGAAGAGACAGCGCTTCAAAAATCCTCGTGACGTCATAAAAAAACTTTCAATAGCTGTAACTCTTGTAAATCTTATTTATTTTGAAAAATTCAAACAGATTGGTGAATTAACTCAAGTTCTCTATCGAAATCATCAATCCCGCGGAAGAAATCAAAAATATGAAACAACCCAATTAAGTTTCGACCAATATTCATGCATTTACATTCATCAAATTCGATTGTTAATAACTTTTACTCGGATTAATATTTTTAGACGCAACAAAACTTGAATTGAAATTGAGATTTTTACTAAAAGTATACGCATTGGCGATATTATGACGAGAAAAAGGGCCCATTGGCTTCATTTTTAGGTACAAAAAATACCACTTAAAATTTCATCAAATTCCGTGACCCGGAGGCTGTGGACTCTCCTTGTTAGTTGACGCAGCGAATTTGAGAGTCATCATATTTTCTACATATAAAATAAACAAATATTCATCAAAAAAAATAAACAAACATTTTAGATGATTAGGTGAGTTATCAAAGCCGATACGACCATCAAACCGAGTTTTTGTCATTCATAAACCATAATAAAATTTTATTTTGAACATTTATGTTAATATTAGCCTTATTTCATTCATTAAACTAAAATATGTTGCCAATTGATTTGGCAGTATGTTTTCAATTTTTTAGTAACATTCATCTTTAACGCGTCATAACTTTTTTTTTTAACCAAAAAGATATATATTTTATTTTTAACATAACAACGAAGTTTATATTGGAACAATCAAAGCGTATTAGAACAATGAATATCGTAATGGAACAATGAATATCGTAATAGAACAATGAATATAGTAATGGAATAATGAATATCGTAATGGAAGAATGTATAAATCATAATGAAATAATGAATATCATAATGAAACAGTGAATATCATGGAGGGACAATGCAATACCATATCATAAGTGTAGAGTAATAAATATTGTATTGGAACAATGAATTTTATATGATGTACAAATAATATTCTCCAGCTGCACATATATAAACTGGATATATTCAGTACCCCAATCCTCCCAACCGCCTCGGAACTAAAATCCATAAAACCAAGCCAGCACGTATCGCGACTCGCAGCCGCAGGACCGGGGATCGCACCTACAAACCCACAGTCCGAAGAAAATCGACGGCTCGAAACAAGGCCGCGCCGCGCGCGGAATCTACGCTCGCCCCGCGCATTAACGAGTTGTGCCGCTAGCTTCGAACCCTCGCGGGACGAGTTTCGCGACGTATGAGTCTCGTCGGCAGCCGGCTGGCAATCCAAAAGTGATTGCGGCGACAATGGGCGCTCGACGCTGGCAGCCCCCCGGGGAGCCCACGTGACGCTCTCTCTGTCTCTCTAGTGGAGAGGAGTGTGTGTTTCGCGCTGTGTGCTGTGTTTTGTAGGGGTATTGTGCAAGGAGTGTAGGTTTGAGGGTGTGTAAATAGATAACCGGGTTGGAGGGATGAAAAGGATAGAGTTTATTGCGGCGGAGTGAAGTAGGTTTTCTTTTTCATTTTGATGGCGTTAATAGTTGCGTAACTTATGATGGTAATAAAAATTGTTGCGAGTATTAATTTTTTATTTTGTTTTTCATTTAAAATAATGATCTCTTTTGGTTACATGGAAATCATATTAACGGTTTTACGCATGTTATTTACACTGTATGTGATTCCCTTATTTTATTTAAATTTCTGCTATTTTTAGATGCAATATAATCAAGCTCATCTATTTCTTCTTTCAATTTAAATATTCTAAATTTCCACGTCTCCTGATCTATCTAGTATCATACATTTATTTTTTATCTAAGTAAATATTATTATATTATTCATAATATTTATATCAGATTTTGTCTCAGAAAACTATACACGTTTGTTAAAAAATACAATAGTCTTCATAAGTAGCATCGAAATTCAATTGTTTATTTAAATTGTACATACAAAAGGTTCTTGATGAATACAAACATTAGGATTTGATATTTGCACGCTAAGCATATTATGAAATATACTAATTCTAGAAGGATTTTCTGTATGATTTACAGAAAGCAATTGAATGCAATTTCTCCACAAGTTGATATGGATGACTGAATTTGCGAATACACGTGATGGAACGAAAATGGAAAATGGCTGATCCACTACCGCTGTCAGTCAAACGAAAATTTTATTTCATTCAAGTACAAATTGATATTTTCGGTTCTTTCTCTCTATCGTTGAACTTATTAAATGCGATATTCAAATGTACGTCGAAATTGCTTCGATAGCCCTCTCATATCAATTTTGCGCATTTGAATATTTCAGTTGAAATTGGTCTACTAAAAATATAGACTATGTTTACATTATTTACAAACATATATCGTGTTTATAACCTTCATTATAATAAAAAGAAATATTATACTTAATTATAGGTTTCAATATTTACTTATATTTTTTAAAGCTCAAAAATATCTAGATGCTTTGTAAATAAACTTTGGATCAATAATCTGTTCTTATATCAACCGCATTATAATTAATTTTATTCAACGTTTTAGAACGAGCCGCTTCTAAAAGAACAAGACGTTGTTTTTAATTATTCGAACAATTTATAATTTAACTTAGCTCAGTAGTGCTTGAATTTGCAGAATGCGATTTTTGCCTCCAAATTCCAAAATTCGAAATAACGTATCGGATATGCCTAACGAATTAGGAATTTTCACGTCTGACGTCATTTTTGTGGTACCCCCCATCTTTCTCGATATTTTATTGGCTAATGAGAACTGGTAACCTGAGAACGCGTTGTTGTACCCACAGCAATCCCGCCATCTCATTGGTGTGACGTCAGAAGTAAAAATGTCTAATAAGATTAATAACATTTAGGAGATTTAGGAGGTAACTATATTACGAATCTGAACTCATAATTTCTAAATTTAAGTTACCTAAAATCTATTTAAAATAAAATTTATTTAAAAGTCTTCTACCTAAGAAGAATTAAAGAAACTCTTTTATTTCTCGATATAAGGCCTGTGTTATGAATGAATAACTTATAGAAATTATGTCCGGCTTAAAAGGAACTTGAGCAGTGACAAAACTACCATTTACTACAGTCTATTAGCAATAAACTCATTAATTTAACACAACGATTTTAAGAAAAAGCGCATGTGCAAGAGCACTGTAAACGTATTAATGCTTTTGAGAATAAATGGATTGTCTAGCGACTGCGGACTCACGTATCATTACTCTTATGATACGTGCCATGACATTTATAAGGATCATTTTATAAGATAGCCTTGCGGGTCCGAAATTTTCTGCCGCGAGAAAAAGACCGACTATCGTCATCGCAAAGGGTGTGCTGCGCGCTTCGGGCGTTTATTAGCGTCGGGCTCGATCGCGTGTTGTATAATTAAGTCGGAATTCGGGAGTGGAGGTAAGATTGTTTCGAATCTTCTTTTTGTTGATTGAGATAACGAACTGAGATATTAATTAGATGGGGGTTGTGATTTAAGATGATGGGATAATGGGGATTTTCTTTTAATTTCACAGATAAATATTCTGATTTTTATTTTTGTTTGACAGAAATAATTGGAATGTATTTTATTTTACGATATAATATATAATATTCAATTGGAAAATCCTTATTCTACACGGTGGGCAGGAAGCAACGATAGGTTGCATGAAAATGTCGACAAAAAAGGAAAGCGGGGTTGTATTTGGTGATAATTATAGATGAAAAATTCGTTGGATTTGAAATCCTAGCTGCTCCTATTTCAAAGATATTCACATTTTATATATTTCTGATAGCATCAGTTTTTGCGATATAAAAGAGGCGTATTTTTTAATCGTTGGAACATATTTATGCAATATATATTTGATATTTTATATATTGTATATCAAACATAAATATATACATAAATATATACATAAATATATATATATATATATATATATATATATATATATATATATATATATATATATATATATATATATATATATATATATATAGGGGCGGGAGGGGGGGCTTTGTCTAATGACTCGCTCGAAAGTAAATATTTTCTTACTTTACAATCCAGAGTGACTTTTTTCTTTATTGCGTCGAATGATGAACATGAATGCTCAATCGAACGCAGTAGTACGCACGACTACCACTACGCGGCGTAGTCCCTGGTGCTATCCTTTTTCCCACTATAAAAAAAATGACCGTAGGGGATAAGTATACCGGCCCAACGATGCGCTCGTATTAATTTGCGATCAAGTTGTTTGTCACTCGATCGCTGGTTTCTGGTTTCTCATCAACTGATTTTTGTTGAAAGAGCTTTTTATCAGATTAATTTGAATTTTTTCGAAAATTGCATCGAGTATTAATATAAGTATCATCGATAATTTCTGCATTTTTTAAAGTAAATAGTGCTTATTTTTATAGCGATCAAAGCAGTTGTCTATTGATAAATAATGTCCATTATTCATCCGAGAAATAAATGCGATCACGAAGAAAATCGGACAAAAGTATGCGCTCCATGCGGGAAGAAAATAATTTTTAACAATATACCTTCCAAAAATTTTGTATTAACTAAAGAACATATCAAAGTGATAAAAAAGAATATTAATGATCAGTTCGATACTTCTAATAGAAAATTCCCGAAAAGTATATGTAGTACTTGTCGACTAACTATGAATGAATATAAAAAAGAGATTTTCAAAAGACCTTGTCCAACTATGCCCAATTACGAGGATCTTAATTTGGCAAAAGAAACAAGAACGAATATTTGTAACTGTTACATTTGCCTAACAGCGCGACTTACTAGCCATTCAAAATCAAAGAAAGGTAAAGGTCACGTTCGTAAGTTTTCCACCAAAATTGATTTAAATAATGGCCTTGATGGTACTGTGCGTCAAAATGCTTCACTTTCTGAAAGTGAAACAAATGTAATTCAACCTAGAACTTCAATTGAAATTTGTAGCAGCTGTTTTGAGGTAATAGGCAAAGGCATTCCACACTCTTGCAGAGGTTCTTCTTCGGCTAGCGCACGTGATAACGTACTTAATATAGTAAAACAGTTACCTGAGAAACAGCAGAACCAAATAGTAACTACTGTTTTAAAAAGAAAAATTTTGAACAGTGACGAAGAAGCCAACGGTGACCTTCTTTTGAATACGTCGGGATCTAAGCTTCGCATAGCTGTAATAAAAAAGAGAAGCAATTAAGCTTTTCTGCTCAAAGTTTAGATAACTTCCAAGCTGCATCGTCTTCAAATTGTATGAAAAAATTAGTCAACTTTATTCGTAGTTCTGCTGAGAGAAATTCCGTTCCAACAAATTATGACCAACATATGTATGACAAATCTAAGATGATGGAAGACATTTATAAAGGAGGTCTCCACGAGTTCGAAACGGCCAAAGGAGAAATTAAAAAATTGATTTCTAAAGCATCTTAAAACGAGTAAATTAAAAATATGATGAATGATATACTATACATACATCCGGTAATAAATATAGTCTAGTGTCTAATAATTACAAAATAAATTAAAAAAACAATAAATAGGTGAATAAATAAATAAATCTGAACATAATTTTATATCATTCAAGTACAACTAACTGCAAAAATGAAAATTTGTTTATAAATAAATGATTATTATTTGATTACATCCAACAATTTTATCAATATTAACAATATTTTAATAAACTAATGCTCATAAAAAATATATATTACCGTATATTGAAATAAAAATGTATTGTATATATTCCCCGTTTCGACAAATCGCACAAAAACGGCACATTGAATCAGTCCACGCGCATTCGTGTATCAACGAAAATAAACCTGAATAGCAATTGAATGGCCCGTACAATCGGCAAAACTCTCTCTCTCTCTCTCTCTCTCTATATCTCTCTCTCTCTATCTCTCTCTCTCTCTCTCTATATCTCTCTCTCTCTCTCTCTCTCTCTCTCTCTCTCTCTCTCTTTCTCTCACACACACACACACACACACACACACATATGTACACATGCACACGTGCGCGAGGGTCGCCTCCACTTTGCCACATTCATTCTACTCGCAACTTTACCACTGTACCCACGTCGTCTCGCATATATCAGGCCTCGCGTATAGTATTTTCCCGAACGTGAAGTGAATGAAAGGAGCGGAGGAGGGTCAAGCCATACGCTCGATCGACGTACCGTAAGCTTTTCCGCGATATACTTTTTATCCCGCGTACGCTCGCTTTTTGCGCTGTACGAATGAAAGGCAAAGGAAGGGGGGAAATATCTTGGAGCTAAAAAAGGAATGTAGGATGAATGATCGCGAGGAAGGGTGAGAGCGGGAGGGTAATTATAGGAGGTTCGGCCTGTTTATCAATGGTAGACCGCGTAGAAGGGATCACTGCTGCTCTCCCTTGCAGGAGCTCTTCCTGTCTAGACAAACTGCCCTTGGATTTGTAGGCGCAGGAGGAAGGATCGGGACAAAACACTCGACGACAAACGAGCTATCCGTTGAATTGCTGTGCGCTCTCGTTTCCACAATTGCCTGGATGTTTTAGTCGATTTTTCCTCATCTTTGTTTTCTGAAATTAATACTCGTTAATGGTTTAAAGAATTATTTACTATAATGATAACACGTGTTTTTAAGTAATTTTTAAAATTGTGAAAAATATTTTTATAATCTCTTGACTCGAGGTTAATATTTCTAAAATAATATTAAAATAACCTCAAGTTGTGTAAATATATTAAATATTAATTGTATAATTATATAGAATCAATGATATAGAATATTCTTTGCGAAAATCTGTGTTTTTTGTTAAGTAATTATTTCTGAAGATTATACGTAACAAACGTTATTAACAACTGATGGATCAACATAGTTAGTTTCTTATTAAACGATGATGGTTTGATTCGACCGACATTGATAGACTGAAGAACTAAAAAAAAGTATTTAATACATGACATGCAAAAGAGAATTTTTTAGGCACTAATAAAGTCAAATAAAAAAGTTAAAGACCTTAAATTATCATTCTATTAGTACTGCGATTTCAAAATTTGCGCGAGTTTCATATCAACTCTTACAATATAGACCATGCTTTATCATGCAGCACGTTATCTGTTTTATCGATGCAGACAATTCCAACATTGCCCTACTCTTTGCTTCCATCTTGGCCGAACAGCCAACCAGATACAGGGTACAGTAGGAGACTGTATTTATTATGATGGAAAACGGTGTATCATTATAACCAATTCATTAAATCACATAAGTATCAAAGTGTAATTACTAATCTGAGCATTTAAAAGATTTAAGTTCTTTGTGTCTTCTTCTATTTATAGAAAATCCAATAGAAATGAGGTAAATGCTAAGAGTAAATAATACATATTTCTTAGAAAAATTTTACGTAGGACATTTTACTAAGGAAATTACAAAGCTCTGAAAGGTTAGGTAGTCTAAAATTGTTGTATATGTGAATTATTCAAACTTTGTTTGTATAGCTATTTTTTTTACATTATACTTATGTAATATCATTTTTTTAAGGTTATATGAATTTAGAGTGACATATTTTATGTCAAAATCATGGTCGAAATAGTTATTTGAGTAAATAAAAATGTTATAGATATGAATGAGGTATGCTATTTAAATGTATTTGTAATATACGAATAACAAACTATAAGTTTAACCCGCTCTTACTCAACTTTGTATTTTCAGATCCTGCGCGCAGCCTCTTTATCATCCAAGAGTAAGAAATAAGGTCTTCCATGGCTTAAATTATTTGAAATTGATGCCTATATAGGATGATGCTAGTTGGAATATCCTAAAATATAATTTACATGTCAGTATTATAAGATTAAAGGAAAAAAATGAGAATTTTCATTTTTCTTTGTTTTCAGAAATGGTGAATTGCTTCAGATAATGGTGCAAGTGAAAAATGAGAAGTCTATATAGCATCATCCTATAAAGATACATATTATATGTAGTTCAAAATTTGTAAAACTTAATATTGTAAGTTTGAGTAACCAGGAGCCTGCGCGCAGGAAAATAAAGGTGTTGGTCGATTATCTAAGAGATATTATAGCGAAAGGGACTTTTTTAAGGTGAAATATATTGAAATAGTACATATACTTGTGAGAAATGTTATTTACAAAATTATTAACTGTGTATTTCTTGTTTGTCAGATAAAAATAATATTTAAAGCTCTATAGGGATCATACCCCTTAATAATGTTATAGTAACCTTTCTAAAACTTCTTGAAACTCAATCAGACAAAATGAAAAAATTTTGATAACACTTTAGATCTGTTACAAATATTTATCGTCCAAAAAGAAATCTAATAATTAATTTTTATTCCTAAAAATAATTAGAATCTAAATAATCTCTGCAAAATCAAACGCTGATACAAAATATGATAAATAGCATGCATATATATTCGTTAAAAAATAATCGAGTTCAGCTTAAGTAACATCTATTGCTTCAATTATAATATATTAATGCTAGATATTCTATGAACTAAATGCAGATATACTATAATTAAAATTAGTAAACTATATAGATAGGTAAATAGGTTTATTTGTTTATTTTAAGTTACCATTCATTAAATTCGAAAATAAATAAATTCCACGGATTAAACAGTTCCAAAAACATTTATTTTACCTCCTGCTTTTATTTCCAGTCTTTTTATACGCTCCTGCCTTTTGTCATGATATCCCGCACTCGCTTTATGTATCCACGCAAGCTCGGTCACTCCAAGCACTTGGTCAAATAAAACTGATTCGATTTTGGCTGTTTGTTTTCCTCGTTGCGCGTCTCTTTCGCGCGGCGCGGGGTAGCGCGATATTGAAATCACTGGCTGCGTGCACGCACGCATATATGGCTCGAGAGACTTCGTACATACGCGGGAAATGAATAATTTGGAGCGCGAGTGAACGGGGCGCCAAGAGGTTTCATTTTCGCGTATATGTATACATATATTTAAATATGACGCAGTGGCAACGAGACGACGCACTTGTGTGTCTATTGCAATGGTCGGAGATTGCTTTTGTTTGGTACTTGATGTACTTAACTTTGAATAGAGAATTTCTAGTTAAACGTATGCTTTGTGAAGTGCTTTGTATTAAACGTGTACGTTAGTATCGTTGCATAGCTTATTATATTTTACCTAAACACGTGATTCATGGGTCAACTATTTTATTAACTCATATATAAGTATACGTTTATAAGTATAAGTATTAACTTATATACGTATATATATATAATTCTGGTATTATATATATATATATATATATATATATATATATATATATATATATATATATATATATATATATATATATATATATATATATATATTAACCATATAATACCAGAATTATATATATACGTATATAAGTTAATTCTAATTTTTAGGACTACGAAAGATTACAAGCAGAACTTCCAAATGTCGTAACTAATTCAATCGATGAAGATGTGGATAATTTGTGGCCAGTAGAACAAGCAAAGGAATTTCAAAAGTATTTAGTTGATTTACTGATAAACTTCAAAGCATAGATGATAATTAAATGTATTTATCATTAAGTAAATGGATATATGGATAATACAAATTATTGTAATAATCAATCATAATATGTATATATATATATATATATATATATATATATATATATATATATATATATATATATTAACCATATAATACCGGAATTATATATATACGTATATAAGTTAATACTTATACTTATAAACGTATACTTATATATGAGTTAATAAAATAGTTGACCATTAAACGAATATATATATATATATATATATATATATATATATATATATATATATATATATATATATATATATATATATATATATATATATATATATATATATATATATATATATATATATATATATATATATATATATATATATATATATATATATATATATATATATATATATATATATATATATATATATATATATATATATTCGTTTAATGCGTATAACGTTATATACTTACATAGGTATCACAAAATAATAAGGATAACATACAAATAGCAAACAATTACAGAGCTTATGGATAAACAGCAATTCCTGAAGGAAGTCCGAAATAATAATCTTGTTTTCCTAGGTATTATAATCCAAAATTTATAAATTAACGTAAATTTGATAAGTTATTAAAAATTAACAATTATTGACACATTTATTTTAACAATAATAGTCTGATTAGGATACTTTAATTAACTTTAAATCAGTTGCAACTTACGGCAGCAATCTAATAATATTTATAACTAATTATTTATTGTTAGAACGTTAATATATGTAACATTGGGCAAATATTAAAGCAAGTACAATTTAAAATATCCACAAAATAACGCAAGTAACGTATAAATAACATAAAATGACGTAAAATATCATAAAATAACGTAAGATAAAATAAAATAACTTAAATAACGTTAAATAGCGTATAAATAACGATAATATAACGAAAAATTCCAAAAATAGGTCATAATTACGTAGAATAATGGAGATATAGAGAAGGCACCGATTATTAGCATTAAAACAATGAAAAATAGAGGTAAAGAGCTCATAAATTACGTTAAAATAACGAAAAGTTTCGGATTAAAGGCCAAAATAACGTAGACAAAGAGAGGTAGGTTCTTATATATTGAATAACGTAGAATAACGTTTTAAGTTGAATTTCCTTTAAGCTACAATCACTAATCCTACCTAATTATTTAATTACAAAATCTACATAATTATTCAATTACAAAATTTGTTCATTTCTCAATATCCTAACTACAATTTTTTATTTTTTTATTATTAACTTAAATCTTGTTTAAGATAAAATCACACAATTATTCAAGTAAAAAGTTTGTTCATTTCTCAATATCTTAACTACAACTTTCTTTTTCGGTGGACAACTTCGCGGAACGCGACACACAAGGACTATGCTCGGAACCAAAAACTTGAGTATCTCTTTATCATTTCCTTTCATAAAACACTACAAGGCAGGGCAACAAATTAGGTCGACGCGCGGTCTGCTAAATTTTTTTTTGGGGGGGGGGAGTTATATGTCAATTTTTTTAAAGTGTATAAATTATGTAGCAACCTTTGAATAACGAAAGTCTATTTCAAAGTTAACATGTGCAGTGATTTGTTAAACCGAAACATAATTTAAAGTCACTAATTACATCAGTACTTAGACTTCAAAGTGTGCAATTAATGTCGTACCTCATCCAGGAGATTTTACACTTTACACTTTCAATATAAGTCCCAGTTAGAAATAAAAATATTTTAGTTAATTTTGCAGTTGCGCGTAACGCCTAACCTAACGCCTACATGAAACATTAAAGATGTATGTAACTTTTTAAATATTCATAACGAGCTGGGTTCTTAAAATGTTTTAGAAACATTTTTCACTATTAGGGCATACGCTCTAAAAATCATTCCCGGGAAAAATTACTTATATATAAACATATATCAACGCTCCTAACGAAATCTAGAATATTTCTCATATTTAGAAATACTATTTCTTTTCAGAGGCATATTATAAACACCAGAACATTTTAGACTCTTTATTAAAGACTAATGTAATGGATCAGCATAGAAAAAATCAAATAAAATTATAACATTAATTAAATAATATCACGCGTTTCGCTTCTGGTCTGCCTACTGGACTCGTCAGTAAGACGTAGCCAGAGCCTGCTTTCGATGCCAAAATTTGTTAATACAAAATGGTAAACATATATATTTCCGTGTTAATCTCCCCAATGATGAGCATATAAAAGTCCTAATAATGCAACCGTATCGTCTTTCTTGTTCAGTAATTCAAGCCTAGTTCGATCGCGTTGGAGAATAATTTTATCCTCAATACTTCTAGTAGCTTCAAAAATAAATTGAATTTGGTCTTTTATACGGAAAACAAAGATTCAAACAATAACTAATAAATATTTAAACTATGACAGTCTCGTACAACTAACAATTTCTTAGAACCTCCAAAAATCAATTTTAGACTTTGTCACATCCAAAAAATGTAGAGTATCTAAAAAACACTAGTTTTTGTAGAAGGCTTTTGAGAACAACTAGCATATTTTCAAAAAGTTTGAAAAGTGCCAGTCTTTATAAGGATTGACGATATTTATAGTTTATATATAAATATTATATACAGTTACATACATATAATATAATTACATATAATTGTATACGAATTAAAAATCACTACTTTTGTATGTACTAATATGTAGATATATTATAAGAGTATATATATTTAAATATGATTTTATATTTTTATATAATTATACACAATCATAAAATCATGTATGATTATATAAAACAGTATATAAAATTCATATATAACTTATTTTATATTGTTATAATACAAGTCATATATTCTCAGGGCAACTCTTGCATATACATGCTCTCGCTGACATTTGCTTCTTCAGCTAACGCATCCTCCAAAAGCATCCCAAACAGCAGTAGCAGAGCTCCCGTCCAACGACCAGCAGTGCGAAATCGATGGTCGTATCGCTCAACCCACCCTCCAACAACCCTCCCACTCATACTCACACACTCACGCATACACACTCATACATATACATTCACACGCAAACGTACACACACGCACACACCCACACTCACTCACCAACACACGCCAGTAATCGTAGCCGGGCAGTGCTGCGCCGCAGCGGCGGTTACCGCTTTGACAGTTCTCGCGCCCGCTCGCGGAGCTCGCAGCTAGTAGCGCGGCGCAGTTCGGAATCCAATAAAAAGGCTAATTGAATCTGTGACGCCACCTGACTTCACTAATGAAATTTCAAAGTACCAATTTCACGTTTAGCCGGCGCCGTGCTGTACCTGCGTGGCTTGCGACTCGTCGCCGCCCCTCCCAACCTTGTGTTCGCGTTTGACACGGGGCGCTGGACGCTGAAATACTAATACAGCTGCAGCTGTAGCAGTAGACAGAGGCACTTCGATTGATAGAATTGGAATAAAATGAGGATCGACGCTGAGGGCGCGCCGTCTCCAGGCCCCCTTTGACTTTGCAGCTTTGGAAGCTCGTTTTTATGCGATAGTGGGGTGGTGTAGGTGTATGTAGGGAATTTGTTCTTTGATCGGGTGAGCGTGAGTTTCTTTTGGTGGAGCGGTTATTAATTGAATGATCAATGGTGGAGTGTAGGGACACTTAGTTGAGAATTAGTATGTACGTGTATATAGTCTCTTTTTAGGAATGAGTGAATTAAAAAAAATACTGGATTAAAATAGAATATTTAGATTTGCCGTATTTATATGTAAATTTTGACTGAGATTGTTGTAGTTGAGTACAGCAAACGAGGGTTATAGGATAGTTATGATTTTTTCTCGTCAAGAGCATCATTCAACTTGATCAGCTGCTGCCGGTAATCAGCCGTGATAGTTTCACTCGGTTTGAGCAACGCATAATAAATAATCCCCTTCCGATTACACAATATGCACAGCAATATCTTTTCTTCCGTGAATATTTGGTTTTGCTGTGCTCGTCGCTGTCTCTACTGGAATAACCCAACATTTCTGTCATTTAGGATTGTTCTAAAGTACCAACTTTTTATCACACTTTATCATTTTGTGCAAAATAGATACGTTAGCTTTAGCTTACTATGATAAGACAAGTAACCTCTATAAGTTTCAGCTAGTTTGACAGCAGTTTTGCTGAGTTAATCGATAAACTTTATTACATACATATATCCATTCCTACATTTAAGAGAATGCTTGAAAAATGTTTTTATAGTGTTAAAACATGTTTTTTTATGCAATAATCTTTTAGTTTTTAAGATATTACACTTTTTGCATTGACGAGAATATACGGCTCTCCATTCGAGCCGTCGTGCTTAAAAATAAAATTAGAAGCATAAGAATATAAAATTATACTAAATATGTTAATTTTAGTTTATTAATTAAATACTTTTGAACATTTACAGTTCCCCCAAAGGTCACGTAACTTTGGTATAACTTTGAATTATTATTTCACTACCACCTAACAGAACTTGAACATGCGAATTAGTTGTTAATTGAACAACGATAGTCAGAAGAGAACTACGTGCAATAGTGGAGAGTCTCAATAAAAAATGTATCCCTGTTCTTAAATAATTTAAATTTAAGTTACTTGCTCACAAATTATTAACTAAGAATCTGTAATGAAAAAAGTCCTAAATGACGTTATAATACATAAACAATTTCAGGTAATTCATAACTCATTTAATAAATTAATGGAATAAGCTACCGATTTTTAGCAAAAAAATCGATTTTTTTAAGTGGTAAAACACTTTTTTAACCCCTTTTTCTTTCAAATATAAAAGGTTTTACGTGAAAACGAATCTTTTTTCGACTTATTTGAAGCTGTAGATTTTTTATACACTTATCAAAATTCCATAAATTTTGTCATTGTTTTAATGATTCTTTTGTATATTATACGTATAAATTATAAATAAATGTTCTGATGTAATTTTTATTCGTGGGTGTCTTTTACTTAAAAATCAAATTTTAAGATCCATTATATGTACAAAAATAAAAAAGTTAAAGATATATCTATTGTACCGATGAAACGATAATTACATGTTTACTTTTATGAAGAAAATATTTTGTCTTGACAGTATAAACAGTGGGGTGGGGATAAATGTGCCGAAAGATAACTTTGCAGACAGATAATAATGCCGAATTTATTTTTGCGACGGGTAAATTTGCCGAAAGGTGAAATGTGCCAATGAGTAAAGTAATCGATTAACAAAAGTGCCGAAAAAAAAGTTCCGACGGGTAAAAATGTAGATGGATAAAAATGCCGAAATGTTGAATGGCAATGGGTAAAAACTAAAATTATCTAATATTGAAAAGAAACGACCTAGAAAGCAATTAACACATTAATATAATATATGGGCATATTCTAATAAAAGCACTTTCTTGTCCACATTTTCGTTTTCAGCATCTTTAACTTTCGGCATTTACTTTTTCGGGATTCTCGTTTTCGGCATATATAACTTTCGGCATATTTATCTATAGGTATTCAGTTTTTCGGCAATTTCAACCGTTCGGTAAATTTATCCTTCTGCAAATTTATCTTTCGGTAAATTTATCCCCACCCGTCAACAACCCAGCTTATGGCCGACGGTTTATGGCCAAAAGGTGGTGTAATTTATAGAATATATATGAATATATATATATATATATATATATATATATATATATATATATATATATATATATATATATATATATATATATATATATATATATATATATACTAATCAATGTTATTCTTGCGTCTTATGTTCTTATATGCTTTTAGCGAGCAAACCACCTAAGCGTCCGACGCCGTTCGCGTGCGCATATACTTATACTATACTATACTAGGCATCATGGGCATATATTTGACGTATAGAATCAGAGTTAAAATTTGTAGAATGTATGAATACTGCAACTTAGCTTATATATCTCCTCTTTACTGACACTCCTCGTGTCAGTAAACTAAATTTTATATTGTAAATTCGTTTAAACCAAAAAACATTGTGCGAATTTAAACTTTTATACATGTATTTGAGGTTATAGTACATTTATCTTTACTCATATTATGGTCAACTTATGGTGTAAATGTTGGCTACAAATTGACCACGGAAGTTGGTCAATAGATAGCGAACAAGCCATAAATGATGGTCAATTTTCCACCAGGGACCCTAAACAGTGGATCAAGAAGTATATTATCGTATTACAAATTGATTGAATCAGGGAAATATTATAGTTTTATAAGTAATTTGACTGTTAGAAAGAGTTGATTTCTTTATATCTTCTTTTCCAATTTTGTGGTTAATTACACAATTCTGAAAAGTATGTCTTTAATTGTTCTACATGTTTAAATCGTTTACAGTTTGCAAGTATACTTTTTAATAAGATTTACTTTAGTGGCATAAATCTTTGCAGGTTATACGAGTGTAGAATGACATATTTAATGTTAAAACAATTACTTCAATAAATAAGAAAGTCATAGATTTGACTCTTTTAACGAATATAAGCTCAACACACTGTTACTCAACTGTGTATGTTGAGCTCCTGCGCATAGCCTACTGGGTACCCAAATCAATGAAATAAGATTTTACAGGGTAAATAAATACTCTTTTTATGTATGAAAGTATGACAGTGGTAAACATTGACATCCATAAGTTGCAGGCAAATGGATAAATGATTGATCATGCTGCTGCTATTGATATTTATGTTTAGACTCATTTTTCTCAAAACTTAATTTTCATAACTTACTTTGTAAGCCTGCGCAACAGTTCTTCGTGAATCATGCTGAAAAATGTTGTACATTCTTTTTAACATATTTTGAACAAATTTAAAAAGCGTTTTTCTGTATTATTATTTAAAATATCATTTTTTTAAATATAAGTTAATATCAAAATACTGCTTATATCGCAAACAATAAACTGTTCATATATAATACAACCTCAGAATAGTTCAAAAATATTATTTGAAAATATTGCTCTTTAAATGTCTTCGTTTTAGCATGAAATGTTCATAAAATAAATGTATACCAATCCATCGTAACCACTTGCGCGCAGTGATAATCAAACATATGTTTGTTTTTACAGGTTTTTTCAAAATGACTACTTCAATGGGTGGTGAATTCGAACAAAACCAGTCTAAAATATCATCTTTTTCTATATTATATATTTCTATATAACATGTTTTTTTAGAAAAAATATTTTATTTCTTAAATTAAAGGATTTTAGTGTTTGCTGTATCTTCTTCCCTTAAAGTAATATATATATATACATATTATGATTGATTATTACAATAATTTGTATTATCCATATATCCATTTACTTAATGATAAATACATTTAATTATCATCTATGCTTTGAAGTTTATCAGTAAATCAACTAAATACTTTTGAAATTCCTTTGCTTGTTCTACTGGCCACAAATTATCCACATCTTCATCGATTGAATTAGTTACGACATTTGGAAGTTCTGCTTGTAATCTTTCGTAGTCCTAAAAATTAGAAGAGAAATACGTACATGAAGTAAGACTTTTTATATTTATTGATCTCCGTGAATTTCACGTCATATTAAAAAGAAAGAAATATTAGTTATAGTATAACATAATTATAGTTATTAGTCTTTATAATAAGAATTTATATTGTAAAAATTTAGTAAACAAACTGAAATTTACTCAAGATACAGCTAAAAATAAAATTGTTAGTCCTGTTTTGCTCTTTATTTTTCTCGCGATTATATAATCATACAATGGAAGAGTCACATTAGTAAAAAGTAGTAATTTCCCGAATGCTTTATTAATACCCGTGAGTAAAAAAAATTACTGTAAAATATGTTCGATTGAAATTTCTATTCCAAACATCTTTGTAAGTTCTTATTCGCAAATTTAGAGCATGTTTTACCTTTACAAATGCTTCTTTTGCGCTGACGCTGGGGCATTTTACATTTATAAGTTTAGAAATAATTCATAAAAAATTAATAATAACGTTTTTTTAATTATTAAGGGGTAAAGCCACTCTAGGATTTTCAAAAAATCAATTGATCTTGTCTTAAAAGGTGCCTAAGGGCTTATAAAATATGGTACATATCAGTTATGAAAAGCAAAATCTTTTTTTGACCTAATATTTTGAATTTTGTCAAGACACCCAGCTGCGCGATTTTACTGCCCGAGGCGACTTAATGCAACTCACAGAGTTTCTAATGCTGTACAGCAAATGATAACATAGATTCAACTTACCTATTGAGGGGGTAGGCCTATATTAAATCCAAAAAAATACTTTTTCTTTACGAGTCCAGAAAACTCTTTATGTTTAAAAGCAATTACTCTGAAAATTTTTGTGCTGTCAAAACGCAATAATATCTTAAATTTGACCATAGTAAAACCTCAAAATCTTGATCCAACATGTCACAATAAATCATTATTTTCAATACCTTATTTATTAAAGGAACTTTGATCTTCACAGGATTCGAGGTGACATGAACAAAATTTTCTTTTTGACGGTTATTCGACACCTTCTGATATGTATTGCAAAAAGAGCGGATCACTTAATCGTTTAAATTTATTTTTATAATTTAAAAAAATTTCTTTTAATATTTTATAAAATTCACTGGATCTACGATAAAGAATAATAAAAAAAAATAACGAAAAAGTGCTCCGATATTTTTGTAATACATGTCAAAGGGAGTCAAATAATCATCGAAGAAAAAAATTTCGTTCATAATGTCACCTCAAATCGTGTGAGGATCAAAGTTCCTTTAATAAATAAGGTATTGAAAATATTGATTTATTGTGACATGTAGGATCAAGATTTTGAGGTTTTATTGTGGTAAAATTTAAGATATTATTATGTTTTAATAGCACAAATATTTTAAGAATTATTGCTTTTAAACATAAATACTTTTCTGGACTCGTAAAAGAAAAGTATTTTTTTGGGTTTAACCAAGGCCTGTCACCTTAATTATATACTATTCTAAAGCTACTATTCCAAAAATTTACTGTGCTAAAATAATAATGAATAGATTGCGAGAGTTACACTCGGCTTCTAAACTTGAAAAATAAAAAGCCAATGGTTTTGGAGGAAGTGGTAAATTGACATGCATACTCATAGATGAATTATCTTTATTTGACGGCCTTTCTATCCGGCGAAATACGATTTTGTACCAAAAAAATGAAAAACAAAATTATGGCAACACTTTACCACAAAATGTCAACGGATGAAAAGAAACAGCACGATAAATGTCCGCCGGAAGAAAATTCGTGATGTTCGTGACAGAGAGCGAAAGCTACTAATAGTTTGGCCACGTTTTTGATGCCATGAAACCAACTTATGGCGAGTTAAAGAGCGATGATCTACTCACTCGTAGTATAGGTGACTTTACGCAAAATCGTGATGAAAGCTTTAATGCTATTATGTGGTCGATGGCTCCAATAACGCTGTCAAGTGGAAAGCTGTACTAGATATAGATACAAATATGGCGATCTATACATACAACGATATGGCCTGTCATCGATTATCGAAATTGTGGAGCATTAAATTGGCCCAATTGTTATAATGATTGTGTCGAGATTAAGGGGGCTAGTCTGAGTTAAACTCGAAAAAATAATTTATTTTTCATGCGCCGATAAAAATGTTTTCTATAAAAGCAATCATCATTTTGATATAAATACTTGATAATATCTATAATTTTACCATTGTAAAACCTCAAAATCTTTCTCACCCGTGACACAGAATATTACCATTGTCAATACTATATTTATACGTATCTAGGTAACACAGTCAACAAAAAAATTTCTTCTGACGGTAATTTGACTCCTTATGTACTAAAACTCTTATGGTTTACATTTTCATTAAAATTTTTTTTAACGTTTTCTTTTAAACAAACTAATTTCTCAAAAATAACAAAGAAAATTTTTGAAAAAATATATGTATTATCCTGAAGATTATAATAAAAATCTATCTAGTATCTATATAAAAATATACCAAAAAGAGTCAGATTACCGACGGAAATTTTTTTTTGTTGACTGTCTCACCTAGAAAAGTGTACGCCGCAAAGTTTTTCCAATAAATATAGTATGGATAACGGTAATATCTTGTGTCTCGTGGAAGAAAGATTTTTAGTTTTTACAACGGTAAAATTATGAATATTATCAAGTATTTATAGTAAAAGATATATCAGAATGATGGCTTTTATAAAAGAAATTTGTATCAGCTCATAAGAATAAAATTCCTTTTTCGAGTTTAACTCAGACTGGTCCCCTTAATGTGCCGTGCATAGACTTTGCAGAAAACAGCCCGATTAGCAATAAGTTTATAAGATAAGAAAGGAAAATTGGTATTTTTTTAAATACGTGTAACTTTTGCAAAAATAAATATATTGAAAATCTGATACATTTTTCTTTATATTTTAAAACATAGATTTAACAAAATTTTCTGTTATTTTCTAGATCAAAAACCGTTGATAACTGCTTTAGCAGAATGCTTTCGCAAGTAATGGTTCTGAAAAATTGAGTTCGAGAAGCTTATAATTACAATTCAAACTGAAACAGAAAAATGCTACAATAAACTCATTAAGCTCAAGCGTTTTACAAACATTCAAATATTTCCAGCCTGAAAAAATCTTTAAATTCGAATTAATTCTTAACATGTCTGCACGCGAAAAATGCATTATTATTGATGAACAAAAAATTTTGAAACCGTTTAAGTCATAGACCGAATGGAAATCACGCGCAATTTAAGAATATGTACTTTTGCTATTTGGTATGTGATATTTTGACAAATTACAATATTCTCGAGGATGCTTAATCAGAACAAATAGGTTTTCTAAAAATATTTATATAAATGTTTTCATAATTATTTAAAAATTTTGTAATAACTAACCGACCAAAACTCTTGTTAATTTATATGATATTAATGTCAATTGAATAACCCTGGTGGAAAATTAATTTAGAACTATGTAGATCTATCTAGTTTGCCGTGGAAATAATCGAGGGCCTCGATACAATTAGATAGTTTTCTACCAGGGAACGTACATTTTTAATACAATTATTGAATTCTGGGAAATTGAACACAGAATTATAATATTGCTTCTTGTTTTTTACAAAAAATTCTTGAAATGTGTTATTTTATGCGCTATAGAGTGGCTTTACCCATTAAGCATATCTTTTACAATACCCTTATTACATACCTTAAGTTTGACAAAACGCTCAGGTGAATTTTTATTAAATATTACGACAGGTATCGAAATCTTCGTTAAATCATACTCCGAAGGTTGAAAGTAAGACTGAAAATTATTTTCCAAATTTGCAGCATAATCATTATCGAATTTTGCAAATCTACCAGATTCAATATTTTGAAGCAAATGTAGAATTGTTTTCTTAGACGTTCCAGCAGGAAAATGTTTTAGAATATCAACGTATCCAGTCTTAAAAAAATAGACATAATAGTTAGGACATATATGATGAAACATATTAGCAAAAAAAATAATAGCAATAGCTTACATAATTAAATGCAATATCTGAGCCAAAAAATGATTTTATTACTTCCAGGCAGAGTGCGCTATCATACTCTTTACAAAGGTAGGGAAGTCCTATTCCTGAAAATCTAGATTGTGGGTAAAGTTCAGTATAAGCTGTTTGCTGGAAAATAAAAATTAAATTTATTATTTTGCCATGTTTTACTTTTGATATTAAAGTTTGCAGTTATTAAAAACTCAGGATAATATTAATATTTTATATACCATAATTTTTTTCCTAATATATGGTACGGAATTGTCATTCTCTGATGTAATATTTGTATCATTCCAATACGCAAGAGGACTCACAGCTACGAATAATCTGATTACATTTTTGGCATAATCTAAGTTATTGATGATATAAATTAAACCTTCAGTTGCACCCAATTGATAACCTATGAAATCTATTTTCTCAACCTGAGTTTCCTCGATAATCTTTTTGATAAACGCTGCAATATCTATTTTTCCAATTTCTTCAAAACTAGAAAGATTATTAAATATCATTAAATTATATTTCTTTATAATTTATTCTACATTTGTTACCAATAAGAAAAGTGGAAAGTTAATTGATTAAATGTAGATTTAAATTATATAGAATATAATTAAATATAATGATTTTCTAATACTTTAAATGAAGTTTAAAATTAAAAAGAAAATCATTTTCTCGTTTTCTATATACATACATATATGAATAAATCTGTACAAACAATTTTTTTTATTTCGGAAAAATGTACCTTTTGCTATGTAGAATGCTCATACATTTTTTCAGTTTTTTTTTTTAAGGGGATGTTCTGTCAATATTTTATGAAGAAATTAAAAAAAGTTTTTGCTTTAAAGTAAGTAAAGTAAGTGAACCTTCAAAGTACTAAGACAGAAGAGTGCTACTTTGCACCCAAGGGCGGTAAAGTACCGTACTTTCCGCCCGAGGGTTTTACTAAAAAGAATCACTCTCCGTCTGCTCTATATGCACGAAACAGCATACCTACTTTCGGTGTAGGTAGGACAAAATAAAATTTGATTGCGTTTTCTCAGAACGTTCTCTTAAGCGCATATGTTTAAAGTTGTTTAAAGCTAAATATGACCATATTGCCAAACTGTGCATTTTAATAGTCTTTTAATCAATATTTCATATTAATTGGATTTTTTTATGAATATATTGCTTTTTACCCATTTTGCTACTATGGCAGTCACTGTTTTGTACTGGGAAAAGCTATCTTCATGATTTTTGGTGCAATAGTCCTAGCGCTATTTTTTAATGTTGAATAAATGGAGATTGAAATTTGCTAGAAAATGAAAAATATTACTATATGATCATATTGAAACTTGAACAACTTAAAACCTAATGGTTTAAAAAATCTGAAAAAATTCATTAACATTCTACGTACCAATCGGAACATTTTTGCCGAAGTCCGAGAAAATTTGCTTTTTGTTTTTGATTTCCCACAGAATCCTCATGTATATAAATTTATAAAATTTATTGTACCACAGCTCAAGGCAAAACTTTTATGGATATATTGACATGACTGTATTTAATTTATAACGATATATTATATAATTATATTTTTAAAGTTTTACCTGAAATCCCAAAATTCAGGTTGATCAGCCGCTATGTTCTCGTGTGATCTCGAGTAGGTATTACCTCTGGCATTTCCTATCCAAACATCAAACCCTGCATCCGCCAGAATATAAACTAAACAAATTAAAAACTATAAGGTATAGTTACAATATAATATAATAGTTTTAATAAATTACCTATTTTAACCTATTTTTCATTTAATATCCGATTATAATTAAATTAAGTGAGAGAATAGCAAACGAAATAGTATATTATGACACTGTTGTGGGAGATGGTTTTCTACCTTGCTCGAGGGTTGCGCACGTGGCTTCGCACGAGCGAAGCGAGTGAGAAAATCGAGCAAGGTAGAAAAACACCTCCCACAACAGTCTCATACAATATTTTATAGTACAACAACCTCAAAATCGACAATAAAGTTGGAATTTTGAGGTTAGTGTGCTATAAAAATTAAAATAGATGAGGTTAAGAAACGCGAGGTATCATCGAATTACTATACGCAAATTTTAAATAATTTCTTTATTATATTTCATAATAGGAATTTAATTTTTTATGTGTATAATGAATGAGTATATTATAATAAAATCGGTTAAAAATTCACATTCAACTATAATTGGACCCTCAGTTACCATACTTCATTCTGAGTTACACTATTAACACACTGGTGCAAATTGGCATTAAGCAGATATTTTATAAGAAAATAAGCAAATATAAAAAATTTGTGATGTTTTCTGGTATCAAATGAATAAGGGATCGATTAGTAATGTTTAAATATGAAAATCATATGATATTATTGGCGAAAAAATCATTGAAAATAGTGATATTTAAAAAATAATTATATTTTACTTATTTTCTTGTAACTTATTATACAATTGTTAAATTTTACAAATATATATATATAATTTATTTCATCAGAAAGAGGTTTACATGTTAAATCCCATAAGAGTCTAACTTTGGAAAAAAAGGCAATTACTTTTATTTTTTTCTCGTAACTGAGTTATAGTAAAATTGTAAATCTTATTTTATCTTAAAATATACATCTAAAACTATCATTGAAATTTTTTTCAACAAAATTACTTGTGCACTCAGCTTAAAATTTCATCGGTGTCTTGGCAGAAATTTAGACCAATCAAAATCATCAAATTTGGTGATGCAAAAAATACTATCATATTCTGCATTAAACTCTTTACAAACCATACGGACTAAAGTACTTTATCTTTTATAGTTCTTGAGATAAAAATACATAAATTTTGAGAAAAATGAAAATATCGCAAAAATCATGTTTTACACCTCGACATAAATCCTGAACCAATAGAGGTAAGGATTTGTACATTTGTAAATTTTTTTACATATATTGGGTATGAAATACATCATTTTCTTAAAGTTTCAGAGTTTTTAAATTATTTACTAGCTCATTTGACGTGGAATCATCCATATATTATATCATGTATATATACATAATTTTATTCTAATTATAGTACATATCTTAAGCTAATATAAATTTATATATAATATAATATAAATAATATAAATATATACATAATTATACTATAATCAACGTACACATCTTAAGCTACAAAATTCGTTCTTATTTGTTAGCTTTTGATAAATATAATAAGTTAAAAGAAAGCAATTTAATAAAGGTTTATTGTTAAAATATAATTTTTTTATTCTTTTGAATTATCTCTTTCATAGCGTTTAAAGCTAATAGCATTTTGAACTATACCATTAAAAAATTGACCCTTATTAGTACGTATTTGTTGTAGTAAGGAAAGAGCGGTGTAACTGTTTACACTATTTATTAAGAAATGCCAAGCATTAGAAAAATTCGCCGATGCGAATTTATACCAGTGTGGTAACTAAGGGTTAACTAAATTATTTTCTATTTTTGCAAATAATTTTTAATAAATTTGTATAGATACCAAGATCTCGATTGGGTCCAAGTAAAACAAAACAATCCGATGACATGAAAAGTCCATGCTGTATGTACACAACTGGTTTAGCCTCAGTTGTTCTTGTTCGAGTGCTGTACAGTCTATGTAGTTTTAAATTATACCCATCTTCTGATGTCACATTATATGTTGCAGCACTATATCCCTCATGTTCCTTAACACGACTAACCTACATTTTGTACATTTTTAATTTTGTTTCTTGTATAGTGGAGTATCATAATATTTGAAATTATATATATTGACCTAAGTTATAGAAAATTTATAACTCAAAATAAAAAAAATCTTGGAACTTTTAACGCTTTCTATGCGTAATTTAAGGTTCTTAAAATACGGGATTAACAAAACCAGATAATTCCACTTTTGGTCAAAATTAATAACGAAGCGTGGTTTCTCATGCGTGGATAACGTGCGCGAAGCGCCCGATTCACACATTTTCACCGGAGCGTGCGCGAAGCACAGTGCTTCGCGCACGCTGTATAACAACAAACATTTTGTCGCGAGAATTCTACTTCAATTTATATACCTCACGTGATCGACCTTCTCACACACGTTTCAAAAAATAGTATGTGCAACACGTGCGCTCAGGTAATTTTCAAACTAGTGTGATTGTCGCACTCGCTGCGCTCGGGCGACAAACTTCCCACTCGATCGAAAATCACCTGCTTCGCGCACTAGTTGCACAATATACTATTTAGTGTTTTTGTATAATAATCTAAGATGGCGTCGTTCGGTACAGTTTGCTTCTCTTGTTTGCTACTGAATTTTGCCCTAAATTCTTAAGAATACAGTTTACACAATTGTTTTTTTATTTTGTGCATCAAATTTGCTGATTTTCTTATATACGGGTGGCCCAGCACCAACCTAACCTCTAAACCTCTTATTTGGATAGAGAGCCTCTGGAAACAATCAAAGGAAGGAGGAAATTCATGAAGCATTAGCTCAATCTTTTTTTGGTTGCAACTTATCCTTAAACACTATTGAGTCGATTTATTTTAAAAATTATCTAAATACTTTAGATCTATCATATAAAGTCCCGTGCAGATGCTAGAAGAACGTAAACAACACTTGTGTAATAAAAACGGTAATGTTCATAATATATAATGTTCTATAAAGTTACAATTCATAATGCAGATAACAGAAAGCAGCATTTTCTTAAATCATATGATTTAACAGAAGCAAGTGAAACAGGAAAGGCCTTAACAGATATTGTAAATAAAGCTACGTTACTAGCTAAGCACACGTTTTCGAAATAGTCTCTGATGACGCATGTAAAATGATATTCATGTCTCGATCATATAATCTGTGGCACTTTACGTGTAATAGCCTCAGTGGCAACTTGTTAGTAAAGTCTTTAATCAATAATGAATTTACGAATTCTGTTAATAATTTATTAAAGTGATTTAAAAACGCAGGTCTTAAAAAAAAAACTGTTGAAGTAGGTAGAAGCGAACCTGTGCTTTCTGGTGATATAAGATGGTGCAGTTATTGGGACAGTTTTAAAAGTAGTTTGACCAATTTACATATTATGAAGCGAATTGCTGCAGCAAATCAATTTGCGTTGATCGAATAAATTCTCAATTTACTTCAAAATGATGAATTTGAAAGTACATTAAAGGGAATGATAGATCTATTAGATCCTGTTTGTGTTCTTATACATAAATGTCAAGTATCTGGTTCAAATTTGGCTGATGCTATTGAATTGTGGTCGATTTCAGAAATGCAGATAAATGACGAAAATATCCTCTTAATTTTTTAAACTTGTAAGAATAAATGTTTTAAACCAATAGGATATGCAGCCAATTTAGTGCATCCACGCTATCGAAGAAGAAATTTATTAGTTGAGTTTATCAATCAGAATTTAAATGAAGATGAAAGAAGAGAATCCCAAGTAACTTTGGGGATATACATTGGCCAGATGTATAGGTATGCATTAAAGCAATTGAATAAAAATTGATTTTTTTTCGTTTATGCACCCCTTAAGGTAGGTTAAGGTGCAAAGATAAATAGCGCGCATAGTAAAATGGCTAGAGAAAGTAGGTTCGGTCATTAACAGTGCTCGTTTCGCTCGATCCCGTTGATTCACAATACCTAGACATTTACTGTACTTTTAAATAAAAAAATCGGTGATTCATTCCGGCGACCCCCTGCCCATACTTTTTTAAAAGACCGGTGCTAACTGCTTTAGCACAATGCTTTCTCCAAGAGAAGGAAAGAAGTTTAATGCACAAATATTTATTGAATGTTTACATAGATAAAACTGACTTTAGGAATAATCGACAATGTTATAAAGAATGTTATAAATAATGCTACGATCATAAGGTGAATAAAAATAGTGATATAGACTCGAAAATTTAATCAGTTCTATGCTGTTATTTCTAATAAACCTACATTTTAATTAAATATACAAATGAGTTTGTAAGTTACGGTGACTACAAATTTGATTATAGAAGATGCATATTCAAAATTTAAAATCGTGTTTCATTCACAAAAATAATGTAATAATGTACAAATTTACAATAACATTTTTCTCAATTTTAAAAAAGTTTCAAAATTAAAAAATGCATTTCTTTAATAAAAACCATTTAAAAGTGACTGTAAGACACACTAATTGAAAGAAAATCACGTGAGTTTTACGAACTTTACAAATATATGCATCTTTTTGGCATATCAAACGTATAAATTGATGAAAATAATTCTTTCAAATTTTTACAAATTTTAAATATACAAAATCGCAATTACGTCTACTTAATGCTTAAAACAATGAAAACATTTTTTTTAGTTTTTAAAATATTTTATAAATTCAATATATTTTTATATAAGCAGTAAGTTTCGACCATTTAGCTTACAAATCTAATCAGTTCTATGTTGGGTCATATTTGATATACATTCAAAATTTCAGCCCGAAATACGGTGGCCTGTAAAAGTTACGGTAACCACAAAATTTGACCACATACATACACACACACGCACGTCCGCACGTTCGCACGCACCTAAAACATCAAAATACATCGTAATCTCAGATTAAAATAAATCATCGTTACAAAAGGACACACGGGTTTTCTCGCAATATTCATCTATTTCATTCTCCTCGTTATTTCTCGTTTCAAACACTTTTTATGATAGAGACTGCCTGATCATACTGATGAGGCCTACAGGCAGTCTTGAGGCCGAAACGCTTTACATTTATAATATTAAAGGACTTATGTATTTCTTGCTTTGAAGAGGTAGACTCTTCTTTGTAAGAATGAGTCTTACATATAAATACAGTGAAAAACTAATAATACGATGTAATAGGTTTATCAGAAACCTACTTTAAAATGGTTTTCCCTTTATTGCTATAAAAAAGGAAAAAAAAAACTTCAATTTGCAGAATAAATACAAAAAATGTTTGGTTTTTTAATGTTAAAATATATCTACATATTTTATGAATTAACAGTTTAATTCAATGCTGGGAGGGGTATTTGCCCACAGAGTAGTTGTTTCTGTTGTTCAAATGAATATAGTAGATTTTTTATTAAAGAATATATGAAACACTCTAAATACCTAACATGTTTTATCCGTTTAAAAAGTTTACGAGAAACTTGCAGGATAAATACGAAAAATATTTGAATTTTTAATGCTAATTACATTTACATATTTTATGAATTAACAGTTTAATTCAATGCTGGGAGGGGTATTTGCCCGCAGAGTAGTTGTTTCTGTTGTTCTAATAAATATAGTAGATTTTTTGTTAAAGAGTGTATGAAACACTCTAAAAATCTCGTCTACAATTTGCTGTTAGAAGCAATCATCGAAACATCGTTACAAAGTTTTCTCTTTGAGAAAGCAGAAGTATTATTTTGACCCATATATAAAATCAGATTCTGGAGGTACTAAACCCGTAATATCATAAGAACTATAACATTATATACATTTTATCTCAAAATGAATGCTGATTTTTTTTTGAGAAAGCAATATAAGAGGTAAAAGTGAAAAAGCGTCTTCATTTCATTTATAATCGACTCAATATTGATCATTATTATACAAACTTCGGCTTTCAAAAGTCACGTTGTAAGAAACTAACATTCTCAGCTTATACATTATGTAACAAGGGCAAAAAGTCGAATATTTTTCCCGCGGATTAGTTTACTGTCCGAAGGTAGTATCACCCGAGGGAAAAATCGACTTTTCTTTCGAGTTACATATAGTACTTTATGCCCATCTGAACTGTGACCACTTTTTGACTTGGAAAGCGGGACTAATGGACTGTTAAAAGACAATAAAAAATCAGGGCTATTGGTAGAACTTGATGAAATAAAGGAATTTTGACTATTTTCTAGTGAAGTCACTTTTTTCCCTATGGAGAGAAATTATTTTTTTCCCACAAATGCGCGAAAACAGTGTAATTTTGGTCTCGCTTTTCAGGGATAAAAGTGGCCATTTTCGTTCAGATGGGCCTAAAAATATTGTTATATAACATTGTATTAACAAAGCTTAAATTAAACCTCTTCTAGTCATCTTTTTTATCTTATTACATAATTTCTCTAGCAAAATCGAAGTATAGGTACCGTTTTTTACTGAAATAACGCGTATTTTGAATACTCATATCTTATCCGCAAGAGTCTATAGGACGAAACTACGGATGTTAGGCTTCATTTTCAGGTACTAGAAAACACGTTCCAAAGTTTCATGAAAATCCGTGACTCAGAGGTAAAATGAAACTCTCCTTGTATGTTTAACATCTGTAGTCATACACTCGCCTGGCGCACTGTATGGAATATTATTAGATAATTTGTTGTTAATAGACAATATTTATATTCTAGTATACTGATATTGCAATAATAATATTGCATACAAAGATTTTATCATTATTCTGCTACATTAATTTTAACTTATACGAGCGAGCATTAGCGAGCGAGTAATGTAGATAGTATCAAATTATCGACCTATTGCTAAGTTTAGTACGATTGTAAAAGTTTTTGAATCTATTATGGCAGAAAAGTTGTTTTTAAGATGTTTTATTTCCGAAGATCAACGCGGATTTCTGCCTAGTCGCTCTACTTTGACTAATCTTAGTATTTACAACGAGGATATTATGGAAGATCTTAATAAGGAAAATCAGATGGACTCTATTTATACCGATATGAAATCAGCATTTGATTGTATCAACCATGATATTCTATTGGAATAACTTTATAAATACGGTATAGCTGGTAATTTATTGAAGTGGGTAAATCTTACAAACAAGAAGCTTAGTGTAGAAATTAAGAACTTTATATTAGATGAATATGAAGCAATATCGGGCGTTCCCCAAAGTTCTCCCTGTGGTTCTTTGTTTTTCAACATATATGTGAACGGTCTTCCATTAGTTATTAAATATATTCAGTTATTACTTTTTGTGGATGATATCAAAATTTATAAGGAGATTGTGACACTCACGGATGCTGTCTTACTACAAATTTATCTCAATAATATTTGAAGTTGGTGCGTTAAAAATTGTTTTAACTTTAAACTATTTAAATGTTTTGTAATATACTTCTATCTCTCAAACTTAGTCAATAATACGTATGATATTGAAGGACACCAATTGGAAAGCGTTTCGGAAATAAAGGTTTAAGGACTATATTTGATTCGAAACTTTCGTTTGCTCCTTACGTATGCATTCCCTATTTGGACTCGATATTATACATATTCTAAATTGATAGAATATAACATCGCTTTATTAAAACACTAGCGTATAGAATGGCTAAACCAATTTCTCATATTTACCACGATTATTCAGAAATAGCCTTCTCTATCAATTTATCTTCATTCAAATCTTATCGTCAATATCATGATCTACTTCTTTTCTTTAAACTTATAAGATACTATGTAAATGTACCATCACTACTCAATAGGATAAACGGGATAAACTAGCATGTACCTGGTATACTTCTTCAAAATAATGAATGGCATCTCAGAAATTATTCGAATTTAGTTAGTATATTATTCAGAAATAATCTTAATTAAATTTAGTAAATTAAGTATAAACTATTTTACAAACTGTACAAACTTGCGACATCTTTACTTATAAATATCTTATTTTTGTAAACGGGTATCTATCCGTTTATTAAATAAAACAAATAAGTAAATTAAATAATAATACATTTTTTACTTCACAATTAAGCTGTTATTTTTATCTAAACTCTAAATTCAGCCATTAGCAAAGCATCTAAAATACGTTATTCTATTCAAACGAATAAAAGAAATACAGTTTTTCTTAACTTAAGCACAATTAAGAAGGGTGGAGTCATCTGCTTTCGTTTTTCTAGTCCTTAAAATGAAAAAAAAAATTGCGTGTATTACGTAATTCCTAATTCTAGTTTCTTCTAGGAATACTAAGCGATATTTTCTGTAATTTTCAAAAAAACATATCAAAATAGATTGCGCAAGGAACTTTTTAAAATTAGTTAAATGAGTTTCAAGAAAAACGAGTTTAAAGTATAGTATATTGCAATTGAAAAGTTTGGCTAGTCCATAGCTCGTGTAAATTGCCACCCGAGCCAAAGGCCTTCGGCTCCGGTGACAATTTACACGTGCTATATGGGGTAGCCATTTTTCCTCTTTTGGTGCGTATACTATTTTTCACCATACCCCGGCCGAAAATGATACATTTCAATTTCGGAGCCGGCAGGAAATGTGGTACTATCGGCCAGGGTATGGTGCAATAGTATATTACGCATCTATGGAGGTAAAGAATTGCGAGGGTGGCAAACACGTGCTATGGGGTCGCCATTTCACCTCCCATGGTGCGTATACTATTTTTCCTCACACCAGCACCGAAAATACACATTTCTCTCCAGGCGCCCGGGAGGAAAAGTGGTACTTTCGGTGCAGGTGTGGGGAAAATAATTTTTCTCACCGCCGGGCCGAAAGTAATACATCCTTCCCGGCACCCAAAACGAGAATGTGGTATTTTCAGCCTAGCGTTGAGAAAAATAGTATACGCACCATGGGAGGTAAAATGGCGACCCCATATGCCAATTTACACGTGCTATGGACTCGCCAATTCTCTATCTCCCTAGGTGCGTAATAATAAATAATAAATCGATTGTTTGATTGAAACATGTAAATGAGTAAACACGAATTTCTCTATTATATAAACTAATTTTTTAATAAGTTCTTGCACACAACAAATTATAAAGAATGATATAATAAGACATGAATAGAATAGGAGCAAGAGTGTATAAGCCAATACAGCAGACAAGATTTAACTAGACTATGTCTTTTCTTTCTTAATTTGGAAAACAAACAGCTGATGGTCAATTTAGCAAATATGAAACAAAATCTTGATTTTTTATAAATTATACCATTATCGATCTTATTTTATCCAAATAATAAATAGGTATAGTGTATTCAAATATTAACTTTTGGTGTGCCATGTGTTTTTTTTACTAATTTTGTACTATAATGTTTTCAGTCATTTATTGGCTCCAAAAAGATCTGAAAAAACTCACAGCTACTCGCAAACAATTCTGTATTATTATCCCAATATATTATTTAGTTTCTTTCGAATGGTCACCGGATCCTGCCTCCATCTTATTTCACAGACAGGCATCCAAAATTGATGTGATAGAATTAAACAAATTTCACTGTTCTGTCATTAGTGGAACTTCCCTAATTTTCAAAATATATTTTTTTCGCTATAGCTCTCAACATTTTAATTAAAGCTCTACCCCTATTAGTAATTTATTCTTATAACATATACATTTATGATTTGTTCATTATATTCTTTCTCTTATTATTTTTGCTAGCCAGTAAAACTACTTTCTGTACACAGAGCGCACATCAAACCTAGTAGAATGTAAAAAATTATACTCACAAAATGTAGAACTTCTAAGTTCCGTATATCACGACGGTCCGATAACTTACTCACACGCTTAATATTATAATTAACTGCATTAGTATCATATATCCTATGAAATATATCAACACCATTACCTAATAGTGTTTCTGTTATATTGATAATAGGAAAATATATACGGGAAGATATCAGATTCTCACTTTTTGCATACGAGAAATAAAAATATAAGAGAAATACAATGCGAATTATAACATTAAGTTGAATCATTTTTGAACATGTACGTAATTTTACAATCACAACGTTATGTACTGACTAAAATGTGGTATGAAAAGTTTGAAAATAAATTTATAACCCAAGGAAACTTTTCTTGTAGCCAACAATTATTATTATCATTTGCACGCCTAAGTGATTAAAGTGTAAAATATTCATAAATTTCATAATACATATGTTTCAAATAAAAGAAACCGCTCTAATACAAGAGTATTTATCTTCTTTAAACTTCCTCGACAAATATTTAATTTTTAACTACCTATACTTATATGTATATTTTTCAAGAATTTAATTAATCTAGTTATCGTCGCTTGTACATTTTCTTGTTAATAAATTCTTTGTAACAGCGCCACATTTCGTAGCTCAATATATGGATTATTCCGTGTCAAGTGAGCAAGTAAAAAACTGCTGCCAATTCATTGGCACTCAGCTTCCTCAAACTAAATTAATTGTTCTAATATAAAATTATTTGTTCTAATAAATTAATTTTAAATTGCTATATCTCTTTTTAATTAGAATCTCAAAAAGTGTGTGCTAATTTATTATTGATAGTTTACCACAGGATAATTTTATTTAAAAGTAAACAGTTAGTATAAATTATATTTTTCCACTTCTTAGATACACTGTTGCAGACGCGTTGGGCTTATAATTATTAAAAATTTTCTCTTTTAAGTGGAATCTTTCTGTTCTTTTTTCTTCGTTATGATTTAAATTTATTTTTCTTTTAATTAATAACTAAATTATTTAATGCTAATGAACCAACTTACGTTCCTCTGGTATAACTTTATTGCTAAAATGTGAATTTTAATAATTTTATTAACAATATTTGATGTTATTTTGATTTTTTTATACAAATATCTGCCAATACACTTCTGCCATTTTGTGGCAGTCATTTTTTTTACTGTAAAAAGATATCTTCATGATTTTTGGTGTAATTGTTCAAGTGATCAAACCCACTTTTTTCAGGATTTTTAGTAACATATGTGTGGATCGTTGCGTTTCTGTATGCCTATGAAGCCGACTAAAGTTGACCATTTTGCGACACGGCTATTAGAGTAGAAAATTAAAAAGGGGGCCTGAAAGACTTTTTTGTCCTAACTGCACCTCAAGTATACTTTTTCGTGCATATAAAGCGGGCGGAAAGTGCGGTACTCTTTCGCCCGCTTCATATATACTCGGAAAATTATTATTTGGATACTGGTAGGACAAAAAGTATCGTGTGTACTACGGGTGGAAGACGTTTAATGCTCATGCTGGTTGCAGCCTCTGCCTCGGTAACCCTCGACAGCCCTCGGCTCGGCCTCCAATGAGCACTCGCGGTAATCGCCTACTTTCCACCTTTGAAACACAATATACTATTTGCGCCCGCAAATTTCCGCTTCGACTTTTTTGCCCGCCAATCGAAAAACGGTCACTTTAGGCTCACTTTATAGGTCGGAAAAACGTGAAAATCGTGCGTATATGACAAAAAAGTGTTTAGGTCTCCCCAAACTTGTAGCATAATCGTAATAATACCATACGTGTGGTATAGTAGTCGGATTTTGCAGTCTAAAAGACGCGTGTTTGCCGTGTTGCAAAGCGGCTATATTTGGTCCCGCTTCACATGCGTAAGAAGTATAAAAATCTGTACATGTCTTACAAAAAGTATAGTTTATACCACGGTCAAAAGCCTTTACTTAGCCGCGTGTGAGATTGCAGTACGACTCAAAGGAGAGCGAGCACGAGTCAAAGGCAAGAGAACCTTTCTATGTACCTCATGAGTAGTGTGGAAAAAAAAGAGAAATAAATTTGTCTTCATTTCTTTATACAAAGTATTTACAATAAATTAAAATTGACGTCAAACAAACATGATTTAACTGTCGAATGAAAAAGTTAGGGGTTGGCGAGCGGAGCGAGCAGGTGGCGAAGCCCCCCTATATATAATTAAAACATTTTTTATAAATCGTAGTTATATCTACTTTAATCTTGACTTGTCAATGTTCATCTTGTGTTACTTTTTGTCCAATAATAATCAGAATCTCTATTTCTCTTTGCAAGTTTATCAAAAATGCTAGTTTTCTCCGCAAATTTATTCGATGTGTTAGTCTTCGCCATAAACGAAAAACCTATGTAACGTCTTATTTTTTGTATGGAGCGTCGATAAAATTATTTCATAAACGCTGCCTGAGCACGATGCTTTCGCTTTTCGTCGAAAATGTATTTTCAAAAACCACCGAAACATCAAAAGCATCACTCTTTGACACAAAGCACGTACCTATTCTTTCTGAAGCTAACCGTCGCTCATTTACACGTCGCGCCAATGCGCGTCAATTACGCACTGACGGCACACGACTAAGGATACAAAGTAAAAGACACATTGCGCGAGCGCGTGCGCGCTTAATTTTTCCACGCAAAAGTTGGTTACAGTCGCTTTCCGCATACGTGCGCCTCCTTATGAAGTACCCGCGCGGGTAAAGAAGCGTCCGGAAAAAGGGTTAAGCTCACAAAGAATGCGACTCGGTGCACGTAATATATTTCACCGCTAACGAATGCCTCTTCTTAAAAGTGCGCGCGAAGAACAAAGTTGCGCCCAAGTGTAATTGCACGCGGCGTGTCCGCGCGCGAAATATTGTTGACTACTCGGTCCGCTGGCGCCTTTATTTTTTCGAGTCATGGCGCGAGAGACATTCTCTCTCTCTCTATATCTCTCTCTGTCTCTTTCTCTCTCTTTTATATACACTTTTGTGCCGTGCCCTCTGAATTGTCCTGCATAATTTACGGAGATAATTAGAGTTTTCTCGCGGCAAGTGTGAACTATTGTAGTTGCGTAAACTTTGGCGATGCGATGTTGCTGCTTTAGCGAGGGGAGAGTAAATTGTGGAATTTTTAAATGGTGTTTGTACTCTGAACTGTTTATTGATAATTTAGTTTGATTGTATGTAGTACTATGCCTTTTTACTTTCAGAGTTTATCATTTTTCACATTTACTGTTTTTTTTATTAATTGAATTAATTAATCTATTTTTATAACATAAATGATTGAAGACTAAAATTGTATACTTGTAGTGAGTTTTATAATAATTAAGGTGAGATTCTGTTTTTCTTTAATATTTTATAATCTTTATATATACTACTTGTTTTTAATTTAGAATTGTTCTTTAGAAATTTAACTACATGACTTATTACTATGTTAAATATTAAAATTAGGTGGTATTAATTGTTTACATATTATTAAATTTTGCAATAATTTTGTATAACAATTTGTAAAATCTGTGAATGTAAGTTTATGAATTTAAAGCCCACATTGTTTTGTAATATAAGAAATACGTCATTTAGTGGTACATGAAACATATTTTTTAGTATATCAAACACCATATCCTGTAAGGGTTTTGAAGAAATCATCGCAACATTGCAATTAAGGCATAAAAACACCTTCAAACAAAGTATCCCCTTTAGTGTTAGGAAAGAAGAAAAAAGTTGCATACACATCTTCTCTGTTTGGACTATTTAGTAAGTAGTGAAATCTAGTTTTTATTTAAATTTCCTTGAAGTCACTTAGACCTTTTCTCAACCATAAATGTAACTACAAACCATGGTTATTTTTTTAAATCTAAATATTAAAAATAAAGATACTTTAGGACTCCATAGTATTCAAAGACATCTAAACTTAAGAAAAAACTAAAGTTGGTTTTTTCCATTGATAGTCGACCAACATCTAGTAGTCGACCACTTTGATTATAATACTAGAAGAAAAATTAAATAACTTAATATAAATATAGATCTGTTTAATAGAAGTAAAAAATGCCTACTTTTATAATTTTAATATATAATAACAAAACTTTACAAAAGTGATCGACTATTAACTCTACGGTCTACTACGTGGGACTTCGCTCTAACTAAAACCGTTTTTATAAAACACGGAAAGGGATTTTATTTAAAATCATCGAACCAGTTAATGATAAGTAAATAATCAAATGGAAAAAAACGGTTTTTCATCTCTTTCTATAAAATACATATCGAAAATTCAATTAATAACGAACAATATCTACGACATGACAAACTATTTATAATTTCGCACGCCACCCCAACTCTCTTAAAAACACCAAACTCAGCAGTAACGAATGCCTCGTCCAGCGTCACCAACGCGCAATGCAACGCAACCGCACATATACACAGTCCATAACTATATGCAGCTAGATAATTTCGCAAAGCGCGTCTAACGCGCTTCCAATTTCGAGTATAACCAGCACAACCAAGAGCTCTCTCTCTCACTCTCTCACTCCCTCTCTCTCTCTCTCTCTCCTGCAAAATCCGGCTTGCGAGCTGGCTTGTGCGGACGGGCGGGCATATTATGCGTGCCAAGCTCCATATATCAGTCTTAGAGGGCTGGGGGGCCCTCCGCTCTGCTCGCCTGATAACAATTTCATGCGAGGATTACCATGGAGAGTATAGGGGAGGTGGGGCAGATCCAGAGCTGTGGTGGTGGTACGTGGTCCACGCGAATGCACCGGCGAAAGCGAAAGGGGGGAGGGGGGGATCATCCGCTGAATAATGCTTATGTTGTTGCTGCGATATTAATCAGATTAGAAAGTGGGTGGCTGGATCGTCTGGAGATGATGATTCGAGGATGTTGAAGGTCCGAGGATGCTGGGATGTAGGTGAAGGTGGTTCGAGAGGCGATTGGGAGAGTGAAGGGATTGAATGGCTTTCGATCGAATGGGTGTCGAGTGCGGGTTATGGATTTGGTAAAACTTTGGGTTTGTTTTTTGGTATCTAGAGATAATGAATAGTACTTTTATAGCTTTCTGTACCAGAAGCTTTTGTGTAGAAGGTACAGTGTTCTTCGTTGAAATTAATAGTATACATGCATATCTTATTTTTAATAATGAGTATATTTTAGCAATATTAATGCTTTTAGTTCTGTTTCAGATTCTGGGACCTACGGGATCAAACTATGAATTTTGAGCTCCATTTTTCGGTACCAGAATACCGAACGCGACCCCCAAAGTTTTAGCAAAGTCTGTGGTCCAGACTTCACGGTAGTTCTTTGTTAGTGAGAATTTAGTAATGTATTATGTATATTTTATTTAACAAAAAGTAGTTATTGTAAACCTACTAATAAATGAACATTTAAGTACCTATATGGGAAAATCAGGCCACATGATATTATAAAAGATTAAAGGTTCTAAAGTGGTATCAAGTTAAAAGATAGCATTTTTAAAGTCTTAAAATTATAAAATACAAGTAGTTATATTAATGATACATAAGAATGTATTTTCAGAATAATAGCCAGTTGAATTTTTAGGATAAAAGATGAATCGTGATTCTAAATTTTTAATTTTATTTCAATTGACATATTGAATCGCGATTCGATTTTGCCGATTAATTAGTGAAACGTGTTTTTGAAAATCGGATCCGAATAAACCGAGAAAATTAATCAAATACAAATGCACGTGATTTTCAGATTCGAATTAAGCGGTAATAAATAGCGGTTACTCAATTCACCCAATCGGACAACAGCTCTGATAATGTTCCAACTACCATAATCTAGGTATAACGCGGGAAGTACCGAAATATGGGTTTAATGACCATAGGTCTTTTTTCATTAAATGAAACGCACAGCGAGCAAAAATGTTTTCAAAGGGTATTCGGGGTCGCAGATTTCGAATATGAAGTCGAATTTGAAGAAGAACAAATGATGAATGTAAAATAGTGAATATATTAACATAGAATAATTTATTTTCAATCTTTTTGAAAATTTATTGTAAAAATAATGTATTTTTACTTCAGAAATCTGATCCACAGTTCTTTCAGTTACTGATTATTATCATTAGATCCAACATTTAAAATTTTTTAAATCAGATTATAGATACACAATTTGTGACCAAAAAAACTTTGGATTGGAGACTTAGAATGAAAAGATTCATCATAATTATACCAAATTACGAAGAGTAATAAAATTAATCATATTAGGTCATTGTAACTGCCATATTGTATCCGGAGTTTATTTAATTTTTACTTCAATTCAAAATTAGATACTCCGGAAACTTCAAGAAAAATTTGTTGTTTTCATAATATCATTATACTGGCAGGATTTTCCTTTTAAGAACATTTAGATACAATACACAAGACAACACAAGATATTCGGCATATTGTTTAACGCGGTGCCACCCCACGGCTGAGACAGTGCTAGTTGCCGGGCTTGGGAATCAAATCGGGGTCTCCGGTGCGATAGTCTCATACTCTACCAACTGAATTACTCGTTTGCTATTTATTTAATTAAAAAAGGTCTGAGGTCTCCAAATACCCAATTTCGATACTCCGAGAGATAGCAGGTCCTAGTCGACGTACATAAATGGTATAAGAATTATATTCATACATCGTTGTGGAAGATAAATCAATATTAAAGAGGAATCTTATGCATATAATAAATTTACACAGGTTGATTATATTGTGTAAGAGTGTAGAAATTACTTTTTCACACCACTTTCATTAGACATGCTCGAAATGCGTAATTTTCCGTTCGGTTTACAGGCATGAAAAAGTACCAATTTTATGCCTACGTAGAAAAAAAATATTGAGTAAGGTTCCGGGAATCGTTAAATATGTTACTTATAGAGCTTAAAAGGAAAACCAATTGTAGTGATCGAGAATTAGTGTGAGAAATTAACGTCATTTGTAAAATTGTCACGTGCGTCATATTATAAATAATATATTAAATTATTTATTTTAAAATAACGTTTCTAACTTCTCTTGAATTTACCTTTGAGATTATTAGTTACTAATTTAACGTATTAAACTATGACCTAATACACATTAATTCCATATAAATTATAATTTCCGTCATTATTACATAAAGTAAACTTATACATTTTCAAGGTTATTGTAGAGAAATTCATTTTTTCCTAGTATGATCTGATATGTTTAATTAAGGCTTTTTATAATTATCCAGTATTTTATTTTCTAGTTATCACGTAGCTAACAAAATTTGTTCATTACTAATAAAAAATGGCATCTATCGCATTTAACAAGTTGGATAAGTAATTTTCGTTTTGAGATATTTTGGTGTGCATTTAGAAAATTAACGAATTTTTCAAAGTTATAAATGCATAATTTATTTTTATAAATAATTTAATGTATCATATTTATCTATCCAAATTTTTAGATTTTATTTATTATTTTATTCGATAATACTTATTATAGAATCATGAATACAACAGAAAATATATTACTAATATATCATGGAAAACTATAAATATACAATTATTAAACTAATGTATCTTTATAAAGTTCAAGGAAAGTTATAAAAATCACACACCTTTTTCGTATGCGTAGATTAAAGAACAGAAACTATAGGCACACCTATAGATATCGATATTCCTAACCTTTCTCCAGTCGCGCTTTTGAGTAAAATTAACTTAAAAGGACTTTCCACATAATAGATTAAATTAAAAATTTGTAGATTTATGTAGAAAAATACAAAGAATATATTTCTAAAGGATTTAGCGGGATCAAGATATTACTTAAAATAATATTGAAGATTTTGTTGGCTTTTGTACCGTTTTTGGTAAGAATAATCCCTTTCCGATGAATAAAATTAGATGAAAGAAATCAAGTACATGTATAGGTTATGTGAAATCGATTATTAAAGTATTAGCGGGTTCAGAGTTTTAAACTTTGCATTAGAAATTAAGAATCATCAAAATTGCAAGTTTTTTGAATCTTTAAATACCTTCCACATGATAAATACTGATGAAACTTGGCTAATATATCAATTAAAATACCCTGGTAGAAACGTTCCCCATATGTTCGCCAGATTTTACTCTATTTTATAGGGAATGGCCAATTTCTGCTTAAAAGTCTGGCCAGAAACCCTGCTACCTGTCGACGTTTTCTCGTCAGAAACCTGACCAACTTATGGTTAATGAATAAATAAATAAAAAATAACGTTTAACGAATTTTTATAAGTTAATAATGATTATTATGTCATGGATTTAATAGCTTATTATTAATAGAATGCTAAGATATATTTGGGATAGATTCGAAATAAAAACTAAAAACTTATTTCATTAAAAGTTTTTTTAAGGTTAGAGTTTTATAATTAAATAAGACATAAAAAATCAAATAAATAATCGAATAAAAATTTGCATGCTGTTTTAACGCAGAAGTACTATAATGGGATTTACATTTTCAATAATTTTTTAGGGTTATGTAAGCTATTTAGATTTTCTATAAATTTCTGGTCAGATGCTGGTTTATTTCTGGCGAACTATTAGGAAACGGATCTGCCCAATAGATCGTGAACCGACCATCTAATATGCTCAATTTTCTACCAGGGTATTGCTGATGTAATTCATAATAAGTTTTCGGGGTCTAAGCTTAACTTTAGAAGTAATCGAAATTATTTAACTATTTTAGGTTATTTTTATACTATCCGCATGATAAATTTGGCTAAAACTCCGCACAATAGATTCTTTAATTATTTAGAGTCTCGTGGAATCGGAATTAGCGGGTTTGTACTTATAAAACACCTATAATACAAATTTCGTACTTACTTCCAAGAACGTTCCAATCTTCAATGACATACAATAACGCATTACAAATTCTTTACAAAAAGAAATTTCAGAGTATAATGACGAAAATTGGAAGCTCTATAAACATTTGAACATATATTCTTGTACATAACATATTAGCATGATTACACTGTAATATTTACAGGCTGAACATTTATATATGTAGAAGTTAAATTATAAAGGGTACATTTAGTGAAGTATTCAATACAGATGTCGATTATTATCTAATTATTAATTATTTTTATTAATTATAATATATTTTTATTATTGCATATTTCGTTATAAAAATTAATACAGTAAAAATAATTTTCTTACACAGATTCATCCTTTTCAGAACACAACATAGCCTACGTATCAACCCAACAATAAAATCAATTATACATAACAAATAAATTGCAACTTTACACGCATCATAATGAACCAAACTCGCGCGCCAGCGATCGCACGCGTAATTACTCCATCCCCGCACTCGTTCGCATCCCAT
The DNA here is from genome assembly GCA_949152435.1 of Gastracanthus pulcherrimus. Taxonomy (NCBI): domain Eukaryota; kingdom Metazoa; phylum Arthropoda; class Insecta; order Hymenoptera; family Pteromalidae; genus Gastracanthus; species Gastracanthus pulcherrimus. The sequence continues at coordinate 14,101,317 of OX424575.1, forward strand.
TCTCCGCTCGCAATGACCACGGAGCCCTCGCACCCCTCCCATCCCGAATCATCGAATCCACCACCCCATTCTGCATATCCGTGCATCTGCATCGGCCGCCGACAAAATAGCCGAAACGAGCGCCGCGAAAAAGCGCATCGCGCATCACGGCCCCAAACCAAATCATTCGGCGCGTTTTCGCCTTGATTAAAGCCCCTCTCGCTGCAGCCAATTCCTCCTGTATTTCTGTATCTATACACGCGGGCGCGGATGATTTTTCGACCACTGCTGCCGCTGCTGCATCAAGAGATACGTGCGGTGTACATGTACATAGTAGCCGTTTGCTTATAAACATGCAAATCGCCAAAGCGCCGGACTCGCGCGCTCGCGAATTTGCATCGGTTTCTGCGCTGGCAGCGCGTGTAGCGCAGTTGCGTTATCCTCTGCGAGAGCGACGACGATGAGGTTCGGTATGTGTTTGTGTGTGTGTGTGTGTGTGTGTATGCCTGCGGGGCTGGTGTAGTGCGATATAGTCTATGCACGAGTTTTAATCCTTTCGCAGGGATAGTATTTGGCGGTTCGTTCGTTTCTAGTTTTCTATAAGCGCCTTGATATGGTTTCAAAGTGTATATTGGGAGTTGTGAAAAAAGTTGGATATCAGGTGTCTAGTACACTTAAATGTTATTGAGAATTTGTTACATTTTTAAGCATTTTTTAGAAGTTTTTTAATTCATTTAATATGAGATTCTTCTTTTGTTTTGAAAGTTTAAATATTTCATTAGTCTGAATGAATCATGCTTACGTAAGATTCGTTTCAAATTACGTATTTTAGTGCATATAAACTTACGTAAGAACTTACAGAAGATTTTGCTTAATATAGTTGTGCATGGTCTTACGTAAGATCCTGCGTAATAACTGACGTAAGATCAATATATAATTTTGAAAGTAAAAAGTAGTTTACACATATTTCAAAGTATACGAATTATAAAAATAATTGTTTGAATTGATTAGCCGACTTGATACGACTCAAAGTATTGATAAGAAAAAACTTGTTTAAGGCAATTCTTCAATTACATTTAAAATTCTAGCGTAGCAATTCAATTTAAAAAGTTATGAAAAAATATATATTATGTATAAAATATATTTTGAAATTAATTATTCATAATACTGTACACACGTTCGTAGATAAATACATAATAAAAACTGAGCATAAGAAGTGTCCGAATGAAACCGGATGATTTCATTTCTTGTTTTCGATGCAAAGTCAAACTAACATTTGCTCTTTATTATCATTTTATTTGGATTAAAAATTAAACTTAAAATATTCTTTATAATTAGATAAACAATTATCTAAGATTTCATCGGGAACGAAGATCAACCTTGAGACAAACCAATGTTATAATTTTGTGGAATTAAAAATTATCGGGCACTCATAATAAAAAAACAGATATAAAAAATATATAAATAAATTACAACGGAACCAAAAATACAATGCACAAAAATATACGATCTAGTTTCTTCGTACTTTCTTGGTTCACACATGTGAATTTTGGGTCTACCACAAGACACATTTCTCTTTGGGATTCATTTTGGAACCAGGTTTGCACTCGAAATCTTCCGCAAATTCCTTTATATTCGAAAAGCTGATAATGAACCGAGAGTTGTCGGGGCAATGCGTCTTCGTAGTAAGTAACTTTCTGAGAAATTCCGGCGTGCTCTTACTGCACCAAGAGCTCGTGGCGCCGATCCAAAACATTTGTCGTGGTGTGTATTTGAACGTCGGTAGATATTTCTCGGTAATGTTGTTGCTCTTTGCCCACTCGTTGTAAGCATGATAGGCTGCTTTGAAGCCTCCATTGTCAGCGATGTTCTCATCCAGCGTTCGAGTTCCATTCACCTGGACGAAAAGAGTAAAAATAGATTATCATTTTAGAAATAATTTTCTATATTGCATTATAATTGGCGTAAATATGCAGCAATCCTTCTTAAAATTTCAAAAAGGATATCTTTTTACTATTTCTAAGCTCAATTCTCTGCCCAGCCAATAAAATTTAGTTGATTCCGATATTATAAAAGTTATGTACTTCCATTTTATCGCTTAGGGATTATAAAAAAAATATCTTACGTGACTAATGAAGGGGAGAGGAGTCTAACGTTATTTTATAGATTCGTTAATCAGTTTTTATAATAATTTTTGCTTTCTCAAAGGGAATCTTAGTAACGATACAAATTTTGGAATGTAAGATTTTGACTAACAATAAGTTCGATATTTTGAAGAATGCTGAATCAGAAAAAATAGACTTTTTAAAATGTCTGTATGCATGTATAATATATGTATGTATGAATATATGTGTGTGTATGTAACAGAAAATTGTATCCACGAGGGCTTTCGTACACATTCATATTGACATAGGTCAATAACTGATTAAATTTTGAAGCCAAATGGATAACTATTAGATGTTATTTTTATAAAATCAATAATTTTGAAAAATGTGAAATAATTATGATATAAATATTATGTATAAAAATTATGCATACATTAATATTTATAAAAACATATATTTTATATAAAATTTTACGACCAAAATATAATTTTTTTTAACGTTTTTCATAAGTATTCATTCAATTGGTATTTTTCGCTATAGTTTTGTAGGCATTTTGTAAACTTATAAACTAATAAAATTATAGTCGTTATTAAAAATTTTGTGATAAATAGTAACTAATTTTATTGGAATCTACAGATAAATTTCAAAAATTAAAAATAGCTTATTCGATAGTTGTTATGTCAGAGTAAATTAGTATAAGTCTAACTAAGAATCGAACGCAGGATATATTTTTAAATTATACGTTATTAAAAATACTAAAGCAGTTTAATTATAAAATTGGAATAAATAATCTCATTAGAACAATTAATTACATTTGAGAAAGCCAATTGCCAATGGAATTGACAGTGCTTTTTTATAAGAATAGAAAGTTTAAAAACGTTTATAATTACATACTTGTAGTCCAACTTCTTGTACCGTGAAATTATTATATTGCTGAATCAGACATTGGGTTTGTTTCAGAAATTTCTCTTCAGTATCAGGTTCCCACCAGTTTTTCATATTCCCATTTTTGTCGAATTTTCGCCCAATGATGTCAAATGCGTGGATAATTTCATGACCTATCGCCGTACCCACATGTGCATAATTTAAATACTGTGGCCTGTCACTTTTGAAAATTAGATCTTGCAGATATGCAGCTGGTAGCTCTTTATTGAACACATAAATAGTACATAAGTAAAGTAATAAATAAATAAATTTCTTTATTGCTAAAATTAAGTTTAAAAAAGGTGTAAGGTTTAAGAATAGTGTGAAGTAGAGCACAGAAGCAGGATTTTTGAGTAATGTAGAATATTAGAATTTTGGAGTAGTAGTGTAGGTGAAGATAAAAGTGAATAAATGTCGACATTTTTTGTAATGATTATAATGATTTTACCCCATCAGTGACGAGAAAAGATCTTGAAAGCATATTGTGTTTAATTCTGATCATATTAAAAAAATGACTAGCCAGTTACGAATAAACTTTAATAGAAAAGGATTTATTATAGTGAGCTCTAAAACTTTTGTTGGAGGTACTTTTACCAATAATCTGATCCGTTTGAGTTACCCACTAAGTAAGTTACTTATAAATTGTTTATGGTAAGCATACTTTTCAATCGGTACTTAAGGGATGAAACAATCATATGAAATATAAATCTTATTTTTCGACAGATAAAATTGTAGCTAAACAGTTGAATTGAATTTACATCTTACGTATTGAATTTACGTCTTACTTATTGAATTTGTTTGTGGATTATAGTATGCATTGACCCTAAGTGCAGTTTGATCTTCAGTCCAATCATTTACATCAATTGATTTCTTCAAGTTTTTATAATATTCAGTCTTTAAGAATGCATTGATATTTAAATCACTTTGCAAATAACTCCCTGGATTAATCTCAAGATTTTTGTAATATCCATCGACTTTTTCATCGTCCATTAACTCATCGGCGTGACCAATTGTAACTCTAATGGCTTCTAATTTTTCTATAGCAGCTTTTCGTGTCTTATCATCCATCCAATTAATCTAGTACATAATTTCAAGATATTTAATATATTGCAATTTCAAATTCAATAAACGTTCATTAAAAATTGTTATGTTCTATTTAAAAATTCATAGATTGCTAATTACACGAGTCAACTTAAATATTAACTTTGTCATACCTCTTCCAAATTCTTTTTAGTATGATTCTTTATGTTATTGAATATTTCACGGACTCCTCTTTTTATGTCTTGATCAAAATGTTTTCTAACATACATAGCACTTGCGGCAATTGGAATCAAGCTCTTTACTTTATCTATACATTCGCTACCTCTCTCAACTGATTGTTCCGTTTCCCCAATTTGTTTGAAGAAATTCGATTTTAATTCTCGAAACTCACGAGGCATGTATGCGAGAGTAAAGTCAACTAACCTCCATGCTAAATAATTTGCTAGCACCCTTTTTGGAGTAATTTCAATTAGTTTCTCAATCTTGCGAATATACTGAGGATCGGTGACAATGATGGCTTCAGTTTTATCAACGTGAATACCACTTATATTTAATACTTTGTTGCATAATTCTAGCCACGGGATGGTGGGATACATTTGGGACAATTCATTCAGTGTCATAATATTATCCTTTTCTAATATTTCCAATGAATCGTCTGTTTTAATCTGTTTTTAGATGATAATATTTTTTAAGTATTATTAACTACTTTAACGTAATGATATATTTCACATTATAGATGACTTATGTGATACTTACTTGAAACAAATTAACTTCAAAGTCAAAGACGTCTTTTACTTCTTTGAGAATCGAATTTTTATCTGCACCAAGTGCTGCTGCAGTATCAACCATGTAGTTATAATATGCATTACGTAGTATTTCACCAGAGCCGTCTAAAAAGTAACTATTGCTGAAGTGGGTAGAAGTTGCCATTACCTACAATGAAAATTTTTTATTTGATCAATTTGAAATATTATAATGGATAAAATATGATATTGTAAATAAATCAAAAACTGAACGACAAGTCACTGGTATATGGTCGATTATCATGAAACTGTTAGTTTGACGGCTACACTTATAAATGCTATGCAGAAGCAAAATAGTTACATTTTTGCGCTTGTTTACAATAAATATAATATTTTTACATAATGTTCAATGATATTACTTATAAAAATCAGTACCCTTCATACAATAAATAAGTCAAATATGCTCAAAATTTCGTGCCATAATTTTTTTTAAATCATAAAGAAGTTAAGATATTCCTACCTATACGTAATTAAGTATAATATTTAAGTAATTTAAAAATTATGTTTCTCAAAATATATATAACTGTAAAAATTTTGTACCCAATCAGAATTATTAAATATTTTATTTAATATCTTAAATAAATGAGTTAAAAGTGTCCCATTCTTAATATGTCAGTCCGTGCCACCAAATATTCATGTATATTTGTCCATAATCTTTTTTGTAAGTGAATTCAACGTATTACACCTACACACTCTTACGAATCCTATAATATGCACCATGAAATGAATACATAGGTCCGTAAATAATAAAGTGTGGTGCTACAGAGCTGACCAAAAACTAACAGTTTCGTGATAATTGCTCATATACGAGGAATTCCGCAAGAAATCTGCACTTAGACGGTTCAACAAATGATAAAACGAATAGTTCAGACACACCTCTGCAACCATTTTTATCTCATTCTATAGGTCATATAATATATGTGAAAAATGTCCAACACGCAAAACAGACAATGTCATTTTTTAAAACCGTATATCAATTTATCTTATCGGAATTTAACATGGGAATTATGGACTAAAATCGGTCATTTTGTGACAAAATTGTTTGCACTTTTAAAAGCTAATTAATTGTTATATCAAAAATGACCGTTTTTGGTCCATAATTCCCATGTTAAATTCCCATAAGATAAATTGATTGACGGTTTTAAAAAATGACATTGTCTGTTTTGCGTGTTGGACATTTTCCACATATATAATATGACCTATAGAACGAGATAAAAATGGTTGCAGAGGTGTTCCACAACATTTTTTATATTATTTTTTGAACTGTCTAAGTGCAGATTTCTCGTGAAAGTCCTCATACACATAGATATCAAATTAAATACATAAAATATAGTTTTTAATTGTAAATTTCATTAAAAGTTATAGGAAGGTCACCTACTTTAGCAAAGTATTGATTTCAATACTTCCTAAGTATGTGCAGCGGTACATGCTTAATTTTGAGACACTTAAACAATGAAACAGGATAAGGAATACATACCCTTCTATCAATGCATATATATCTGTAAATGTATATTACGTTTGTTATAACTCGATAATATTTTTTTCATAAACTGTTCAAAATTAAAAAATTAACCATGAAACATGTTTTGGGTAATTAAAATTGAGGATTTATCGAAAATCCCGAAGTAGATTATCCCAAAGTAGGTGACACCTTATCCTAATCAAACTTTGTCAAATTGTATTATATTACAAATAAATATCAGTAGAGGCTTGTAAAGTTAAATTTGATAAACAATCAATGTTTTTATGTACAAAAATCATTCAGATTTTAATAGTAGAAAGTTAAAAATACAAAAAAAATAAATTTATATTTTTTAGCCCAAAGTGTTCTTCAATATATTTCCAATAATATGGCACACTTAACGTCTAAATAAGCTCGTAGGTCAAAATCAGTTTCAATTTTAGAATGTTAACTCACTTTTAACATCACGTTTGTGTTGTTTTCTTTATTTATGCTCAAATCTAACACCATAGGAAACCAAAGCAACTTCAAATTATGATAAATTTTGTAAACAGTTTCTTGCCAAGCAAAATCAGTTGCGTTCCAATTTTCACCAATTAACATAGGCCAACCGCCGATGTTATTTATAATTTTGAAGAGTGGTTCTGTACCTTCTTCTTCTGTGCGTGCTAAAATTATAATTTTAATGTTATTAAAATAGAGATATCCAATTATCAATGCTATATTATCACATATTTACGCTTTGGTGTAAGATATTTACAGTCTCCTAAAGCAAGCTTGGTACAAGTAAAAATAAGTTTTCTAAAAAACAGGTTAGAAACACGTGTTGGGCCATTTGGAATCAAAATACGTTATTTTTAGAAAATGTCATTATGGATATGTATGTACGTGCGTGCGTGTGTGCCTATGTGTGTGCGTGTGTATGTACGAGCATGAGTGTCTGTATGTATCTCGCTATATCTCGGGCACAACCAATTTAATATTTTAGGGCTCATTCTTCTCGTTTTTGATGCACGAGAACAGCTGATAAATAATATTTTTGATTAGTCGATGTGTTTTATGTTTTATAGCGATTTTTGATTTTGGGGTTTAGTTTTTCAGGATTTTCTATGGGTTAAAATTAATATAATAAATTGAGATAAAATGCATTTATATGAAGTTAAAATTACCTATCTTTTGCAACTACAAATATTTTATAAGGTATTTCCCTCCTTTTGTTATACACGAAAATGTAAATTTATTTAAACGGTTATATCTCCGAAATATATTATGGATATTGATTGAAAAGGCAAGTGCGCTTTTCGAACCGAAGACTAGTATCGCAAACACACGAGGTTAAAAATCCCACTAGCCCTTGATGCACACCATAGTTTTGGTGACATGTGTATGGATTTTCGTGGACATGTCTGAAAAAGTACAAAAAAGGAAATAAATAAACAGCGGGCAATAAAAGCTACATTTTAACCGTTGGTCAAAAAACGAGCACTTTAGGCTCACTTTCTAGGCCCAAAAAACGGTGAAAATCATGCATGTATTACAAAAAATGTAGTCTGCATCACGGGCGAGAGGGTCTTTTTGACCTCGTGTATTTTGCAGTACTCGTCTCCGGCTCACTGTACACACTCGCCTTCGACTCGTGTTAGATCGCCTACGACTCGTACTGCAAACTCACACTCTGTCAAAAAAGGTCTAATTCTCGCCCTCAGTACGCAATATACTATTTTGTAACACATGCACGATTTTCACTTTTTTTGCCCTTAAAACCGGGCCTAAAAGGGCTATTTTTCGACCAGCGGACGTAAAAGACAATGGGCGAAAAAGAAATAAAATAAATTCTCGAAAATAAGATCTACGACGGTTTCAGCTCACCTAAACCGTCTTAGGGATTATTTTCAAAAATCAGCCTCTACAGTGTTTAGGAGGACCATAACATTACTATAGTTTGATTTTGCAATCTAACAAGCGTGTGTTTTCACCGTGTCGAAGAACGGCCAAATTTACAAGCATAAAAGATACGTTATCCAGACATCTGTGAATAAAAATATGGCGTGCATCATGGGAGAAAGGCCTTTTTTGTCCTTGTATGTTGCAATACTCGTCTTTCCGAAAATTTACTTTATTCATACTTTTTCGGTAATAAAGTAGATTCTCAGTTTCTCTCGCTTTCTCTCTATTCTTTCAATTTTATATTTATATTTATATTAATATTAATATAATTTTTCAATAAAAGTTATTAAAGTGGCCACAGTAAAGTCGGAAATAAAGTTTTATATACAACACGGGAATAAAGTCGTCTATTCCCTTGCGTGTTTACTCCCCGAGCTTCGATTAAGCAGTAAATCGACTATCGGGAATAATTTTCACATTCCCTTGTTGCACAACGCCTGGTGCTCATTTTACTTTATGCCTGCTCGTTCAGAAACCAATAGAAATATGACTAAAAGTGGCCTACACTTCGATTATGTCAATCAATACATGCGTTACAAAAAATATAGTGTGCACCGCGAGCGAGAGGGCCTTTTTTGACCGAGTGTTAGTTTGTAGTACGAGTCGTAGGCGAGCTAGCACGAGCCGAAAATGCGTTTTTGCATGCCTCTATAGCGAGACGAAAGTAGTCATTTTCTGACCAGCTGGTGAAAAAAGATCAACGGGAAAAATTTACCTTACGCTCGTTATAGCGAAACGCATTTTTAATACAAAGAATGATATATTTGAAAAGTATTGAAAATTTAAAAAAAAACTTATTGTACTTTAAAGGACCAAATTCTATTATATTGTATATAATTCATTAAACATCGCTATTATGTTCTTTTGTAAAAGTAATCGCTAGTGCCTTAGGTAAATTTAGATTTTTAATAAAACATCGTATTTTAAGGTAAAATTAAAGCATACCATTTATAAAATGAACCATCTCTATACCCTAGTAGAAACTTTCCTTAGTATTTCCTCAACAATCCCTCTTATTTTGTTACGAATTTAATATTTAATTTAATAATAGTAAGTTTTAATATAGGTTAATTAACTAAAGTCGTTATAAAAAATTCAAACTTACACTCGTCACGGCAGTTCCGATAGTACGTCTTTAATTTTTTAACTGCGCTTAGATCATTAGTGTTTATGTCTTCATTGAACATAAAATATTCATTGCTATGGGCTTGCATATAGGCAAGCTCACGCATCCCAAAAGTTTCCAGTTCGACGCCCATAAAGTTTGGTGCCTTGATGAAGCCTCCGCATACGAACTGATAGAAATCATCGCATGGATCTAATTCTGGATTCATAATACCTCGGAGAAGTTTAGCTGTAAAATAAATTTTTCATTCATTTGTCTATTACAGAATTCTAGAGTTGCTGGTCTAAATATTTGTATAGTTTGTAAAATGTTATAATAGGTGTATGCTATTCTGACTCTATAAGTTTAACTCAGTCTATATTGAAATGAAATATATCGTACTTAACCCTTTACTACCGAGGTAAAATTTAGTAACGTAAACCACGACGTGGTGTCTGAGAGACCACGTGGCGAAATTTTACTAATATCAATTTATATACGTAATATTAACTTGATAAATAAATTGTATTAATAAGAGAGACGAACAATTAAAGGGTAAAAACAACATTCGATTATAAAAATAATTTTATATATGAGATAAAATTATTTGTTTAAAGAGGTTATGAGCCTTCATTTTTAAGCGCGTTAAAAAGATAGTCACATAAAAAGTAAAAAAAATGAAAACGCTTTTACTAAATCTAATAGAAACTTTTATAATATTCATTCAACGTATAAAACTTTCAAAACAAACAGCTTTTGGTAAAAAAAATATAATTTTTTCGATTTCCATTTTTATTTTTTCGATTTTTTAAGCTTCAATTATTTATAACTATTTAAACTAATTAACTTTACAGCTCCAAACTTTTTTGTAATAACTATAATTCTGTGGCTTCCTGGAATAATCACTTAAGTCCATTTTTCATATTTTCGAAATATTGAAGTTGTAATTTTAAAATTGCCATTTAAGCCTATGCAAAAGAAAAACATAACTTATGAAAAAGAGAAAGTTTTAGATGAACTTTTGCAACTTTTAACTTTTTATCTAAAAGTACACCATACGTAGATAACAAAATCACTAAAAACTCAATTTTCAAAAAATGGACTTACGTGGTTATTCTGGGAACCCACATAATTATATTTAATAAGTTTACAAAAAGGTTTTAGGGCTAGAAATATAATATTGATATAGTTATAAACGAGTGCATTTTGATTGGGGTCTCACAGGCGCCACTCCGGTAATAAAAGGTAAAATTAAAAATCTGAATTAATTTTTTTAAATGAGTAAAATATTAATAAAGTCTAAATAAAATTTTAATAAAATCTAAATAAAAAGTACAATAATATTTAAATATAAATATTAATAAAATTATTTTCATTTGTAAAATTTAATATAAAAATATAAGTATGATGGTTTATAAATTTATTATGTATAAAGTTATTGTATAATTACCATTATCAATGCAGCTTGTTGTATTACATGTGTTTTCATACGATTCTTCAGCTTGTGTATCAGTAGTTTCTATAAATTAATTTGTAGATTTATATTTTTAATTGTTATATAAAAATAAGGCTAACAAATTGGAGTCCTAGATAAGTGATTTATAAAAACTTAAAATAACAATATATATAATTTTTAATTTGAATTAGAATAATAAATACAGTTATGTCCAATGAAATTTAATAAAAAACTTATGTTAGTATATATAATATTCTATTAAACATCACACGAAACTCAGATATACTTTTAAAATTGTAAGACATTGAAAGTTCGAATACGTTATTTCACATTTAAGATGATAACTGAAATGACGTAAAACACTAATATTAAAAATTTCAACGGACTTAAAAGTTTTTAACTTATTCGTGAGTCTTAATTTCGTATGATGATTTGCATGAAAACTCACCAATATAGCTTCAATTTATCTTTTTATATATTTTATACCCCAAAATCTACAGAGCCCAAAACATACCTAAGCGCAAGACCAACAGTGATAAGATGAAGTATAAAGTTACAAATCTTGAAATATTGACTTACTTTAAATTAAATTAATTAAGTTATTTCATAGCAAATTCACCGAGTAAAAAATAAATTATGAATATAAATAATTAAATCATTAAAAACAAACATTATCAGCCAACAACCGATTTTCTGCTTAATATACTACTTCCAAGTCCCGTAAGCGACAATTTTCTTAATTTTCAATACAAAAAATATTGTTTTTTTATTATTATTATTATTATTATACAGGCCAAGTAGTAATGATAAGCAGCATTAGTGCCTGAAGAGCAAATAAAAGAATACTTATGAACAATCATTTAATTATTGAAAAATATGACATGATAAAATTCCTATTCAATAAATATTTTTATTGAAAAGAACTATCACTCAGCTACTGAAATAACTGAAGCATATTCTCTAGATGTATAATTATTGAACTTTTCCGATTATGTTGCCTAATAAATTTCGTAGGAAAATGTTTTCATAGCTTACCAGATATAGCTGCAGCATCAGCAATATCATACTGCAAATTTATGGTCCAACTGATCAAAATTGTAAGTATTCCACTTATTGGAAATCTGTATTAAGTTAAAAATATTAATAATTATTGTGAATTATTTTAATATTAATAACTATTTTTAATTATTTCAATATTAATAATTATTGTTAATTATTTTAATATTAATAATTATTGTTAATTATTTTAATATTAATAATTATTCTTAATTATTTTTCATATTGAAATAATTTTCGTATTCCTGATATACCTAAATTGTAGGTTCTTCAAGATAATCATAATATTATTTTTAATACTATTGTAGTACAAATTTAATAAAGATCGATTAAAGTTTTCGCATTTAATTTTTATAATAATCTTATTTTAACAAAGTGGATATTTTCGTTACAGCTATGTTACTATTTTACTTAATACTGAAGAGTCTATCTATCTGTATCTATGGTTTTAACCGACTTTCTTATCAATAGAATTTGTAGAATTTTTAATCGTGTATTTTGAATCGTGTACGCTTACAATATGGATAGCATATTTTCGTTTATTTAACTGGCGGTTGAAAGATTATAAGAAATAGTCGTAAATGTAACTGTTTAAATAGATGTTTTGATAATAACCAAGAAGTGTCGTTTTCGAATGAATACATTTTTGGTTCAAGGTATAGCAACTAATACAATGATTATAATATTCTAAGATAATAAAAAATGGATCAAGAAAATTTATCATACTGTAAAGAATTAATATTTTATTCAAAATTCGTACAAAATTTTTTTAAATGTTCGAACACAACAAAAGAGTCTTAAAAACATTGTGTTTATACAGTTTAACAAATAAATGATTATAAAATTGAAATTGTTTAAGATGTCATATTTCAGCAAGTAATGAATAAGTATTAGAAATTTATTATTAACCATCAGAAAAATAAATTTTATAAAAGCTTGTAAAGCTTATCTAGTATAAATAATAAAGTATGTATGTTAAAGAAGGGCGCTTAACGAAATGAAAAAAAATTATTTCAACAAAATCGTGACCTCAGATGCGTAAATATTATTAATTTAAAAAAAATGCTACTTTAATTAAAGAATTTTCTTTATTTGTCAATCATTGTAAATATTTCGGGGCTTATGTTCTTCCTTAAACATATATTTATAAGTACACCGCTTAACAGTTATAAAATAATTCCACTTTAAAGAGCAGTGACTAATTGCTTGTATACAAAAACGCTTTTTATGTTAAAACTTATAAACAATTAGTCGTTGCTCCTTACAATGAAGTTCAATTATTTTATAATTTTTAAACGGTGAACTTGAACGTTCTGCTCTTCGCGCCGCTGAAAGTCACCGCCGAAAGTTGCTTCTCGAAATGAACTGATTTGTAAAGTCATAAAAACTTTTACCCGAACCCACGTATAAGCTTAAAGTTATTCGAATGCGCGTATTGTCAATCCAATGCCCTAGTACTAAATTCAACTCCAAAATGACGTTACTTCTTCCCGACTCAGCCTCTTAACCGGGCAACCCCAGCTTTCCTTTTTGGCTTCGCTTGTCCAGATCATCATTACTATAAACAAATATCTGTATATACATGTACAGACGATTCACAACCAACTTCATAGCTGCGCTCTTCAGCCAAACGAGCATAAAGATTATAGTAAGGAATCCGAACGAGATTCTAAAGTAACTAGATTTGTGGAGATAAAATTTGCTTCCGAAGTTAGTTATTTTCTAGTTTCTTATTGTCCCGCAGAGGGCGTGCGCGCTAATAGTGCCCGATCATCTAGTAACAAAAGTAAGTTTGTTAACCCTTTCAGTTATAACTTTTTGATTTGCAGGATATAATATGTGGAGTGAGTAACCGCTCGACACTATATAGAGTGTCTAGATGGTTTTTCTTGAGATTTGTCAAACTCTTGATTAGAAGGAAGTCTCCGAGTGCCAGTTTATTGAGAGCCTCCATGTAAAACAAAAAAAAATTTTATTATTATCAATTAATATTATTATTATAGATAAATATAGAGCTATTATACATATCTGAATATCTTATAGCTGTCACCTGGGAATATTCTTCTAGAGATCGAAGTCGAGAGCGACGATCCTTGTTTGATGAGATGGCAGCAACGGCAGATATAGAGCTGTTTCTCGCCCACAAAGGCTACAATGTAGTGGAATTCAACAGTGGTTGAATCCATTGCATTATGATGGATGGATAATGAGATATTTGTGCATCTCCTCTTTTGATTTTTCATGTTCTAAGTAAGGGATTCACAAGTCCGGGTGAAAATGAGTCATATATAATCGTATATAATTGTGTATAACTTTATACATAATTATATATATTCATATATGACCGTGTATAATCATGTATGATTATATATAACAATATATAAATATATATAACTGTGTATAAATATATATAATCATATATGACCATACAAAGTCACAAATGGTGCTATACGATTGTATATATTGATGTGCAATTATATATAATTTGTCGGTCGCTCAGGTAAAACGTAACTTTACTTACTTCTTCATGATTATTAGTGAAAATGTATAATTATATACGACAATATTTAATTAGATATGATAATATATCATCATATATGACGATATATAATTATATATATATATATATATATATATATATATATATATATATATATATATATATATATATATATATACACACACACACCTACTAATCACTGTACACGCTTACTCACCAACATACACCGACCTACTTGCATATGCAAACATATAAAAACTCATATGTACACGTACCACATTCAAAATGTGCGCGCGCATTAACAAACATACAAATACACCTAAATACACATTCTCATGCACATAACATCACACGGACCACATGCGCGCTTGCAAAACGTGTGTACGTACACTTATCTGCATAGATACCTGCATCCACACAAACATTAAAACACACCACCCACATCTGAACACATACACATACCCATATTCATACCCACTCATCAGAACATACGCACACATAAAATCATGCACATATACATTCATACATATGAAGATACCTGTTCACTTAAACATATGCACGTACACTAACTATAATTCGTTATAAAAGAAATGTGATGCTACAATATAATGTAATATTGTTTATTATTTTTATTTTATAGTTTTATACAATCTTATATAATTGTGCATGATTATATACAAACAAAAGTTGTATATAATTATATATAGCTACTTATATATTATTATACATAATTATATATGATTCATTTTTACCCGGGAGAGTCGATTATTTTTTTTTGTTGTATCCCAAAGGCGAGGGCGTACTTGTGATGGATTCTATTAAGAAGAAATGGTTGGAGCGCCTCAAGTTCAAGTTCGATATTTGTGATGTAGCAGACCTAAGATTTCCTCCTTTGGATAACATAAAGCTAGATACAGTTTGTTCTCATCACAATGGAGCATACAGGGCTTGTTGTGCTCTTCACAATGTAAGACTGATGAAACAGTTCTCCAATGAGAGTAGTACTCCCTTAGAGTTAGGAGCGTCTCCAATGGAGTGTGAATAAGGAGTTGAAGGTTGATGGGGAGGTATCTACGAGTTGTGGTTGGCTGTACCTCACAGGTCAGGGCGAAGGAAGATGTCCTCACCCCTTTCCTTAAATGACTAAAATTTCGTGTAATAGTTACCAGCACATTGCCAACGGCAGATAACTTCCGTTATCGGTCGGTAAGGTATATTGCTATTCACATGTACACACAGATACATCCACACATGCACACACATACACATGTACACGTCTCTCTCTCTCTCTGTCTATCTCATTCTTTTGTATATTCATGCAAATAAATAAATATCTCTCTCTCTCTCTCACTCTCTCTCGCACTCTCACGCTGTCTTCATGCAAACAAGCACGGAAGCACTCATTGCAACTTCTATGCGCGCATATTAAAGATCATAATTTACAGCTTAAAGAGTTCGACCAATACATATCGTCAGTTGTATTACTAACAATCCGAATATTTTTATCAGCAGCTATTTCAAAACCGCGTGACATAAAGTCTCTTTACTCTTTGAATGCATTGTTGAAAATTCAGAAAATTTGTAATAAAATCGTATTTGCTGTATTTCCGAATATATAACTATTTTAATACACAAAGGTTGATAAAATAGGCTGTAAAATGAAAGAACGATAATATGGTCATATTTAACGAATATATATACATATGTATCCAACACCAATTCCACCCTCATTTCCAATCACTCCAAAAATCCCCATTCGACTAATTCACGCACTCCGCCGAAATCAGCCTACTCAAATAAAATTAAGCGCCAATGCGCTCGTCGACTGTAAAATCCGACCCGCGCGCACCTCATCACTTCAATACAAAAATGAGGGAAAAAATCGCGCGCTCGCCGGGGAAAATGCAAATGCCGCGGACTCGCCGCCGCGGAATCGAGCGCATCTCCGCGCGAGTGCACTTACTTCGTCCCGGCGGTGGTTTTCCAGCGCGGCGCCGATGTGCGTTCATCGATTCTCTTCCAACTGCAGCGGCGAGGCACTCGATGCAACGATGCCTATGCATAGTGGCCGGCCATTTACATCGGCATTCAAGTGCTGAGTAATTAAAGCGATTCCCCGAGTCATTTTACGGATTTGGGATAGTGCTGCCGCGAGGCATATATGGGTGAGGCTCTTGTTCGCTCATCTGCCCGTGTATGATCATTTGTATTCCGGGAAACGAGAAATGGATGGACGCGAGCGTGAGACGGGAATGTCGAGGATGTGGATGGGTGTTGCGCACGGGTGCGCGGACTCGAGTATCGCTAATTTTGTGAAAATGGTTATGGAGGTTGGGGGGGAATGTTGAATGAGTGGTCAAGGGGTTTTGAGGTATTCGGTTCCATGCGCTCGGATTCATTAAATAAAAAGACTTTGTTTAAATATTACTTGTTTTGTGGGATAACGGTTTGTTTAAGGAGGATATCTGCTATTTATGGTTACAATAAATGACGTTTAATAATCCCGTTACTAAATTATCTAGTGTAATCGGGGCTCCCGGCTTATTAAACTGAGAGCCTCGATTATAAGAAGGGAATGTAGACAAAACTATAAATAATTTTGTACCCAGGAACCTATTTTCACTAAATTTATTACACAAAATTAATTTATATATGTATCATTAAATACGTCTGCACAAGGCCCAGAAATAGTATATGAAATACACTTGCAAAATTATTTCAAAATAGATTTAAAATAATACTAATAAATATCTGCTTTGCAATGTGGATACTCAAATTTTGTCATAGTAAATTTTGAAGTTAAGTTTCAGATAGATTCTCCAGGTACATTCTGGATCATTTTCAAGTTGGTAAGTTTAGATGTATTAACTTTTTTCCTTCTGATATTGTGATAAATATCATTTCAAATGCTAAAGATATACTAAAATTTTGAATTATCAGATATTTAATTGAGTCAGGTATTTAACTATTAATATACCTTAATATATTTATATTTATATTTCTTATTCGTGGATTCGTAATTTAAAAAAATTATTTTGGTTCTTTCTTGACTAGGTAGTGTAGAGAACAGTCGAATTTCTCAAAAACTACGTAATAAATAAAGCATTATAATATTTATAAGTAGAGTAAGTTAGGTATGCTCAGGCAAGCAATATTATTATTATTATTATTATTATTATTATTATTATTATTATTATTATTAATATAATTATTATGATTATGTTTATTATTATTATATATAATATCTCTCTCTTTCTTTTTCTTTTATCAAACTTAAAAAAATCGTGAGACACTAAGAAAGCATAAAATTCTGTAAACCAGCTACACATATCTTTACGCCCTTATCTATAAGTTCCCTCGTTTATTCACCGATATAAGAAATCCTCCAACAATTAAAAAATCCTCATAATTCTCCTACGCGATAACCCCATTTTCTCCTTCGCTACCGCAGCAAACTCCAAGCATACTCGCAATTATACGCAAAAGATAATCAAACTCCAGGGCGAGAAAAATCGCACTCCATACCTCCCTCTTTGCGCACAAAAACACAAGAACAAGAAGAAGAAGTTACAACTCGGAGCCCTCGAGGCATAGGCCTCGATAACACCATACTCTCGTACCTCAGCACCCAGCCATGAATAAAAAAAGAGAACACAAGAGGGTTCTCCGCACAACGCGGTTAGAGGTATACACCATTGCCACGTGCGGCCGAATGAAATCGCCCAACTAATTAAAAGTTCGCGCCGTTACCGGGGCCGGCTAATGATGCCAAGATTGCATTATTAAAGTTCTCTCTCCTCTATGTATATCTAGGCGGGCGAGTTGTACTTCTCACCTCGTTTCGCCGCCGATTTTTCGGGCGCCGCCCGCGGCGCGCCCTGTCCCCCTTTTATTAACTCTGGCTTTTCGGGCGAGGTGCGAGGTTTGCAGAGTAAGAGAGAGAGAGGGAAAGAGCGAGAGAGAGAGAGAGAGAGAGAGAGAGGGAGGAAGTTAATTTTTAATCAAGTCCAAGCTACTGCTGTTGCTGCTTCGCCTGCTTCTCGTGCTGCTTCTTCCTTTTGGATATGTACATTTGATTTCATTTTCAAGCGTTTTAATAAAGTCGATGGTGCCGTTAATTATGCTTCATTTGAAGTGCTTTTCATTGGTTGGGCATTTTGCTTTTCGTTTGTTTGCTTTGGTTTTGTGGGAGAAAGGAGCGGGACGATTAATTCTAACTTTAGTATGTTATTTTTTTAATTTATCTCTTTCGAAGACTACATATTTCATTCTATTTATTTGATACATGTTGAAAATGTATAATAATTTTTTACCTTGGTATAAAATATATTATCACTATTTTTTTAATGCAAACTATTAGAATATCTCATACTTATAATCTTAACATACATTTTTCGGTTTGAAGGTTCCCTTTTGATTTGTTGTACCTGCATTTTTTCCGCAATTTTGTGTAACTATAAAATACACTTTTGCACAAAACTTAAATTAATTTTATGTGTTTTTTTCTTGTATTTTTTGGTGAAGCTAGAATTGAGAATCATTTATAAACCACTTAAAAATACAAGTCAGAAAGTAAAAAAACAGATAGTATTAATATTGAAATGAACTCGCGTGCTTTTTATTTAATGACGTATCTAAAATCATAGTATTTGTACATATATTGTAAACAAATTTTAGTTTTCCACAAAAGTATTTTTATGAATTCTCTACATTTCAGTTAAATGCATAAAAAGCTTTGTTGAAGGTGGAAATTTGTACATTAATTAATAACATTCATTCAAAAATTACAAAATAAACATATAAGAAAATTCATAAATAAAAGGATAAATTACTTTGCACTACCGTATATAATCAGGTAAAGAGGTACTTCATTATCATTGCATTAGAACTTTACTTTTCCACATCTCAAAAATTAATTTATTCTTGATAATTACGATTCCCCAAATAAATTGAACAATTTAGTCGGACGTCCTTATTGACGTAAAGAATCGTTATTATATAATGAACGAAAATTAAATGATCCTTAAACAGTAGCTCCACAATTACGATAAAAAGAAACTCAAACACAATCGATCGAATCCTCTTAAACGAAACTAATTAATTACTCCAAAGAAATTCTCCTCGATCGAATCAGCGAAGCGATAAGCTCGAAGGCGTCGGAAAATAAAAAACAAAATATCCACCAGCTCCCTTACAATTTCACCCATTTTCTCCAGCTCCCATAAAAAGAAAGAAGTTCACACAGATGAAAGAAAAAATTATCCTGATCGGTCGCGAAAACCATTAATAAGAAGCTTCCTCGACCCTGGAAAACAGACTATCAACTCAGCCGCGCGCGAAAGCAAACGAAAGAAAGGCGATTCTATAATGATCGAACGCGTCGATGATAAATGAGGCCTCGTGGTAATGAATGGATTCTCATCGACTGCTCACCTTTTTGTTTCTTTCCTTCGTGGAGGGGTGACAGAGAAAATATTCTAAAGGAATACCCGCTGAATGCCACTGTTTTGTATATCTCTGTGTATAGATATTTTTCTTCCCTTCTCTCGCTGAGTCTCGCCTGGGTTCAATCGTCCAGGAAAGGCGAGATTCTATTAAAAACTTGACGACTACGGCGACGGACTTTTGAGTTTTAATGCACTCCGACGTTATAATCGGCCCTCTTATCTGTCTCGCTGTCCTCACGTAAATAGGGAAAATAATTTGCTGTTTTAAGAAGCCGGGGAGCTTCATCTTTTTCTTCTTCCGCCCTCCTTCTTCCCTTTTCACGGCTCATCGTTTCCTTCCTGACGCGCGACCGTCTTTTCTTTTCTCTCTTGTCGTTAAGTCGCGCGGGAATAAGTTTCGTTCTGCGACTTTTTCTTTTTGGAGGAGGATGAGGAAGAGACGAGATTTTAAAATCGTAGGCTCCTGCTATTGCTCTTTTATCATATTTGCGAGTCCATGCTGATTATGCGCGACTGGAGAGATGGAATGAGTCTTGGAGAGATAATGAAACTTTAATCATCCGTAATTATTGAGACGGTATTCAGTGGGTATCGTTATTTATTCGTTTCCTGCTGTGAGGACGAGGTATTGAAATTCAATATTGTGAAAAAGTATAGTAATGCTTATTAATTATAATTATCAATATTTATTTTTTTACACACAGGCTTAGCTCTTATTAATTATAAAGAAATATCAATTTATACAATAAAATAGAAATAGTATACGCATATCAATAATGCATAATTATTTACTAGATTCTAATGATATTGTATTAGAATAAAATGGCGATGATGCAATAGAATTTGGCGCAGTGATAAACAAGTACACTCGACGTGAAAAATATCTGGTCGAATGTGTTTCAAATTTTTTACAATCCTCCAATGAAGTTAACGAAAACGTGCGTTCAATTCCATGAAATCCAATGAAATAGCAGTATTTCAAAAAAATTAAAACGCATTCCACCAGATATGTTTCACGTCGAGTGTACATATGTATTTATCTAATTACAAATTTAAATAAGGAAGTACTTTTTACGAAAAATTTGAATGAAGGGACGCGGTAGCGCCACGACGGCAAGTATCAGTACTAGGTATTATACAAAGTTTTCGGGCCCTGGACCTTATACTTTGATTTCATGGTCTTTAACATCCTCAAACTTTCGAGTACATTAATTGTTAATGCTATTTTGTACATTATACACTACATCGGTATTTATTTGATAGTTATGAATTTTATCGTTGAAATAAAAAAAGGTTCACTTAAGGGGGCCGTTTACCATCAAATCTTCTTTCTTTACTTTACCAACTTACCTTTAATTTCTTTTTATTAGATGTCGTATGTAAAATTTAGTAAACAGTGACGTCATTGGACTAAAAATACCGCTATATGCTTGAGAAAATCCAAAAATTGCTTAAAAATGACTTAAATATTAGCCATTTTTAAATGTAATTGTCGATGAAATACTGATTTTGGTGAAAAGTCCTGAGGTATATATGTTCGGAGGTACAAAATGAAGAAAAATACGTATGGATTTCTTTTTAAACTCAAAATAAAAGAACTGACCTGGTAGACCAAACAGGACCATGAAAAATCAATTTTTTAGTGATTCCTTTTTTTAATAATTGTAGGTTTAACATTGAAAAGTCTTGTAATTTTTAAAAAGCTTACGTCTTTTTCTTACTTTCAGAATGAGGAAACCCTATATATAATTTCAAGTTGATCCATCAAAAGCTTCATCGCCAATCCCACTTTGAATCTGAAAAATATTCGAATTCTTAATTCTGAAAGAATCAAGGTTTTATTAAACAGAAATAATAAATGATATTTACAGGTATCAATTTTCTTTTTGGCAGTTCAATTTCGACGTACTGAAGTTTCATAACTGTTAGTTAAACTTTTTAAGTTCTTCCCCTTTTGGCATCTTGTTTTGAATAGGTTTAATGACTATATTGCTGGTGAAAAGAAGAACTCAACAATATCGATTTTCAACAAAATTCTGTAAATCCGTAAAAGTGTCATATAATTCGAAAAAAAATTTTGGGTTACTTTAGGGGCATATTGTACTTATCTATATGTAGTATGATAATATATGAAAAGTGAATAAATAATTATTTTGTTGTATTTTCGACGATTTTTTAAGTAGATGGCACCCTTAAAACGATCCATTCTTTCATTAAATACTGCAGATTGAAAATTAATTCTCCAAAAAGCTTTTCATTTTCGGTATCCGGATGTAAGATTTTTGTCTCTTCCCTCATAATGTCACTTCCGACTTCCGGTTTTATTTTATATACATATATGTATATCGACACATGTCAATATGTATAAAACAAGGTTATACGTGCGTGATGGTATTAAAATGTAAAGTTGTGTGAAGGAGACAGTAAAGTTCAGGTGTACCTATAGTTTGTTATGTAAATGTAAAAAAATTAAAATCTTGCATCATCGTCCCCTTGTTGCTGTCTTGCGCGCGAATCTAGTCATAATCATCAGCTGATGTTGATTTGAGTTATGTTTACATTAGAAGCTGTCTGCTGTAGCAGCGTAGCGCAGAACGTATATTGTTGAGTGCGCTGCGTGGTGTAGAGAAAATGTCATCAGCTCAGTACTAATTAGTGTGCATCAGGTGAATTAGTACATACGAGGAACTGCAAGAAGTGCACTGGCACATTTTGGAGACTCAAAAATATTGAAGATTGGTTTTACGGTCTGGACGTATAGACACGTAGCGCGTCCTGCCTTCGCGGCGTATACACAGCTGAGCGGGGCCGCTAATCGCGACTTCACCGAAACACCGAGATCTGCAGGAATCCAGCTGCAGATTTTGCTGGCTGGCTGGTCTGCCACGAGCACACTGAAAAGATGTCTGCAGTGAGAAAAGCTACGATCTACGTACCTCCAATAGCGATAAAGAAGCCGGTCGGTGATCAAGTGTATATATTTATATCATATGAGGTTAAATCATGCATTGTATTAAATATTAAAGTTCTCATTTTATCAGTCCAGAATAATATAAAAAATATATAATATTGATAAAAAAGATAAGAGGTAGTTTTAAAAAATATAGAATATAAAGGTTACATTTGTGATAAATTTAGTATAAATTTTCGAATTTTTAGGAAACAAATAAAATTTTTTTTTACTAAAATACATGAAAATGATAGTTTTGTATAAGTAAACATAACGTTTAAGTATTTTTTATGTATTATGTATCCAGATAAAGTGCTGAGAATGTCAATCGTGCTCACACTGAATATAGAGGAACTAAGGGTTACACATTTGATATGAGGCTTTTCAGATGTTTGATAATCATAATTTTTTGACAATAATGTCACAGTTGATACATTTCTTTTTATAAATTCAGTAACTATTTTCCAAAAAATTGAATGGATAATGCTAATTATGTGTCTGTCTAGATAGATGGTCGAGAATGTTCGCCTTTAAGAATCAAAACTTGATCAAAGCTGCTAAAACTGGCGATCTCCTGCTATCACCCTCGAGGAATCTACTGTCTTTGTTATTCCTTCGTGGAAATATTTTTGTCAAGTATAAATAATCCAAAAATATATGTTAAATTTAAAAAAAAAAATCGTAAAATATCCCCAAGTTTGTAAATTCAGATACTAAATTTTTCATTAAGGGAACAAGACACCATTTAACCCTAAAAATTAATTTATCAGTCCATAAAACTGTTTTTTGACAAATAAATCTTTAAAATTTTCGTTAAGCCATCAAAATCTTGATCGTGCACATCGCAATCTATTGCCATTTTATATACCTCATTTATTGAAGGCAGTTTACGGTGTGCACGATTCTACGTGATCGGATGAATGAAATTTCTTTCCACTAGTTATTTTACTCCTTTTAAAATGTATTACAACTCTACCCTGCACTGTTTCGTTAAAAAAATTTGTATTGTTTTTTCCCTAAAATTAACTATAAGTTTGAAAATTATTAACAGAAATTCTCAAAAGATTAATTACATATCAAAAGGAGTCAAATAACCATTGGAATACAAAATTTTATTCTTGGAATGACGTAAAATAGTGCACGGTGCAAAGTGTCTCCAATAAATAAAATGTTGACAGTTGCAGTCTTTGAGATTATTGTGCACAATAATTACGTGTATAATTCTTACGTATAAGAAACATATACCTGGATTATTTCTTATTAATATACAACTTTAGAATAACTATCTTTTTTACAATATTGTTCAAAGGAGTTTAAGTAAAAATCATTGAAAAATGTTTATATAACATTACTGATATATTTACAATATATTTAACAGTGTTATCTAAAATTTAAGATAATCAATTATTTGTATTTTCATTTAAAGATAAGTATTCTTTTTATATATCTGTATTTGGTGCTATCAAGAAGGAATTAAATTATAACGGCATTAGGAATCTCATTCATTTGATTTTAATTCGGAAATACAATTAATTTAATTACACCGCCAGTGAGCTCTCTCTCTCTCTCTCTCTCTCTCTTTCTCTCTCTCTCTTATCTTGCGATCTCTCCTCCCTTCTCCTTCATTCCCTTCTTTTTATTTCAATAAACGAGCAATCGATAGCGCGCGGCGAAAAGGTCGAGTCGACTCGACTCGAGAGATCTACCTGGCAAAGTAGAGATATATAATATTCCTCCTAGAGACGCGTCTCGTCCTCCTCCTCCTCTTCCTCGTCTTCTTCTTCTTATTCTCCGCGCGGAATCGAACAACCTCATTACGTTAATTTCCCTGGAGATGCCGTCATTTTTCCGATTCCCTTCGTTCCTGCGCCACAGCCACCGCCGCGCCGCTTATTCCTCCATTTTTCTCGGGTGGCCGCGAGACTACCACTCGCGCAGGACGCGCTTCGCCGATTTTCTTCCTCGCTTATGCCCTTTTTTTGTCTCGGGTTCTCATTTTTTTTTCTCTCTTGGCGGAGGAGAGTCTATCTCTTATCCGGCGCGCAGTGCGAGCCGAAAATGAAACCATTTATTGCCGCCTGCCAAGATCTGTCGGGCGTGGGAATAGAAACGGAAGAATTGAGAAAAAATTTAGGTTGTGATGTTTTTTAAAGAGGATTGCTCCAGAGGAATTTATTGCTTCTATTATCCAGTTGCAAAGGCCTTTTTGAAATATTGCAACTGGTTGTTTCATAAATGATATAAATTTAACTATAATTTTACTACGTGATTTAACTTAACATTTATTGCATGCGTTAATTAATTGATTTTTTTATCCTAAATAATCTGAATAGTAATCAATTCAATGTAAAATTAACTCATTTTTAATTCTTGTGATCCATTCTATTTTTAATTATATTACCCCTTTTATTATCGCTTATAACATGTTTGGGCATAGAGCGTTTCTTACACATAAGAATTATACACGTAATTATTGTACACAATTTAGCATTGGTCAAATTATACATAGATATATATGACCAATGCTAGATTGTGCACAATAATTACGTGTACAATTCTTATGCGTAAGAAACGCACTATGCCCATGTTTTTAATTCGGAATGTAGTAAAATGTATTTTTAATTAATATAATATAATTTTTTAGTAAATAAACATTAAACATATCTTCAAATACAATATATTTAAACGTGGTATCTTATATTAAAATAAATGGTATACAGATGATAAATTTATATCATATTAACTATATTTTTGCAGATATAATATAATATATGCTTCGGTATAGTATTAGTGAAAAAATATACTGGATCACAGATTAATAGCAAAACACTTATAAGAAAATTACCCTGGCCAATAAACAGTGCCACAGGTGGTTTTGATTCTCGAGTGATATTTATAACATAAAATTACAGGGAAAACCTCGTAAGATATCATAAACTTTCACAAACACATCAAATAACGTAAAATCATATATTGCATGATAACGTGAAATAACAGAAAAATTTAGTAGAATAAAGAAAAATAACGGCAAATGTAAGAAAAATGATGTAACCAGATAATTTAAAGTTAAAATATTTAAAAAGTTCATGTTGCAATAATAATTTAAAATCAATAAAATAAAAATAAATTACAAGTAGAAACAGACGTATGTATCAAGACACGCCTCTAAAAAGATCTATAGCTATTCTATTGTTGTCATTTAAACCTCTCAATGATAAGTCGCAATAAATATTGCTGATCCAATTTTCCATTTAAAAGCCACAAACAATTCCACAAATTGTTCAACAACACAATGCTCGCAATCCCAGTCCTCCACAATCGAAGATCCCGTTAAAACACACCGCCCTCCTTCGACTACCACGGGCTCACGCCACCTCCGCTAAATTTCAATAAACCCTGCGAAGATCCCAACAATTACCGGGCGATGCGACGTACCCCCGGAGATAGACCCGAGCACACGATATACACATCGCGACGACGATGTCCCCTAAGCACCGGCAAACGGAGCGCGAGAGACGGTCCTTTTAAGAGCCCGCGACGCGGCAATGCTCCGGAGCCGTCCCCCTCTGCGCTTTCTTCCTCGTATACTTAACGACGGCACGCGTGGCTGGCGAGCTAAATGCCTCGGATGCTCCGCGAAACGCACATTCGAATTTCGAATTAACGCGCGCGCGCGCGCGAAGCTGGCAATGGGTGATCCCGTGACTTGTTAGCGTGTTTGCCCCTTTTGAGTGTGCCGTAGGTTTAGGTGTGGAGGTATTTTAACTAGAGCGATTGTTAATGTGTTTATTTGGATCTTAGCGGTATTCGAAGTAACTCGGTTTTTCTTTCCTGTGGTATTATATTTAGTTTTATAAGAAATGAAGTAATTTTTTCATGGTGATAGTAGTTTATTTAATTTATGTTATACTGATTTTAACTTTTTTGTTTATTCATACACATATATATTGTTCAATTTGTCTTTAGAAGAACATTTGTATTTTTAATTCCTGACTGTATTTACATTTACCTACCCTGGTAGAACAATAATCTAGAACTATGTAGTTATATCTAGTTTGCCATGGAAATAATCGAGGGCCTCGATAAAACTAGATAATTTTCCGCCAGGGTAATAATGGTTCTTTATTGGATTTATTGTTTCTTTGAAAAGTTCCTGTTAACCACGTCAGACACTTAAACTCGTTCCAGTGTTCTTATATCTTGTTTAAACACTCTGTAACCGCTGTATTTGTACTTCATATTCGTTACCCCCATATTTTCTCTACTATATGGATTCTTTCATTTTATTAATTTTTGCTAACTCAAGATTTTTAAATATTATTCCAATCTATTATGAATTTCTTTTTCAAATCTTTTTTAATCATAGTTCCAGTTTATTATTGTTCTGCACATCACCTCTGTTGTACATTAACGTTGTTTTCTGTTTATCCGTTATCTCACTCAATGATTATTCAAATTTAATTGATCAACGTTTATGATCTTTATTAATTCTTCTAGTATTTGATACATGAGAAGGCATCTTTCTTCCTAATATTTAAATATTTGAACTATGCATGATTCTGCTTGCTATGCTGTTTTCCTTCTTTATATTTGCACACTTCTTTTTCGTTCATTCATCTTTGATGTATAATTTGGATTGTTTCTATTCTACTTAGATTTCGTATTATCTTTGTCTTTGTTATTCCATAAACTTCATTTATATAATAATTCATTCATTTTATTTTCCATCTTTATAACTTGTCAATGAAAAGTGTCACTATTCAAAATTCCAAATAAAGTTGTTACAGTCCTTTATTATTTATTATCCTTTTCCATTGCATTAAAATTTCTACTTGATAATTAATTTCACTATCTTTTTAAATATCATCCATATAAAGCGACGTGTACAATTAATATATGCATATTTTAAATCATACGTATATCAGCGTAATAACACAAAATAATATATTTGCAACTTTTTCTTATAGTTCACAATGACAGTTCATTCTGTACTTTTCTATTCTGAAAATTCTTCAAATCAACATAACAATATAAAAAACAACAAACAGCATACATCAATTCATTATTCCAATACAGCATTATGCTCCTCTGCCCTAATTCCACATAACACCGCATCCCCTTCCATCTCTCTCTCTCTCTCTCTCTCTCTCTCTCTCTCTCTCTCTCTCCAAATACTTTGCTTACCCATTCCAATCCCCAAGAAACCCTCCTACCTCTTGCGCTCCTTTATGCCTCGAAAATTAGTGAGGCGATAGTGCGCGCACTCTCGCGCTGCACAGGAATTACACCCAAGTCCCCCGGAATCGTAACGGTTTCGCCTTGGCCCCGACGCAACCAAAGTAAGTAGGAGAAAATACAAGCCTCCCTCTCTCCCTTTCTCTCTCTCTCTCTCTCTCTCTCTCTCTCTCTCTCTCTCTCTCTCGCTCTCTTGCGCTCGCTGGGGCCGATATAAGCCGAGACACTTTTGCTATTTCGAGATAGAGAGAGAGAGAGAGAGGGAGAGGGGGGGCGAGATGGAGCTGGAGCTCGCATATGCTGCAGCGTTTTCGCCGACTGCGGAGGCTGAAATTGAAAGCCCCTCGCGCAGGCTGCCTGACTGCCTCGTGCTCGTGCCCTGGCAAGCGTACAAGAAGACATTCTATTAAACAATTTGTCAGCGTCGCGAATATAAACTCGGGAGTGGTAGTGGAGGTGGTGCCGGTGGTGGGGGAATTTCTCTCGATTCCTCTGGAGTTAGTCGGGGGGTGTATGTTTTTTAAAGAAGGAGTTCGAGGAACCTTGTTGGTAAATTAGCGTGGATACAGGGACTTTCTTGGTGTTTCTAGATGAATGCAGTCAGGTTTTTAACTATTGCAGTATTGTTGGAAATATTATATTTATTTCAATAAACTTGATTTTTACAAATTATGCAAATGAAGAAATTAACAACTATAACTTATTAGGGGATATGGAGGTATAATGGTACACTATGATAAGATGTAGGTACTAGTAAAATAAAGAAATAAAATTATATAAGAATTCTTGAAATAGTATTATATAATAAAAATAAATTGAATTACATCTATTTACTAATTACCTAAAGAATATAACTTGGAATCTTACTGTTAATCGCTAGGAATCGATGTAATACACTAGTTTAAACTGAAATTACCTCTAAAATCTTGGTTTTATACGTTACAAAAATACGTTGTCCATCATCCTTTCAAAGATATTGCTTGCTTCAGTTATTAACTTTTAGGCATTTCGAAAAATTGTACACATTTTCAGTTTTTAATGTAACTATATTGTTATTCCTTAACTTGTCTGATTAATTTATTACTATCTTACTCCACTGAAAGTATCTCATTATACCTCATTCGAGAATATGTACGTTTCGGATCATAACTTTGTTACATTTTCATTCAATCAAATTGATAACATTGTTATATATTGTTTAATTTATTATATAAAATTTAACACATATGAAAAAACGCATTACTGATCGATTGATATTGCATTGCGATGACATGAGATGTGCAAGCGAGTGATTAACGCGAACATTAAATAAAATGGTAAGGAACCACTTAAACAGGCGCAGACGACTAGTTGAGTTACCGAGTAAAGAACTTTAGCAAATAGTCAATGTGTAGCGCATCCGCTAGCAAATAATATCTGTGAATGACACGATTCTTATAAAATAGAGTCAAGTTTAGTTATTAACTAAATTGTGTCAAAATCCTTTACGATCCTACACTCTTAACAAACAATATAATTTGAGGATTTGATCTAAACACGCGTAAGCACTGTGACTCAAATCAAAAGGTCACAGTGAGTCCACAAAAATTTTGATAAAAACAACACAACCCTTTTCGAACATAAATAAATATAATTGGATCGGTTATTGATAAATAAATATAAAAAGTTGTCGATCTCGACATAATCAACATAAACAGTTGACGATTTGAAAAGAAGAAAATCAATTTTGCGATACTTGCATTATTGTCAATATAAAATTTGTCTATTTTAAAAATGTTATATCGTCTTATAATGGCTTAACTGTACTGTTTATATAATACGACATACATAAGCAAAATTCAAATTCGACAAATAGAGAAAAGTCAAACCTCAATTAAATTCGCAGACCAAACGTCAGTGTACGATCCCACTTTAAACCCAGAGCAAGACCCGAGCATCGCCGTCCCTTTAGCGCATGCGCCAACCATCGTCAACGCGGGTACGCATTGCGGTTGTAATATCGCAGGACGGCGGCCGTTTCGCAGCTCCAGGGGATATTACCACGTAAGCCCGTGCCGCTGGCCCTTTTGGCGCCTCTTCGTCTTTTTCACTTTCTCTAGCCGTCTCCTCCCATCCGGCTCGCGGCGAATAAACGAGGAGGCGGAGGCCAACGAGTTTCCACGACGAAATTGAGTTAACATTTCCATGCGTCGAGGACCGTGCCCGTGCCGGGGCGGCTTTTCCGCTGGATAAGCAGAAATTTGCTTATTGATGACCATCGGGGCATTGTAGTTGATTCTAGTATATTTTTCGTATTTATTTCAGATGGATCAAGATTAGTTAAAATATTAACTTATACCTAGTTTTGTAAGGATATAATTTACCTTCCCTTGCGGATAAAATTCGCAGTTTTATCCTGCTTACCTGCTTTGAAATTTGCAAAAATAACTCAGCCTTAGGATGGGGAAAAGTTGAATGCATCAGTTGATTCCAAAATCATTATTTGGAGTAAAATAAACGTATTAAGAGCAAAAACTGTACTTCCATGACCATAGGGGAATTGTAATTGATTCTAGTTTATTTTTCGTATCCGTTTCAGATGGATGAAGATTAGTTAAAATATTATCTTATACCTAGTTTTGTAAGGATATAATTTACCTTCCCTTGCGGATAAAATTTGCAGTTTTATCCTGCTTGCCTGCCTTGAAATTTGCAAAAATAACTCAGCCTTAGGATGGGGAAAAGTTTAATGCATCAGTTGATTCCAATATCATTATTTGTAGTAAAATAAACGTATTAATAATAATAACTGTAAATGAAATGTGTTCAAATAATGACTCTTTGAATAATGTGTGTGAGAGAGAGAGAGAGAGAGAGAGAGAGAGAGAGAGAGAGCGAGAGAGAGAGAGAGAGAGACGATTCCGGATTCACTCTTCGACTGCCTAGCTGGCCGGTTGCATTCTCCTTCTCTCTCAACTAAAAGCTAACTTGTGCTTACAGACGGCTAGCTCAACGCGACCGTCGTTAATATCCACTGACTGTTTGCCTGCTGCTACAACCAACTGTAACGAGACGGGACGCTACACCACCTGGTGTCCATTTTGCTACTTGCTCTGGACGCTAGTCCGTTTTCGCCCAAATGCCTCCATCTTGGTGCTTGCAGTAAGTCACGCCAATACAAATCTCTACCCCTGGTGAAGCCCTGTCATGAACCTGCTACATCCTCTCCGGGAACATCTCCAACAACATCTCTACAACCTATTGAGCAAGCCGAGTATCAGACATTCCCATAACCTGTAAAATTGTAAGCGTTCAAAATGCACTTCCATCAGATTCGAGTTTGCATAAGCACGCGTTTTTCTATAATATAAACTAACCCAAAACTGTCAGTCCTTGGAAAAGGAGCTGCGAATATTTTAACTCGAAACTTTGCCAAAGCTTCTTCTGATTTCCAAACAAAAAACGTAGTCCATCCGTCTAACTCGCAGACCAAATAGATTAATCATCCCAAAGAAAATAATCTAGAGATCGAATATTCTTTTTAATACTAGCCCTCAAATTTCAGGAAAACCACGAAATTCCTCACCCAGAAATACATCTGAAAACTCTCCAGAAAACTCCTCTATCACTTCTACAGTGAATTCTTAAAAGCTTAATAGCTCATCATCCTCCTGTATGTTCAAATCTAAAAATATAAAAAATAGCTAAAAGACTTTAAAAAATTAGCATCCTACAATAAAGACAAAGAAAATACAAAAGGAAATCGTAAAACAAAGAACTCCCTCAAGGGTACATTTTGAAATTCTTATTATTCAACATTTACATTCACAAAATTTTATAAGTCCTTGATGACAGGGCTTTATGTTTAGGTTTCGCCGATGATCTAACCTTAGTTAGCTCTATCAATGACAGTTATCATACGTAACCTTAACGAAAATTTGGCTAAACTTAACACTTGGCTCAAATCCCTTGACCTAAACATATCGTTCAACAATTGGAGTATCTCCTTCTTCGGCTACAAAGCCAACTCAATTCTTCCAAATCAAATTAATATATTTCTCGACAACGGAATTATTTAAATTGGAATAATCACATCGTCAAAACTGCCGAAAAAAAGAACAAAATGGGCATTTGCATGCCTTCATCGACTACTACTTTCAGTTGAGGTATTCCTCCCCAAACCTCATTATGTTCTATAAATTAATCGTTCATCCCTGCCTATATTGGGGCTCATTTTTATTTCATAATACAACCAAAACTATCCTCAGAAAGCTAGACGTTATACAAAATGCAGCTATTCGTAAATCATTAGGATGTGTTGTAACTACTTCTATAAATGCTTTACACCATATTGCAGGAATCCCAACTTTGCAACAAAGAAGACAAATGCTAGCTGACAGATTCATATGCAGACTATCTACTTTACTGAATAACCAATTATTTCCAATTTTTCTAAACATTAAATATCACTATGATCGCGGAATAAGTGTTAATAACTACTGTCCTAAATTCGACCTCTTATACAACAACTGTACCAAACTACTTCCGAACGTATCAAACATTATGAAATCAAATCATCTCCTCACTTATAACACTATACCCCTATTATACTTTTCAATTTTTATTTATAATTATGTTAACATGGAAACCGAAATTGAACTCCAACAAAACTACCCAAATTCAATTATAAATTTCAATTCTTTAATATCTAACAGATTAATGGGGTTAATGGTTATTATGGGTTTTGATGGGATTCATGATTTTATGAATTTTACGGGTTTAATAGGGTTATTGGATTTTATGGGTTTTATGGGATTTATGGTTTTACGTTTTATACAGATTTAATGGGGTTTATAATTTTTACAGGTTTTATGGGATTTATGGTTTTTATGGAGTTCATGGGCTTTATGATTTTTATGGAGTTCATGGGCTTTATGATTTGTATGGGTTTAATCGGCTTTATGATTTTTATTGGTTTTATGGGATTTCCAAGTTTTATTGATTTTATGAGTTTATAATTTTTATAGGGTTTATGGGGTTTATGATTTTTATGGTTTTTATTAATTTTATGAGTTTCCAATTTCATGGGTTTTATGGCGTTTACAATTCGTATGTCTTTATTCATTTAAAAGCTACGAATGTAAATATAAAATTCCGTATTTACAGAATTAAAAATAATACTTTATGTAATATCCTAAAAAGTACCAAAAATTCGGTAATTTGATTTATATTATAAAAGTCATTACCTATCGTTACAAAATGTCTCATAAATAAGGCGCTGATGTAGCTTTATTCATACAGCTTAAAGGCACTCAACCACTTTTAATTATTAAAAAATCACATTTTTGTTTATTACATTCTATAATAAAGTATAATGTTCTATAATAAAGTATATAAATATATACCTAAATTTAAACTACCAAACCTAATGAAAGATGCCACACTTTGAGAATAGGTTTGATAAGTAGTAAGACAAGGTTAGCTAACTGTATATAATCTTAGCAGTGACCATGTTTACTCTGTTCTCGACATGCAATATATCTATATCTAAACTATTAGGTTACATTAGAAAATAAACTTCGACGCCATATACAAGAAATTTTTTTTTATTTAAATATTTATAGCATTAGCAATATGTTGTATAATATATTTAGCTTTAACCCATTATCCAAGTAGAACAAAGATGAAAACATGTATATATATATATCATAAAGTTTACGATATTAAAAATCATAAAATTAAAAATTTGTAAAAGGTCATATTTCAATACGTAATGCAAATTTACATTAACTTAAAAAAATCTATTGGGAAAATTTTACAATACCGATATCGTAATATTTTACGATATGGTTTTCTCAGTGTTTGACTTCTTTAAAAGTATCTGTTTCTTGTAATCTGACTTTTCTAAGGGCTACACTGTGCTCCTTAGAAGCTTTGGTGCTGTCACGATAAACCCCTACAATACGCGCGTCGTTTTGTCGCCGTGCGAGATCTTGCAACTGGTTGCAAAGAACACCCTCTACCACCGCCTGCCCCGACCTCCTGCTACCTTGCAACCCGACGTACGGCGTCGAATGCCGTAACACCTGCGCCTAGGTGCCGAGTATGTGCTAAACTGGAAGTGAACGATAATCAAATAACCAATTATAAAAAATTTTATATTAGATTATTAGAATTATTTTTTATATTAGATTATTAGAATTATTTTTTATATTAGATTATTAAAATTATTTTTTATATTAGATTATTAAAATTATTTTTTATATTAGATTATTAGAATATTTTTTTATATTAGATTATTAGAATTATTTTTTGTATTAAAATATATATATATATATATATATATATATATATATATATATATATATAATAAGTTTGATATATTAAACCTATATAGCGAATTTTTCTCATTTAGTTTATGATCTATTATAACAGCCGGATCGTATACACATATAAGTAGTTTAAGTTCAAACTCGCGCACGTATTGAAAATCGTAGAAGCTGTGTCGCGTAAATCGACCGAGATACATTATCTGATTTAGATGATTAATATAATAAATTAATAACTATTTCATATTGCAGTTGAATTAAAAAAAATTAATACTAGGCTTTAAGTTTTTGCATGATTAATTACGATATATAAATATTATATAGAGTCATTACTCAAAATTCATAAAAATTTTAATACTAAATTTGGGTATTTTTTGTACGTTATTCAAACTAAAATATATAAGAATAAACTTAATAAAATTATCGTTCATATAATAAGAATAATTATAAATTTGAATTAATAGTCTCACAGTACGCCTGATTAATAAATTTACGAGTCATAGCAATAGATAAATTAGAGAGAGAGAGAGAGAGAGAGAGAGAGAGAGAGAGAGAGAGAGAGAGAGAGAGAGAGAGAGAATAAGGTCCTTCTACGACATAGATGTACACATATATCGAATAGATGCGCGAAAGCAATAGAGAGTAATCAAATTAGGAAATCCACGCATTTAGAAGGAAAAGATCTGCAACGAGATAACGCGGAAAGAAAGGGATCTGCAAGGGGTTGCGGGGGTACTTTTTTCGCCACCCTCAGTACGAGCAGCAGCTTCAGCGTTTTTTTCTACCAGTGTGCCAGAACGGACGTGATCGACGGAGTACGAGTAGCAGCTTCAGCGATTTTTCACCAACGTGCCAGGACAT
Source organism: Gastracanthus pulcherrimus (assembly GCA_949152435.1). Classification (NCBI taxonomy): domain Eukaryota; kingdom Metazoa; phylum Arthropoda; class Insecta; order Hymenoptera; family Pteromalidae; genus Gastracanthus; species Gastracanthus pulcherrimus. Next base: position 14,136,496 of record OX424575.1, read on the forward strand.
ATGTGGACGACGAAGCACAAAAGGTAGTAAAAGAGTCCCGGGATTCCTACTTTAGCACAAACCGGGAAGAGTGACAATTTTTCACTCCTCTGCTCTAGTTAGGTATCAAAGTTATAAGACGTTTGTGGAAATGTCATCAAAAGGTTCGTCGATAACATCAACGATAACAGAATATGTAGACTTTCGGAATCAAAGAAATATCTTCTATTTCATTATTCATTAATAATGTCACTTTAATAATGCTGTTGCATGTTATGTATGTACTACAAATGCCAAATCTATAACACAAATGACACGAAAATTACATTGTCCTACATTCTAATTTTCGCGTCATTTGAATTTCGGATTTGGAATCTGTACTACATATGTAAAATGCAATAAAATTTTTTGCGCGATATTATTAAGAAGCAATGAAATAGAAGATACATATTTGGATTCGAAAGGCTACATATTCTGTTAACGTTGATACATTCGTAAATCAGATATGCCACGAAAATTTCAAGAAAAATACAAAAAAATGCAATTTTATTTCGTTTAGACTTTCGAAACAATATACATTTTCTATTTAATATATTATAATACTCTAAACTCTTTTTACCTTGTTTTTTGACTGTTTTTGACAATCACCCATATGTGCCTTCAATTTTTATTTAAAAGTTTTTTATATAATATTTTAAAACAGATAAATTAATTTTTCTGTATTTCCTTTATTTAACAGAATTTTCTCCTTAAAAAAGGAAAGATACACAAGTGATATTCATAGGATTCAACCAGATAATTAATAAAAAGACGTAAATTAAAAAGAATGAAAATGCAAAGTGATTCGGGGTGCTCTAGAATGGAATGACTCTAATTTACACAAGAACGGATTCGCAATGAATATTTAACGAAGAGCAGCGTTGAAAGCAGCTGATCCGGATTAGGCGAAAGTAATAAGTCAACTTTTTTCCTCCTCTGTCTAGGATTCTAACGAAATTTTCCTCGCTAAATTGTATTTTATGAAAACTCGTTTCAATTTTATTTAAAAATTTCTTTTAAATATAGAGTATATTTACATGCTACTTCAAAGTATATTCTGAATAAGTTATATGCGCAGTTATAATGTTATAACTGTTATTGTTCAAATTATATTTTTAGAAATAAATACAAATTTAGAACATATTTTTTCTCGATTGGTTTGTGTTTATAATTTTTATATTATTTAATTGTTAGAATTTGTTTCTAATTTACTAATTACGAATCCGTAGTGAAAGTTTCAAAATGGCCTATCCATTATGTCAGAAGAAAAAGTAACATTCTGTGCGCATTATACAAAATTATAGCGTTTTGTCTGTTGTATGCACCTAAGAAATGCGAATCAATTAAATTTTATGAAATGCTACGTAATAAAATTAAAATTAATTTAAAAAATTTAATTTTATATGAAAAAAAAAATAACAGTAACAATTGATACAATTTAAACAATACTCATTTCATAGAGGTATGAAAGACCCGATACAATAGACACGAAGATAAAATTTTGTATAGGTTTCAGAAAATGATGATAATGGTAATCAATGACTCTTCTAGTCTCCCTGGTGCGGTTGGTCGGCTCACCACTCGATGATTGACCCTCGATAGGACTGCAAAATTGTAATGCTTAGCGCCTATACACACCCTATAAACTGCTGTTTTGTCGATGAAAATGTTCATTACGCATAATGTGATGTCACGCTTACGATTTTATCCATATTAGTCGTGGAATGTGGTATCACTCTTTTTAAGATATATGTATTGCTTGCATGCAGTGGTAAAGTAGTTTAAATAATAGAGGAGAAGAAGAAAAAATTGACAACTTCAAAGCCTCGTAACTTTTTAGAACCCGGTAAAATAGTTGACCGGACCTAGCTAATGTTATTCTATATGTTTTGAAGTTATTTTCCTAAAATTCTCAGCCCGTATGGAGTTTCCAGAAAAAAGTTACATTGGTTTGCATTTTGACAAAAAACGCGATTTTAAAGAATCGTGACAACTTCAAAACCAATTATCTCGATCATTTTTCAACTTTTTTAGACGTACAAAAAAAGGATTAAAAGTTTTTTAAATATATAAATAAATAGATAAATTTGCGACGTGGTAGACTTAAATGAGTGTCGATTTCGTAAAATGGCAACCGATCAAACATAACCCAAAAATCACAAAATATTGAGTTTACATTTACTTTTCTAGAGGCCCTCATTCAGCTCATATGGGTTCCACACTATTTTTGCATCAAATTTCACGAAAATACGAAAAAATATTGTACTTGTTTGTATGTTTAAACTACAAAAAATTTAGGGAACTTTTTTTGTGACATACTTTTATATAAATCGTAGCTGGCCCATATAGCCGACCCCTGTCCCTGGATTTTAAACAAGTACTGAAATGACCCATATATTTACTACTACAAAAATATTTTGTTTATCATAATGGTCCACCGTATGTCCGGATAGTCTATTTCATTAAATATCATTAGTTTTATTCTGTATTTGTAGAACCTCGGTGTTTTATTTTATTAAATATCATAAACTTTATTACATCCAGTGAAAATATTCGATGTAATCATGGATTATATTTTAATCAACAGAATTGATTTTGACTCAGTACCGAGTCTTTAAATGAAAATACGAACCGTTCTTTCTCTTTAAATTTTTAGTCTTTAACAGAGAATCTGAAAGGTGTTAGATTTAATAATACACCGCTGAGAAGAACTAGGAGTCTTTCAGGATTCTTTTAGAATTCGTTCTTTCAGAAGGAGCGTCGGAGAATGGATGGTTCAGATTAATATTACTAAAAAGAATTAGTAATGTAACCTATATAGTAGATTCTGACGAAATTTTTCTTTTCATATGATAAAGAAAATTAATTAAACATTGAATTCAACACAAGTATGGGAAATATTTTAACCAGGTTGTAAAATCTACAAGTCTAAAATTATGTATAATCTATTTTTAGTTTTATTTTAGAAGAAGCCTAAAATAAATTTATTAATGTTCATGTATTTCGTGTTGGACCTGTCTATTATATGAGTGAGATATGGATGACAGCTCTTGCCTCAGACACAATAAATAAATAGTAGAAGAAAATGTATAAGCTGTGCTGAAACAATCAGATACTTAAAATTTTAAGGCCGAGAACAGAAAAATCGGGATAATATCACTATACAAAAGGTCTCTTTTGATAACGAGAGCGACAGCCCCATCTATTGTCCGTTTTCTCTACTGATTAACTTAGAGATCAATGATGAAACAACAACCACATTGTTTATATTCTAAATTGTTATATTAGAGATCGTGTAACGAATTCATTTTTATATTAAAATGGCTGACGAAGAACGACTGCATCGGGAATCGAACCGTGAATGTTTCCTTCCGAAGGCAAATGCTCTATCAACTACCGTCTCGCGCTGGCTGCCTCACTTCATTTCGAGTATATCTCCTGAACATGTTACAAGTTAAGGAAATTTTTCTTTCATAAAAATTCACGCTAATTTTTTTATAAAAATACTCACTATGTATATCAGGAATGTTCTCAATGCATGAATGAGCGCGGTCTCGCTCTGCTGGCAAAGTATGCCAGCAGAGCGCACCAAGCTATATATACACTAAGTCACTGAAAACTAACCTATTATACGTTCTTATATTTATGCACTATTTTTTATTTCTAGATGTATTTCAGGCATATAGGAAACTAAAAATTACTTTAAAGCATACAGCTATAATTTTATTTTCATACATTTACGAGAATCTTTTTATTTATTGTATTTCAATAGCCATTTTCTCTTTTTCCTGATATTCCCAGTATTCAAGTTTTCTCGAGCACTTTACTTCTTTACTTCCGGCTACTGCATTAGACACATGAACTCCCTTTATTCATTTATTTTATTTATATTTTTAATTGGACAAACTAATCAACATTTAGCATAAAGATTAAAAGTTTATTATTTTCTGAAATACAGTAAAATCTCGTTAATAGATCTTTAGAATACTTTATTTTGCACTATCAAATACTTAAATATGACTAATCAGTCACTATCAGTCTAACGATATTTGTCGCCTGCTTGTGTTGTGGTTGATTGTCTGTCACTTAACCTCAGTGTCTGCAGCCTTATGACGGGTTGAGTAATCATCACCTCACATTAAAGAAAAAAAAAATAGTTCTCACTTTTCACTTTAATTGACACCTTTTTGTATTAACTTCTATAGTTTGTTATATGAGTTTCAGTTTCTCTATATATTTATTATTTTATGAATTTTATCTAAATGAATAAGGATTCCAATTAATTTACAGTTATATATAATACACATTAAACAAAGAAATGTATAGTGTTTTATATCTATTCATCCAATTACTGTAGTATAATTCATTTTTAATTATGAATAAATATTTTATATACGATACTAGCTCAAGTAAAATCTAGAGCAACTCATCCTTCAAATAAAGTTCATATACATTTTATTCTACATAAATAAATATCATTTGCAATTAAGTTATTTTTCATATTTAATTTTTGATCTTTCAAATAGAATAACCTGGTTAAATTTTGTATAGCATATACTTGATCTACTTCTGAATTGAGTATGTAGATTCATCTAAAGTATATAGTCCAGTATGCGCACACTCTTAAATGGGGTAATTTAATCTAGCTGATAAACTTATGTGCACCATTTACATGAATGTGTCAAATATTTAAATATAAGTATGCCTGTGCCATTTAGTTTAGTTTGTGATACTAGTTTAAGGCTAGTAAAAGATATATATGGATTTGGTGTTAAAAAAAGTATTGGTATATACTGTATAGAGTGAGATTATTGAATAGCTTAGCTATCAAAAGACTCTACCTATCGGATGAAATCACTAGAAGGTAATATATAGTGATTATTAAAGTAAATGGCAACAGTGCTAGTTAAGTGCTAGTGCAATAAATATTGATACAAAATAAAATGCTTAAATTTACATTAAAAGCCAAAAAACTGGTGATATTGTGCAGTGCATATTATATTTTGTATATTTATCTAGTAAGCATAGTTAAATTTGTTTATGTACAAATATGATAACTGTTTAACTTAAAGACTACGAAATATATTTAGAAAATGTGACTATAGGAAATGTGTTTAGAAAATGTGACTAGGAAATGTATGTATGAGAACTTGATTGAGTTTGTGAACTCCCTAGGGAGGAAATGGGCTGATTTCAACACACTTTACAGTTTTTCGCAATCATGCTCGAAATGTGGAATTTTCCTTCCACTTTTTATGTATTTCTGTTTAAATAGAAAAAATGTATTTTATAGCACACTAACCTCAAAATGCCAACTTTATTGTCGATTTTGAAGTTGTTGTGCTATAAAATATCGTATGAGACTGTTGTGGGAGGTGTTTTTCTACCTTGCTCGATTTTCTCACTCGCTTCGCTCGTGCGAAAACCCTCGAGCAAGGTAGAAAACCATCTCCCACAACAGTGTCATAATATACTATTTGTTTAAGTAGAAAAAATGTATTTTTGTTTTAGTAGAAAAAATGTATTTTTGTTTAAGAAGAAAAAAAGTATTTTTGATTAAGTAGAAAAAAAAGTATTTTTGATTAAGTAGCAAAAAACGTATTTTTGATTAAGTAGAAAATAATGTATATTTGTTCAAGTAAATAGTTGCAAAATTATTTAACTGTTGATAAAGAAAATTACCTCGTCTAGAGATGCATTGCTGTTTCCCATACGATACCGTAAAGAATAGAGTGAAAAACATGGTCGGCGCAAGGGCAGTTTCTTGTAAGATTTACATGTAAAGTTTATTTATAAATAGATTTATAAGTTCTATGTATGACAGAAAACGTATTACTGTAGTCATATATAAAACTTATAAATCTTTTTATAAATAACCTTTTCATGTAAATCTTATAAGAAACTGCCCCTGTGGCGACCATGTTTTTCACGTATTTCTTTATATATATATATATATATATATATATATATATATATATATATATATATATATATATATATATATATTACCGACGACTTGCGCTCCTAAGTTGAAGATAAATTGAACTTTTTATCGAAACATCCTCAAAGATGTTCCGACCACTCAAATCAAAGGTCTGAATGCCACCTTTCATCTTGACATGCATAAAATTATCCGAAATGTATAATACGTCACGTAAAAATCGCCAGAGTACAATAGTATGATGTTTACTTTTGGTGAAAAAAGCAAGCTAAAAAAATTCAGATATGCTAGAAGTCGAATACACAACACCAAACTAAGTGCATTATTTTCTAGGATGTTTAAACTATGTATTTAACGATTTTCAAAAAAGTACTTATTTTCCAGAGGCTGCATCTTTAGCTATAAAAATCCGTTTTGAACATACCAAAGGGAATCAAAGAACTTTTAAAGATGAAAAATTTGAGATGCGGTAGACCTAAATCCATATCGATTTCGTAAAATGTCAAGCAATCGAACATAACCTGAAAGACACTAAATTTTGTGTAACCTATTTTGGGTGATCCATTGAGCCAAGGGGGTCTAACATTCTTGTTTCTTTAAGTTCGTAAAAAGATAAATAAACTCCATCTAGAATCCGCAAGTGTCGCATTGCAAATTTAAACTTCCAATAAGTATAAAACGTCGAAATACATCATTCATAAAAAGTATCAGTCCCATAACTAATCATTACTCTAGCCATCAGATTATCGAAGATAACACAACACCCACGACCGTCTCCGCGAATCAGCTCAGAGCTGCGTCAAACTCTCGAGCTTACGCCAGCCCCGTAGATCCTGACGCGGATCCCGACGTAGACCTATCGATACACATCCGGACTACAGCAGTAGCGCCGAGCTCGCGGAGATAACGTCCGCAGCCGCTTTGTCACGAGCACGGGAGCGTATATATACCTGCGAAGGTGATGTACGAAGCGAGGCGGGTGTCGGGACGCTTCGGTGGTCCTCGGCGCGTCGCGACGCGTGAAAGTCATCGCGACGCTGACGCATGGCCCAGTGCGTCGTGCTGCTCGGTGAAGTTTGAGCGAACGAGCGTGCTGCGGAGATGGGCTTCGATCGCTTAGTAGAGCGTTTGCTGGTATGTAGTAGTGATGCCTGGCACTTGTACTTCAAGAGTTCTAGAATACAAATGAATTGTTAAAACATTTGAAGGTTAAGGGGGTATGATCTCTATAAATGATAATAAAATAAATTGCTTTTTATGATGTGTTTTTGATTTATAGGGTGTTTAATACTTAGAAATTAAATTTTAGGCACTAATAAAGTCAAATAAAAAAGTTCAAGACCTTAAATTATCATTTTATTAGTACTACGATTTCAAAATTTGCGCGAGTTTCATATCAACTCTTACAATATAGACTATGTTTTATCATATAGGATGTTATCTGTTTAATCGATGCAGACAATTCCAAATTTACTTCGATCAGCTGTTAAATGTTTTGTTTTGACAGTATGGGGATAGGTGGTTGGGTCGTCATTGCCCTTCTCCTTGCTTCCATCTTGGCCTAACAGCCAACCAGATACAGGGTACAGTAAATTCATTAAATCAGATAAGTATCAAAGTGTAATTACTAATCTGAGCATTTAAAAGATCCAAGTTATTTGTGTCTACTTCTATTTACAGTAAAACCAACAGAAATAAGCTAAATGCTAAGAATAAATAATACCTATTTCTTACAGAAATTTTATATAGGACATTTTACTAAGGAAATTACAAAGCTCTGAAAGGTTAGTCTTAAATTGTTGTACATGTGAGTTATTCATACATTGTTTGTGTAGCTATTTTCTTACATTATACTTATGTGATATCAATTTTTTCAGGTTATATGATTGTAGAATGACATATTTTATCTCAAAATAGTTATTTGAGTAAATATCAATGTTATAGATACGAATGTGGTTACCAAAATTAACAAAATATAAGTTTAACCCGCTTTTACTCAACTTTGTATTTTCAGATCCTGTACGCAGCATCCTGATCAGCCAAAAACATGAAATAAAGTCTTCCAGGGCTTAAATTATTTATAATTGATACCTCTATAGGATGATGCTATTTGTAATACCCTAAAATATGATTAACATGTAAGTACTATAAGATTAATGGAAAAAATGTGAATTTTCATTTTTCTTTTGTTTTTAGAAATGGTGAATTGCTTCATATAATGGTGGAAGTGAAAAATAAAAAGTCTGTATAGCATCATGCTATAAAGATATATATTATAAGTAGTTCAAAAAACTTGATATTGTAATTTCAAGTGACCAGGAGCCTGCGCGCAGGAAAATAAAGGTGCTGGTCAATTATCTAAGAGATTTTTTTTAAGGTGAAATGTATTGAAATAGTATATAAACTTTCTTGTTTTTTAACTAAAAAGCATATTTAAAGATCTATAGGAATCATATATACCCCCTTAAAATAAATATTACTACTTTTCTAATTTATTTAAGTTTAATGTCGGTAGGTTTCCTTAAATGACCATAATAAAAACTGCATATTTCATAATGTATATGTAAATATGTATTTTCAACGCAAAAAAGCCTTAAATCCCAGTTTGATCAGTGTCACTCAAAACCTTGTTGCACATCAAGAGATATATAGAATTTTTTCCATTCAAAAGGACCTATCGACCTTTAAACTAAAAAAGATTCCGTTCTATTTCAATAAAATATTTTCAAATATACCTTAAATACAAGTAACGCATGATGTTGAATTTTGTTTTTACCTAACATTGTATTAACAATTAATTTTTAGTTTTAATATGGTTTGGTACTCTTAACTTATTCAAAGAGAAAGAGTTTTTTTTATTTATTTTGTCTTATTTAAAAATAAAAATAAATTTCTCTATAAATGAATAATAACAATTAACTGTATTTCTGAAGTATAAAGAGTTATAATTATAAAAAATGATATTTTTTGATAAACAAAATTGAACAATATTTTTGAAATATATTTAGCAAACACTGTGCAGAGTTTCAGAATGATTCGATTTAATTTGATGCGCATGGCATCATGAATATAGAAGAACACGTTATGACGAAGAGACATGTTATACAATTGAAACTCTTCCTTATTTAATTTTGTTTTTAATTTTATAATTATATACTTGATTCTTTTATTTTCATAGTTTTACATAATAACTATGCTTGAAATTTATTTCAAACAAATTATATAGGCTATTTAAAAAATCAAAATAAAAACGAGTTTTTGAGCAAATTTCAGTATAGGCTTACATTAAGCATGGAAATAAATGAATGAAAATGGCAGAGGCAGGACTATTGTCGTCCTATATACTTTTATGAGAAAATATGTTCTGGTACAAGTATGTGTACAGCCACAACAATACTTTTATGAGAAAATAAGTTCTGGTACAAGTATGTGTACATCCACAACAATACTTTTATGAGAAAATAAGTTCTAGTACAAGTATGTGTACAGCCACAACAATATTTTTATGAGAAAATAAGTTCTGGTACAAGTATGTGTACATGGTGGAAAGTCTCGGAAATATATCTAATGTATGAGAAGCTTTTGAGAAATGAAGTGAAGATAGAGAATTCTAAACATATTAGCAGGTTTATGTATACTACAGTTATTTCGAGTTTTATTATGCAAATTGTTTGGATATTATTCGAAATATGTACAATTACGTTATTGCATATTCAACACCCAACACATGGAAACATTATGTAAAATTTGAGACAAGACATCCTCATCAGGATTTTTTAAAAAAGTTCGTGGTGTGTATAAGAAGGCATAACATTCTTACAATACTTGGCACGTACACGACACATTATTCATTCAAATAATAGTGCGTTTGAAGAGAAGCAGCAAGAGGTACGTTTTCAAAATAATTTTTATTAACAAAAAAATAGTCGCTTGGAAGTCATAGAACTGACATTTGGAGTAAATTTTATACAAATTTCTTCATCGATAATGGTATAACTTATGATTTATATTTTATATTATCATATTGATGAAGATTTTTCAAACTACTGTAATTTTAATTATCGCAAGCAATTGTATTAATTTACTAACTTTTAACGAGCATAAAATTCACGGATATGGCATCTACAAGTTACTGTAAAAAGTACTAGAATTTCACTAGAGGATTATAGTGAAAAGTATTGTATAGATGTTATAAGCTCACTTTTATTTATAAATAATTTTCCGCATAAGTAATCTAAACTTCATTTTAAATTATAACTTTCAGTTTTACTTAAAAATTAAATTGCATAGATCAGTTGCTCGTATGCAACACATTTCTATCAATCAGTTGTAAGTAAAATTAGTTTTATCAACTTCACCCTCCACTAATTTCCAAGCTCTAAAATAAATGAATTGCAATTCGATATCAACGTAAAGCTGGCCATTCGAAATCCACAACGATAACTACATAAAACTCGCCAAACTCCACACCATCGTCCATCCCCTCGAACGCCATAGTCAAATTAATTCATTTAAATATTAATAGAATACACCGAGCGCGTTCGAATCAGCACGCATACGAAGGATAATTTACCCCGCCTCGGTGGGTAGACTTTTCGTTTGCGATGCTGCCGGGGCGTTAATCCGAAATCACTCGCGAAAACGGCCCCGCGTACGCGCGCGAAATTGGCGCATTCGATTCGGAAAGAGTTGCACGCCAGCGGCGACACCGAATGCAGATTGATATACATATAACGAGGTCGAGGCGCGGCTGGCTGATTTGAATGTATAACTGGCCCGGATATAAACGAGCCTATGAATAAAATTTAAATTCCAATCAGCGCGAAAAGCCGAACAATGCCGGCGATACATGCATAGACGGAGGAAGATACCAATGCCATTGACGATTGCGGGATTTTGTGGCAATCATAGTCGTTTCGCCAGTGTGGTATCGCGGAGTCAAGAAATATTCAAGATATCGGGAGGGGAAGATTCGGAGTTCGAAAATTCAAATAGGCGGAATGATCGTTTTGTAATTGAATGGTAAAGTAATGGGAAGGAAGTTTATAATGGTTCTTATCATGAATGCTGTAACGGAGTATTTGTATAAATCTTATTGGATTTTTTTAATAAACATTATTTTTAAGAGATTAGATTCAGAATGGCCCTATTATTTGGCGATGATACTTGCAGGTGAAAAATTGACTAAAATGTTATTCACTAATAACTAAATTATTTATTTATTAATTAATTAGGCTGAATAGTTTAAAACTCGATCTCCGTGCAATATCAAAACTATAAAATAATCGTATACGCAATGAAAAATAATTAAGAAGAATGCTGCACAGAGTTATTATAGAAAATTCTAAGAGGGGCTCGATAACACTGGATAGTTTTCTATCGGGGATTTACTAAATATAAGCAGAATTATTAATATCACATAAAGATCGACCTCGATAATGTGAGTCTTTTAATTGAGGATCGGAAGAATGCAACTCGATATTTTCATCTTCATTCGAGCTTGATTGTGTATTTTTCATGTATTGTAATTTCTTATTTCTTTCTGATGTATGATTAGGTACTTTTTACCAAGTAACGTCAATATGGAGTTATTGAAAGAATATCAAATTTTACATTTTACAATTAAAATAAGATAATTTTCTAAAAATTAAAACATTAATTCAACTTTATAACGAAAACAAAAAACTATAATTACATAAGTAAAATTCTATAAAAATGAAAAAATAATAAATAAAATTTGTGACGTAATTTATATGTCTCATTGACGAACTATCATTTAAAAATGGAGAACGAAATAGGTACATCATCAGCGATATGAAATTTAGAGAGAATGAAAAGTCAAAAAATACATACTTTTTTGTCTAATTATTTTACATACTTTAATGTGACAAATATAAAACTACAGAAATAAAATAATTCGTTACAATAATAATAAAACAATAATAAAACAGTAGTTTACTGTAAACAATATAATGTTTAACTTTTATTAGAATTTTTATTTTCTTAACAGATAATTTCTATTTCCTTAAAAGATATTTTTCTATTTTCTGAAAACTCATAAATCACTATACACAAAAAAAGCCAGTCAATTCACCTTCTCGTCATTTTTCCCCAAAATCCCATCCAACAGCGAACTGTTTAATAGCCCAATCATTAGTCCGATTGCGTGCACCGCAATTCGAGTAAACCGAAGGTAATTGCAAGCGCGATTATGCGCATTTTAATCCGCGCTCGTCGCTCATCTCCGCCGCTGCTGCGCTCTCTCTCTCTCTCTCTCTCTCTCTCTGTTTGACGCGCCCAAAGGTTTGACGTATTAATTAGTGCCACGCGCGCGCGTCAACCTGATTTCGTCGCCTCTCTTATTCGATAAAATTCATGTGCGCCAGCGCGCGCGCGCGCGCGTCCTCGCGCTGTTTGCCAATCGTCTGCCGCGTTCGCGCTCTATAGCTGAGCGAACGCGGGACCATCTGTCGCCGGCGATCAGTGCGAAATTCATCAAACAGCGAGCGAGGTGTTAATTATTTTGTCAAATGACGAAGGGACGTGGAGAATTTTTTTTGGCTTTTTTTTTTGGTTTTTGGATGGTTAAGTCTTGGAAATCGCGGTGGTGCGATGTTGCGGTGGTGCGATGTTGCGGTGGTTGCAAAAGTGTAATACAATACTTGTGAATGGTGATGCTTTGATTTTATAAATTAGGTTAACGTTTTATTTACATTGAGTGTTATAAATGTCAATTTCGATGTCAGTGCTTCTAATTTTAAAGAATTATATTTATCTTCTAAAATAAATGAATTGCAATGTGGGGTTATTGTGGGGTTATTGTCGTTAGACTTCGTCTACTCGTTCGAATAACGAGCTTCTTATTTTAAGAACTTATTTCAGTTAACGCGATGTTTATTATTGTTCTAATAAATTATGTTAATGTTATACATATTCGCTGTGAGCACGACAGATATTGTACACAATAATAGCGCCATCTTACGGTCGAGTAACATAATCTGGGTAGTACAAAATACACAATTATGGATATCCAATTATGGATATTCAATGAAAATAATTTTTTATAAGTATCTGACAATTTGTGTGATCTCAAATTTTTTTCTTGAATTGACATATTTATTATTAAAAAACATTATAAGGATATTTTCAGATTCATTGGTGATTAAAAAAATATTATTTTCATTGAATGCCCATAATAGCCTGTGTATTATGTACTACCCCGATCACGTCACCCCACCGTAAGATGGCGCTATTCTTGAAAATAATATAACATGTACTATACACATTGCTCACAGCGAATAGCAATCGTGGTACTACCGCTTCCTGTTTTTGCACTTTTTTGGGCGTGAATAGATTTCAATAAAATCTGTTAGTCATGGGCTTTTGGGATCACTGACAATAAATCCGGTATGAGAAATACAAAATTTAAAATGGTAGACACGATAAGGCGCACCGAATTTAGAAACCGAGTAATTCGCAATCAACGACTCAATAATACAATCCCTATATACTGATTATTATTTAAATTAAACAATTTTATTATTTTTTATTCGCCATATTAGCTCCGTCATTTACAATTTTGAAAATCTGATGCATAATCAACGACCCTTCAAACATAAGTATAGGTTATGGTTCATGACTACAATTTTGTACAAACGATTTAACAAAAAAGTTGTTTTTTTTCACTTATTTTCTATATAACGAATAATGGTTGCATAATAAATATTATGATACATAACTGATAGGAAGAGAAATAAATCACAATTTATCGCATATCCAAGAACTTTAAGAGTCTCGCAATACCACGGGTTTCTACCCGTACAATATCCAGGGTGTACGACTCTGGAACCCCTTTCCTCGTAGCCTAAAGAGTCGACACTCGCTAATTTCAAAACAGCGTTACTCAGACACTTGGCTGAAGGACACGGTGACGACTAATATTGCATAGTTTTGTTTCGTACTATTTGCTCTTAGAACACGGTTTCATTGCAAGTGCAATATCTAGTTTTAAGAAATAACGAACTTATATATATATATATATATATATATATATATATATATATATATATATATATATATATATATATATAACATGTAAATCAACGAACTGCGACAAGCAAGCAACGTTGAACTATTATAATGTGATTTACGTTTTCCGACTAAATTGTTACATATAAGATTGCACTTAAGTATAACCTGTGTCTGATCTATATGTACATATAATTTTTGAGTAATCAAATAAAGGTCTAATTGTAAAATTCGAATACTAAGAGTTAGGTTTGAGATACATAATGGTATAATAAGAAAGATATAGCATATACGTAGAAAGGGATTAATCTTAGTAATGAATCGAAAACTTGTAAATACATCTGAATCCTTTCTTAATATAAAATTTTCTACTAATTATAAAATAAGTTTCACGAATACCGAAATACAGTAAAACTGAATATCGTCCTTCCTGTTTCACACCTAAATCTCGAACCATCCGAAAAATCACGTAACTCCCAACGCATCGAAAAATCAAGCATCCCAATACCCCCGCATTCAGCAACATTCCGAAATCCGGACACTCGCTAAATACATCCTCCGTCCCATCTCTTTCAATTCCAATCCGCTCCACAAGCATATTTCGATTCTCCTTCATTCCTCCCATCGAAGAAACTGTCTCTTCCTCGCACCCCACGTACGTGTACATATCCCTCTTCTACACACACACACATACACACCCCTGAATGTGACAGGGTGCAACGAGAAGAAATAAGAAGAAGAAGGTCCGGCTCCAGAACCGAGTCGCAGCGACCTCGTCGGCCAATCGTATCCGTTATTCAGCGCGGGTCCGCCTAAGTATTTGGCATGACGTCAAACGCGGATATTAGGATTCCCGGTGGGCTGCAGCGGCAGCTACGGCGTATAGGCGCTGTGTCCGTGATCGGCCTACTCGAACGTTCCTCTTACCGTGGGAGGGGAGGGGAAGGTTGCTTCACGCACGAGTCGCGCCGGCCTTTCCGCGTCGCTCGCTCCTCTTTATCATCGGCACATGCTGCTGCTGCCGCTGCGCTCTTCCTCTAATTTTCTTTTCTGGCCCCCTTTTTTTTTGCAAGGTTCTGCTTTTTTTTTTATTTATTCTTTTTTTGTGGATGTCGACTGCAGAAGGTAGAGGTAGAGGTAGGAGGACGGGGTGGAGGGGAAAAATCTTTGAGCTTGCAGGAGGGTAATGGAATGTCGCGGAGATGCGAGATGTGCGGGATGAGAGGATGGGTGATACAGGAGGGATTTTTTGAGAGGATGAGGTTTGCTTTGAGCAGGTGCAGCACGTGTTTCGAAAAATGTTGACGAGTCCAGATAATCGTGTGCGAGTTGTTTAAAAGAAAACTAGTTTCTAACATATATGTTGTTTATTGAAATTCACGCAGTAAAAGTTATTTGTAAACGTAGATGCTTAAGAGGGATGATCTCTATCCGGTTTCTGTTATTTCAATCACTTGTAATAAACCGTTTCTCATATTTTCATATAAATCGTAAACAATCATATTTATTTTATTTAAAATAAAAAAAATCAAAGTTCTGATATTGGATATAAAATACTTCCAGCGCATGAAAAAGTTATGAGTCCGTCTAAAATTTTGTTTAAAGAGTAGTAATATTTAAAAAAAGGTACATTTATTAATAAATAAGTATTTTAAGTTTTTGCTTATAATAAAGGAGGATTCCCATGGATACGTAGCAAGCAAATCTCGGGAAGTGAAGGGAAACTTTAAAAAAAAGAGGGTCAAATCCGATAGAATAAGTGAAAAAATCATGATTTTATCGACATTAAGTAGTAAAATTTAAGAGAATTAATTAATTTTCATATTTTTCACTTGATACAACAGGGAATTTTGATTAAATGCTTAAGATTTTGCGAATGCTTGATGCTCATATCAGTTTTATAGGCGCCCTATCAATGTTTTATTTGGGGCCGGCATAGGCCATTCATGGGCAACCTCCTTTATTAATATTAATTTATAAAATATATCAAGGCAACTTCAACTATTTTATGCGCAAGGAATATTTTAATGTAATTACGTTTCATGCTTATAAAAATGAAACCATAGGAGATTCATAAATAATAATTAAAGTTGATTGAAATTTTGAGAAAATCATTTTATTGTACTAATGAGATCTTCGTTAAAACTATGTATAATCCGAAAATCTGTTGTAATGAGTTCATTCAACAGGAACAATTTCACTTACAATCTCGATTAATTTTATTATTATTTTAAGTAATAAACGTAACCTAATACAGGAGAAAAATAATCTCCTCTACCGTGAACAGAAGCTACTAACTCTCTAGGTGTACGCGTATACCTAAATATAAGTGATAAACCAAATATGGCAACGCGGCACGAGATTCGCGTATTTGCACGGTATATCCTACACGCGTGAATGGATCAAAGTGCGAAATTCCCTTTACTTCTATACGTATGCGTGTATAGGACCGTCTATAGGGGAGACCGAGGTAAAGTGAGCCTCGCAGTACAGTAATATTTTTTTCTTAATAATTCTGAAAATGTATGTTCAGCATTTGACTATAGGGTTAGATATCATATCATATTTCTGTCATCGTTCCACTATTTAATATAGCCCCAATATTTTTATGTAAAAACTAAAAAAATATTTCGTATATGATCTAAATTATAGCTGTGCTTTATCATTGCTAATTTACGTATAACATGATTTTACGTAAAACATAATAAATTTGTCCTTGCACTCGAATTGATGAATGGATTTGGCTTCCAGATTTTGTAACACTACCTAAAAAAGTTTTTTTTATCGAAATTCCGTTATTATAAAAGTAGTTATTGACAAGTAAAGAAAGAGTCGACAAAACGGTGGAGGCGTTTTTGCTTCTTATTCAATTTAAATTTTAAAAGTGTCATTTTTTGTTCTTTGAAAAATTTCAGGGAGATTTACTTGTATCAAAATTATATGTCTTCGGATAACTTGCAAAGTTACGTCCAATAGTTTATAAGTTCGTATATGGTGTTTTATAAATAATCGGACATAACTTTGCAGGTTATCCGATTATATACAATTTTTATATGGGTAAGTCCTCCTGAAATTTTTCAAGGAACAAAATGAGACATCTAAAATTAAAATCAGATAACAAACAAAAAGGTCTACACTGTTTTGTCAAGTTTTCCTCTAGTTGACGATATCTAATTTTACGATAACGGAATTTCAATAAAAAAATTTATTTACTTTGACTAAAACTCCTTATTTTATAACATATTGACTTTCATATCATTATGTGAGATTAAATTGCAGTAAAAAATGTTTGTTTTTTATGACCTATATATGCTGATAGAATCTCCTTAATTTGATATTAAAAAGGCGGACAAAGAACGACTTTGGCGGGAATCGAACTGCGGATCTTTCCGTTCAGAGGCGAACGCTCTACCACATGAGCCATCGTACTGCGCTGGCTACCTTGCTTCGTTTCGAGTATATCTACTATTGCACCTGCATATCTCCTGACTTGTCACTATTACACGTGACATGTTCAAAATACATATACTTTCTGAAGAAATTTAATCTAAGGTTTTATTACCTTATTTACCTTAAAATAAGATTTCTTACTATAATTGATTAGTCATAATAAGAAAGGCAATATATTATAAAAGTAGGGTTCTTGGTGTAACTAAGAACATTTTGTTATTAAAATTCCGGCACCGTATAATTAGATATCGTCAATTAGAGACAGAGTTGACAGAAAGGTGGATAATGTTTTCTGTTTCATTCGATCTTTATTAAAATAATAAAAATTGAAAAATAATCACTACCTGATAAGTTATATTGAATTGTTTATAAATTTTGATATGGGTAAAATTGTTCAAGGAAAACATGAGACCTTTAGAATAAAACTCGGATGATATATAAAAAATACTATACTGCTTTGTTAACTCTGTCCCTAGTTCACGATATCTATAAAAAGAATATATCTATAGCGGAGTATCTATAAAAAAAATTTTTTTAGTTACACGAAGAACCTTTTTTTTCAATATATATTGATTTCCATATCATTATGACTGAAGGAATTGTAGTTAAAAATTTTTCTATTTTAAGGTAAAAATTGTAATAGAACCCCCTTAAAACTCTTTTTTCGTGAACCTAAGAGGTTACTAAAGGGTTAAAAATTTAGCCGCAACAATCTATTTTAAGAAAATTAACCTGAAGAGTGTACGAATAGAAATGTTTATTTTCATAAGAAAACAGTATATGTTTCTAAAAATCAAAATCGTATTTAGGTCTTACTTCTTCCACTTACTAATAACCTGCACGGCAATTAAAATTAAATCCGTAAAACTTTATTCTCTCAGCGAAATTCCAGTTAAAACTCAAAGCCAGAGCAAACTTCGCTCAGCCCCACCTGAAATCCCCGAAAAACGTTTAGCACGCGAGACGCACTACGAAAATCCCCACCGCGAGTCTCGAAAACCTCAGTCGCGTCCCCCGTCGCACACCAACCGTAGCACCGACAGCGGCGGCATTTGCATTCCGTCAGTGCGGCCCTCGCGCGATCGACCGGCTGGCTCGCGCAGTCAGACACAGACGCGAGCGAAGAAAACCGGAAGTTCCAGGATAGCCTCTCGTTAAGGCGGACAACTCGCTCGCTCTTACTTTACGAATTGCAAATTTTCGACTGCCGCCGCCGAGTTTTCGCAGGGCTGCCGCGTATACAAAGTGGCTGGCTCCGAGTAGAGATTTCGGAGAGAAAGAGAGGGAGAGAGAGAGAGAGAGGGAGACCGGCTGCTGCTACAGTCGGTAAAAGCGCAAATATTTGAGGGGTAAATAGAGTGATACTTGATGCAAGCGAACGCGAGAGCTGAGGAGCTGGAGCTCGGAGCTTGGCTCTGTGAGTCGTTATAGGAGGCTTGGAGGTTGCGAGTGAGAGTTTGGGGCTTTCGTTTTTTTGGGGGGAAGGGTTATCTTCGGGGAAGTGCTCGGGGAAGTGGGTTGTTTGATTCTTTTTTGAAGGAAAGAATGCTTGTGGTTTGATTATTAGGGGAATTATTAGAGCGAATGAGTGATATATTTTTCGAAGTGTTTTATTGGTAGATTGGTAAGGAGTTTTATAACGTGTGAGAATAAAGATACGGAGTATTTGAAATTTTTTGCTTTAATGAGAGTCTGTAATTTCTGCTGTAGTTTCATATTATTAATTCTTGTGAAACTGTTTCACTTGTAGTCACACATTTTATGAGAATTATAAAAAAACATATCTTGCTTTTGAGTACGTATATCATTAATTATAGAATATACTAATAAGGGGAGACCATTGACTCCAGGTCTTGGATATTCGTGAAACTTTGGAGATCGGTTTTTGAAACCTAAAAATGGAGCCCAGTATTCGTAGTTTTATCCTTTGAGACTTTAAATCTGAGATAGTGCCAAAATACATTATAGGCTCATTATAGGCAATGCTAAAAAACAAATATATATTGATATACTATCAACGTTACTGAAATACGCCGTATCTACCGTACTAAGGCCCATGGGATAAAACCACGAGTATTGAACTTCGTTTCTAGGTACCAGAAAACGATCCCTAAAGTTTCATCAAAATCGGTAACCCGGACTCCGTGGTCCCCCCTTGTAAGATCGTGATAAATAAAAAGGGGTAAAAAATTAATTTGAACATTGTAAGTTTAAACATAAATCAACAATTTTATTAATTTATAATATCCTGATACAACCTTAAGCTTTTCAATATATCAAAGCAATCTTGTCCCAAGGTTAACGAATAAGCTCCTTACCGGCAACTACATGAAATATAGATTTTAAAGATCTTTATGATTGATACTTTAAATTTTATGAGAAAAAAGTAACCGTTTTCTGATAACCTCTTTGGAATATAAAGGACTATGATCTAGGCAAATAACTCATCCAAGAGATAGTAAAAGGCTATGTTTTTGGAAAGTTTCAGGTCAAATACTGCCGATTTACTATAGTTATCATGTTATTAATATTATTATTATATGTGACAGAAAATCGATTTTTTTACAAATAGGTTTTTTGTCGTCAAAAGAAAAATATGAATACTCAAAAAATGTATGGAATATTCTCCGTATTCTTAATCATGTCAAATTTCTTTTAAAATTTCCCATCTTTTATTTCCCGTGTGCATAACAAAACAAGGGAAAAAGATTATTCAAAATTTCCGGTAGGAAAAACAGGTAATTTTATGCTCGTTTAATTGCATTATGATGACATCCGAAAAATTAAAACTCAATAATTGAAAAATCGCTAAAAAATACAAACGCATTAAAAAACAAAAAAGGAATTTTTGGAGTCGCCTTCCTTAAATAAACAAAAAATGAGCCCTGAAACATTAATATTGACCGTGTATTTTCAGAGTAATACTAATCTACATCCATACACACACGCGTACACACATACACGTACACAAACACACACACGCACTCGCAGAAACACATACACACACACAAACACACACGTACACACATACACACACACACATCAAACACACACACACACACTGACATACACACACACCCATGCACGCACGCACGCATGCACGCACGTACGAACGCACGTACACGCACACAGACATTTTCTAAAACAATACCCTCCTTTGCGGAGCACAATATAGTAAATAGTGTAATTAGCTTGTTAACGTTTAAAACATGTTTCTATATTGATTTTAGCACAACTTTCTTTTTACCATAACAGAACTTCCTCTATGCCGAAGTAAAACGCAAACCTTCATATTAATCTTTAATATTTGTAATCGTATTAATTAGCACGTTACTTTATTCGCAAGCTCCATCGCATCTATATCATAAGCATGTTATTTACATGAAATAAATGTAGGACTTCCATGTAATTCTAATTTATTTTAGAAATCCAGAATTTTTATTTATTTTTCTAACTTACTGGGTCAAAGAGCCTTCACGATGCTACTTGCGCACTATCTTGGTGATCATGATTTTCCAGGCTGGTCACATCAAGCTCACACAGACATAATTGTACACCTACACGCACATACGCACACACACTCACACACATACACACGTATACATAGTTTGCGAAGTCAGCCGATCGCGCCTGCTGCGTCGAGGCTCAAATTGCAAACATTAGCTTGCGACTTGCACACTCTTCCGCTCTCGTATGCACGACAACGATACGAACACGGAATACTCGATCAGGCGGACTTATTCGCGAGCGGTGCAAGGCATCGATTGACGAGTTCGTGATGCGAGCTTTTATTGTGCGCTTTTGTATACTCTTTTATTAGGATGCTGAGAGGGTAGCTATAGACTTTAGAATTCTTTTTAACCGACTTCGAAAAAGGAGGAGGTTCTCAATTCGACATGGCTTTTTTTTTCTATGTTTGTCTAGCGATTATTTTGAAACTACTCGACCGATTCGGATAAAATTTTTATATGAAAGGTAATTATCCTCCGGTGGTCCCATTCAAATTTTGTGATTATTGGTCCAGTATCTCGCCAGTAATTTAGTTTTTTATGAATATTTTTTCTGTACATTTCGGCCTCTGCCGACTCTGTCCGACGATTATTCAGAAATTATTGAACCGATTTGGATAATATTTTTTATTAATGAAAGAGAATGATCTCATGTTTGTCCCATTGTATTACTGGGCCAGTATTGAGCCAGTACTACGTCAGTACTGGTAATTTTTTATGTTCTTCCGCCGATTATTCAGAAACTACTGAACCGATTTTGATTATATTTTTTTAATATAAGAGAATGATCTCATGTTGGTCCGACTATATTACTGGGCCAGTATGGAGCCAGTACTACGTCAGTACTGGAGATTTGTTAACAATAAAAAGTCTGAAATAAAAAAATTCGAAAAATGCACTAAAAAGTGTGAAATAATTCACAAAAATGTTCTCGAAGTCGGCGCCGAATTACAAATTGACATATACCGGCACCTCTTTTTGTTTCATTGGGAATCTTATTCTTGACTAATTGTTTGATAGCGTAGTTTGTGTACCGCCGCTAGGTGGCGATGGCCTAAACACATTAAGATTATCTCGGGAATGATACATAAAAGCTCGCGCCAGCAGTTACAATTGTAACAGTATTATTTGAATTATATGTGGTAGTTTAGCCGATGACTATCATTTGAAGAAGATTGTTGGATTGGAAGTTCTTTTTAAAAGCATTTTCTCTCAAACCAGTGCGCTCGATTACGAGTTATTAACTTTAAGTGGGACATACGATAGTGGGACACATATTTCGTTCCAGGTTTAACTAAATTAGACCCATTTCAATATTATTTATAAATTATATTCTTGAGCAAGATACTACCATCACTGACCCTATGGTGGATCAGTACCTCTATTGTGAATCAGTTTATGTTAAAACTATATTGTGAAAGTTTTGCGTTACTTTTATTATTATTTTGAAAGCACTTTATTCTTATGTATCAAAATAATTAGAGAAGTAATGCAAAACTTTTATAATGCCTATTTAGAAGTAAATGATTCACAATAGAGGCACTGATCCACAATAGGGTCTGTGACGGTATATGTCAATTTGTAATTCGGCGCCGACTTCGAGAACATTTTTGTAAATTATTTCACACATTTTAGTGCATTTTTTTCACACTTTTTAGTGCATTTTACAAAGTCGGTTCTTTTTTCTTCAAAAAAATTTTTTATTGAATAAATAAATACCGTAGAGTAGGGTGAATGTAGCTCAAATTTATAATTATTCAACCTATTTACCGTTATTTGGAAACGCACAAATTTTTATATTTTTCTGCATCATATATACAAGATATAAATCGAGTTTCGATGTATATTCAATTCACTCCTTTGGATAATATGAATCAAGTATAAAGTCATAGTAATGACTGAATTAAAAATTGTATGAAAAATAATTTGACTGTTTGTTTATAAGTTATAATACATTTGTACAAGAAATGTAAAAAATATACGAGTAAGACATAAATTTAAAGATTCAAACTTCATATTTGTAATTTGCTTAGTAGTTATTATTATAGTAGTATATTAGTAGTAGTAGTTATATTATATTTGTTCGCGCGTTTCCCGATTTTATAATTATTAGCTTGAATAATTAAAGGGACAGGCCTGGGTAAATCCCAAAAAATGATTTTTTTTTACTAGTCAACTAAACTTTTTATGTTTAAAAGCAATCATTCTGAAAATTTGTATGCTATAAATACTGAGAAATATCTTAAATTTTACCGTTGTAAAACACCAAAATCTTGATCTTACACGTCACAATAAATCACTATTTTCATACCATATTTATTAAAGTTACTGTGATCTTCACACGATTGCAGGACATGATGAACGGAAATATTTTTTCGACGGTTAATCGACTCCTTTTGACATGTATTACAAAAAGAGCGTGACACTTTTTTGTTAAAATATTTTTTATTATCTTATTCGGAGACCAACCGATTTGTGTGAGGACCGCAGTAACTTTAATAAATATGGCATTGAAAATAGTGATTTATTGTGACGTGTAGGATCAAGATTTTGAGGCTTTACAATGGTAGAACGTAAGATATTACTAAATGTATATAGCACACTATTAAAAAAATTGTTTTTTTGGGTTTAACCCAGCCCTGCCCCCTTAAATAGGCAATCTAAGGATAAACGCGGTCCGAACTTGCGAGATCGCAAATGACAAATTACTGACACGTGGTGTTACTTGGAGCAGGAGTGAACAGGACGATGAAATAAACGAACAATCAGAATTTAATATTTAAATTAAACTCGTATATTCTGATCGGAAACTTTAACAAATAGTCTTGATTTGTCCGAATTAATAAAATAAACTTTTAATAGATAACAACTTGCGTGTTCAAATAAAATAAATAGGAACGTTAGTAATAAGGTCCGAATTTATAGTCGTGTCTCATTATTTAATAGCTAAGAGCGTCACAGCAGCCACTCAAGACAGACAGCACTATGCCTGGCTAAAATATACAAAACATAAACTATGCAACATAGAAAGCGTGTTATCTTGAGTAGCTGCTGAGATGCTGCTGAGATGCTCTCAGCTCTTAAGTTCTGAGTCACGACTATAAATTCTAAGACAATTTTAAACTTTTGCCGAACTTGGAAAAAGCGAAATAATTATTAAAAAAATGAAAAGATAAATAAAACATGTTAGCCGGGATTTGAATCGGCTGACTTTTGATTTGTAGCCCTGATGAATAAACTATTTAGTTTAAAACATTGGAGTGTAACTATAACTACTCGGTATAACATACGTTTGATTCTAAACTAAAATAATTTTTTTTTTCGTTTTTTTGAACTTTGGCAAAAGTTCACGATTGTGTCATTGCTATAGTTCGGGCCAATATATATATATATATATATATATATATATATATATATATATATATATATATATATATATATATATATATATGTGTGTATGTATGTATGTACGTATGTGGTACCAGCAAAAGACAAAATCAGGTTGAAACTTTTCTTAATATTTATATATATCAATATTAAGAAAAGTTTCAACCTGATTTTGGCTTTTGCTGGTACCACATACGTACATACGTACATACATACATACATACATACATACATACGTATGTACCTACCTACGTAGGTCGTACGTACGTACATACTTACATACGTACATACGTACATACGTACATACGTACATATGTACATACATACATATATACATAAGTCCATACATATATAAATACATAATTATACACACGTACGCATACGCACACTTCCACCAGACCTTCTGTCTGCCCGCAGTAGCTGATTGGCGGCTGGCGTTAACTACATATAGGAAAGCTAAACCGGAGACACAGATCGACTGACTGCTTGCTCTGCTATAGCGTTGCTGCTGCTGCTGCGACGTCATCCACGTGACAACTTATAATTTGATAGAATGCGCTCGGATGTAGTTGCCGAGACACAGCTACAGCACGGCTGCTGCCGTATATATAGCTGCTTCGTCGTCGTCGTTGTCGTCTTCTGTTCCCTTAGCCGCGGGAACTAGTTAACGCGTGGATATATACTATGTCGAGCGCGCGGGCTGGCGGATGGACGCGTTAGCTCAACGCTTAACTCAACGGTGAGTTTCCTTGTCGGATGGCATAGCGAGGTGCGGACGCATAGTGGTGCAGCTATTTTTTACGGGG
Source organism: Gastracanthus pulcherrimus (assembly GCA_949152435.1). Lineage (NCBI taxonomy): Eukaryota > Metazoa > Arthropoda > Insecta > Hymenoptera > Pteromalidae > Gastracanthus > Gastracanthus pulcherrimus. The sequence continues at coordinate 14,161,635 of OX424575.1, forward strand.
TGCGATTGCGTTATAAGGTTTGATCGTTGACTACTTTTCGGTATTTTCTTAGCACTGCTAGACTTATGGAAAAATCACGAAGGATAGATTATTAAAGATTATTGGGACACCTGCTTTAAGGTGGAACATGCCTACGTGATGTGCATTGCTTACATTTGTCTAGAAAAAAATTTAGTTTGAATTATTTAATTTGAAGTATTGTATTTTTAATTACAATTGTAATTTTTATGACATTTGAATTTTCTATTGTAATTAAATAAAACAAGATAATCCCGATCACTGGATAGTTCCTACTATTTTTATTTCCATTTCTAGCGACATAGTGTACATTTTTATGCTAAATAATGAATATTATTTTGTTGTTTTGCACTATAAATCTATGTATATTTAATGCACGACTTTTAAAGAAAAATGTATATAACAGGTACATGAGCACAAAATTGATATTCAACGTAGTTTCAGTTGGCTTTCGTTCTGTCTGGAATATAGTTGTTTTTGAATAAGGTGAATACTAACAGAAAACTATAAATTATATTTGATTAATAAGAAAGCTAATCACGAATAAATAAACATGAACAAAGTTATTTTATTACTATGTACTATTTAATCTTGTATAATTAGTTTAATTCATAGTAAGTGGATTGATGATGTTATGAAACTGTTGACAAAAGTTATGGAAATGCAACGTGTAGCTTAACTTATAACGTCACGAAAGACAATTTTGTCTACATCTGCATTAGTAATACAAAGAATAACAATTCCAAAGTAAATCAAGAGCTTTTAATACGAAGTCAATGGTATATATATTAATATTAAATTTTGCTACAACTGATTTATGACGCAAATTTAAGTTTTTAACTCGTTTTTCAGTCTAAGGTCGAAGATCCTATTTTCTCATATTTTATGTAAATGGGAATACGCATTCAATATTGAAGGATTTTTTAAGCGTTTCTGAGCAATAAATATTTGCATATTACCGTGATAGAAATAATTTACGATGAAAGAATCTGCTGTCAACTAAACGCATGAAATTATTCTCGTCATCAATCTATTTTTATTCATCAATATAAATCTTTTAACGAGTCTCACGAAGTAAAACCTGAGTATAGGGGTATACAATTATTCAATGACCAACTAAAAAATTTACATAGGTAGTCTCTAAATGCTGCACTCTCTAAAGTAAACATCCATATCATAGTAAATTTAAAAATTTCTGGTAATAACATATGGGATACTCTTTCTGGTTCGGATTTTTGGATGATCGAGACTATAATTCAAGCTTTGAATTTGAACGTAACATTACAATGGCAAAAATATCTTCTACGTCAATTACTACTTCTGATATCATTAAAGCATTACAGAAAGAAAGAATTGATTATGGCATGTCTGTTTTTGGAAAAATTAATTATAGAGTAGGATGGATGACTAAAATTAATTTAATATATCCTTATGATACAATGCACCTTATAATAAATTAGCATGGTTATCACGAGATAAAAATTTCATGGAATATATTAATAACAACTCTAGTCATAGTTATTATGGCTATTTGTCTAATATTTTCAATGCATTTACTTCGATCTAAAAGAGAACTTTTGAGAGGGTACAATATATTCATGATTCTTTTTGGATTCGCGGTGACTTCTCAACCCTGAAAGGTAGAAGATCAGATGTTGTTCTCATGCTTGCCATTTGTATCTTGAATATTTTCAGCGCAAGTATTGTAGGATTTATTTAATATTCATTTTAGATTTTATACTTCCCAATGCGTGATTGATTCAGCTATTACTTTGAAAATAGATAACAATATGATAACATTTTTATCAGGATTTGTAAATCTGATAGAAGTACTGAGCAATAAAACGTGCATACATAATATAATTTTGTATGACCCAGTCAATATTTGTACTAATATTATGCATTTAGCGGATATAATATATATATCAGAGCTATAAATAGTTGTAAATATGTGCTTTTTAGGTTAGGAAAGCAATTTTTCTGACTTTTTATGTAAAAATAAGCTAAGAAAGTGGATTAGAACATAAATAATGCAAGGAAATATATAAACCGATTTGTATGACCTATTTTAAGTGTGAAAATAGCGAAAAAAAGAGAAAAAAAATAGTTTCTCGAGAATCTATACTCGCGGATGCCGTTTATCTAAGCGATAAGAGTATGGTCAGGCTTTTGTTGCAATTTGGAGCGGATTGCGACGGAGATAGGGCTGTGCGATTAGCGGCCACCAGCTGCAACGAAAACATCATGAGACTCATGCTGTCCAGATTGATGGACGTGAATATTCCGAATAGGGCGATGACGATGAGTCTGTTCGAGCGCGCGGTTTCTCGCGGAAAGTGCGCCATGGCGCAGTACCTTCTCGAGAGCGGATTCGACGTCAACTAGGAGTACCATGGTAAACTGCCGCTATTTGTCGCGTACTCGTCGTTTATCGGTCTAGACTATGACGATTCAGATTTGATCCTGTTTCTGGTATTGAAGCACATCGCTATTCTGGTCTCGCAATTTGTTACTCTTTCGAGATCATGCGTTTATGATATATTTTGACGTATTTTGATATACTCACGAAGCAACATGATGCGTGGTGCGATGTTTGCGCTGCGAGATTGTTGAAAACATGTTACTGTGCGGTGATCACGAAACGTAATTTCCTGAATATTCTGATGAATTAAGGAGGAACTATCATACAGGATTGCAGCGTCTGCAAACGATCAATGGTTTCCAGTTCATTTTACAAGATATTTTTACATCCATATTATCCTACGATGTTACGGTCAACTTGAGCAAATACCTTAGCGATAAGGAGCTAGAAATTTATTTTTAAAACAGCCTTGATCATGCATATTTCGATGTTTTAATTGTGACTGATCAAATTCGTTGATTTTCATTTGTCCAGATGTATTCGCAAGCAAGGATAAAAATTCGTTGATTAATTATAGTACAGAGAAATTTACTCAAATATCTACTCACATACCCATCTACCCATCCATATACCTATCAACCCAGCTAATAATCGAATATATACCATCGCACCCACCTACCAACACAAAAAATACTTATAACAAAAATTGCGGACGGATGGATGGATGGATGGATGGATGGATGGACGGACGGACGGACGGACGGACGGACGGACGGATGGATGGATGGATGGATGGATGGATGGATGGATGGATGGATGGATGGATGAACGGATACATTTCAAATCATCATATAATGTATATATAGGATATAACTCAATGTTTAGGTTTACATAGTTCATATTAACATCTCTCGTAAAACAGATTCTAAATTAACTAGATTTTTTTATGTGTAAAGCAATTCAATTACTCAGCTGTTAACAGCTGAATAGATGTACAAATATTGTACCTTAAAGTAGGGTCACTTAGGCTGTTCGTATGTCTTGGGCCACTATATTAAACTAAATTTTTAACGCACCCTATATAAACATACCGCCATAAAGCGCGTACTTTTTCTCCGACGAGCCGGAAAAAAAGCGCTGCATTAAATCCGTACCCCCATTCTAGTCCCCGCCGCGACGCGCATGTGTCCTCGCCTTTATATATATATATATATATATATATATATATATATATATATATATATATATATATATATATATATATATATATATAAAGGCGAGGACACATGCGCGTCGCGGCGGGGACTAGAATGGGGGTACGGATTTAATGCAGCGCTTTTATATATATATATATATATATATATATATATATATATATATATATTTAATATATATATTAAAATAGTGCTATGTATCGGCTCGGGCACAAACAGCACGTGGCGGCGGGAACTGGCGTGAGGTTAGGAAATTAATATGTAGCACTATTTTCCCTCTTCGGCGGTGAACGAGTACGAACTTTTTGGCAGGAACGTTAAAAAATCGTATATTGCACGCGTGAATAAAGTGAGCCAGCAATTGCCAGCATGTGTCAATCCCTCATTCCGCTCGGGCACCGAACCACACGCGGGCATTTAATGGCTCACTTTAGTCCCTATGTACATAGTATGCTATTTAAGAAGATCACGGAGCTAGCGAAGAAAATCTAATCGGTTCTGATCGTAGTAAATGCTACTTTGAACTATTTGGATGAACCGACTTGACCTAGATTGGTTATTTTCCGATAAAACTTACCGTAAAAATCATTGTAAACGTGATAGCATGACTTCAGGGGAAAAAATACAGAAATAGTAATGTAATTTTCCCTGAAGGAAGAGAGTTTCTCACGTTTACAATGGTTTTCGCGGTAATTTTTATCGTTAATTATGTTTTAATGGTACAAGATACCGGGAACCGATACCGGTACAGGTTTCCGGGAACAATCACCTTATTAAAAAATAATTATATACATACTAGTATTCACATATCATCAAATTTTGTTTTTCACAAGCCATTTTATTTTAAAATACTAATCAATAATAATTTATTTGACATGGTTTTAAGAAAATATTCAATTGCATAATTCACAATGTATTAAAACCGATCTCTTTACCTTTGCTTCCAAATCTCACTCCAAACTATAAAACAGTTCAGCTTCGGTGCCATCAGTCAAGAAACTAATTTCACTCAAACGAAATTCATCATTTCAAACACCCGGGAAAATTAACGCTTCCAGCTCTAAAGCGATTGTCAGTCTTCGTCGTCGTCAAATTCGCGCGTGAATCCTAGTGAAGACGAAAACGAGCTGGTGCTGCTGCAGCCATAGGACCCGATAGTTTAATTCTGCGAGCGCTGATTATATCGCGATGTTTGCTCGCGTGCGCGCGGCGCGCGCATAGTTAAGTCGGCTCGCAATTTGGCAGTGAGATTCCGCGCAAAGCGAGATGCGAAACCGTCGATCCGTGATACGTGTGCAAGTGTGCCTTACGAATCTTGTGCGCGGCGTACAAGATTTCGTCAAATACTGACGTTTGCTGGAAAATCTTCTTTTTTTTTTTAATTAGATTTGTGTTTAGTCGCGGTGTATTCTAATTGCGAAAAAAATTTATTTATTATTTTCATAAGTTAAATAGTGGTTTTCGTAAAGTCTATTATGCCAAGAAAATCCTTGCCTAAGTAGAATCATAATAAAATTGGTCTTAAAATATAATGAGTATCTCATAAGGTATGATTAAGAACAGCGTAATATTTTTAAGTCTGATTAATAATGGCCTATAAGTCAGGTATCAGTTTTCTCGTACAAAAATTTATTTATTTTTACTTGTTATTCTCCGAATTACAGACGATTAAGATTAAATCTTATTAATCTACTTCTTTTTTATATCAGCAGTCAAAATTAAGTGGTTTCTAATTGCATCCATATAATAAGATACTTTTTTAATACGATACTTACATTTATTTAATATATGACTATAGATAAAAATATTTATAAATATGTATATGTTAATCACAGAAAAAACCAATTCGTAGGTCATTTTCGCTTTATCTTATGTAATAATCAAAACTTTGAAGCTTATAAACATAATGGTAAATAAATAAGTTACTGTAAAATAAAGTAATCAATGAGTATATAAATAAAGTAAATGATAAAGTAAAAATTTTTTTATGTGTAATTATAAATACCGGCTCACTACATGAGATAACATTCACACTTAAGTCACTCACACATTTATCTTCAAAAAATCCAAAGAAAGACCTTACATGAAGACTCATTCTTTATTTATAGGTATACCTGCTTACGCGCTGACCTAATCAGACTTCAAATTCGTAGACTAAAATTTTTAATTTTTGACTAATAAAAAGTGCTTATGGGATATTCCCCATCAACCCGTGGACAACATTTTTTTTCTGAAATTTCTTATACTTATTGGGCATGGTTATAAAAGCATGATAGAAACTTCAGACCTCTAGTCTCAATATGGACAGAGTTAGGGGCCCCTTAAAAATCCCTTATTTGTCATTTTTTGAAAGAAAATAGATCTTCGAAGATTTTTAGATAAAAGAATATACATTTTAGAAGAATATACATTATAAAAATATTTTTTGTAGCCAATTATCTATAGAATGCATTTTAATTTCTTCAGACCTTAAGGGAAGGTCGAAGCCGATTACAGATTTCTGCATTGAATTCTCCATTATTCTAATTTAATTGTTCATAAAAGTTAAAAACTTTAGTTGTCCGGTATTCTAAATTTTCTAAGGAACACAGGACAACTGAGATAATTAAAAACAATTACAAATTGAATGAGAATACTGAAAAATACGAAATTGTCGGTAACTATGTAACTGCATGTAAGCTCCGACCACCCCTTAACCCTCAGGCTCCGAACTATAGAAAAGTAACGTTCCGTAAGGACATGGGTTAGCATATCCAGCAAACTTTAATCGTTCATATCTTTTGCTCAAATAGGTCAAAAACAATGTTTCTTTTCAATCGATCTGAAATTTTCTCAAAAATTCAGTAGTTGACATAGAATTATAATATTTTCATAATCAAACAAGATAATCGTCAAAATATAAAAAAAATTCCAAAATATTTTGTAAAACATATTTTATAATGCATAAAATGGTTCTAATCAGTAATTTTGATAAATCCAACTAACATATTCAATAAAAATTCATTATTTATATAATTTTATCGAACAGTTTGAAAAAAAGGAATAATTAAAAAGAAAATCAAAAAATTGATTTCGACACTTCCTCTATCTTCCCCAATTTCATCTTTAATTTCATTATGCAGCTACTCAAGAAGCGTCTCGAACTCTTAGCCGCATTATCATTTTTATGAAAAAATAATTACTGACGATAGTCGATTGCAAGACATGTACATAATGTTTTTACTCAAAAAAATTAAACATCCTGGAAAAATTATCGATTAATATAAGGGCTTCGACAAATATTGCCAGCGTACCATTGTCGTTGTGTTGTTGTTGCATAACAAGAAAACAGGAAAATGAAAATAAGTATATATTTGTCTCATGTATAATTATTTATAATTAATCATAGAACTTATACATGTGGGCGTGGGCGTGGGCGTCGACGTGGGCGTGGGCGTAGATATGGGTGTAGGTGTAGACGTAGGCGTGGGCGTGAGTATGGGTATATATGTGTATATGCGTGTGTGTGTGCTATGTGTGTGTGTGCGTGTGTGTGTAAATGGATCAGTATTACTCTGCATATACGTGGTGAAACTTAATGTTTCAGGGCTCATTTTTTTGCTCTTCTTAAAGGAAGGCGGCACAAGAAACATGGAGAAGTTCAGTAACATGTTTGAGTGCTGCCCTTTTTCTTTTGTCGAGAAAAAAATAATTTTGTAAAAGATTCTATTTTCTTTCTTCGACGATAACTGAAGTAAATTATCAGCATTTTACCTGAAACTTTACAGAAAGGTAGCTTTTTACTATTTCATGACCTGCATGTTTTTTCAGATCATTAGATAATTTATTTTATAAGATATTGATGTTATGTTATTATGATACGGTAATTTTTTACCAATGAGGTCTCATTTTTCTCGTTTTAAAATGAAGATTCAAAATTCAAAAGAAATTTCAAGATTCATCGAATTGTTTTTGTTTTATAACAAATATCGTTTTTTCTATTTTTGAGTTTTCGATTTTCTGTTTTTTTTTGTATATTAGAAATATTATGATAAATCTATTATAAAGTCATTAAAAAGAGCATAAAATTATCTATCTTCTACAACCGTAAATTTTGGATAGGCTCTTTTCTTTCTCCTAAATAATTTTTAGAATAAGAAATACGTGACTACACAGAGTGAAATGGAGTAGTAAAACTTACTATTTCGTATGGTAATAGCGGGACTTGGTTGCACAATCGCAACAATTACTTTTATTTCAGTAGTACATACTACATCAATATCAATTATTGCTACTAGCAAGTGTAGGATAATCTGCTAAATAAGAATAGAAAATATCGTGTATAGTACAGTGTTGTTTTTGCTATTTTTCGGTCTTTCGATCTTTGAGTTTTAGTTTTTATGTTTTTTTTTTATGTTAAAAATATTATGATCAATTTAGTGTAATTATTAAAATATCATATTGATTTTTTACCACAGGATTAAATTGAATAAATAATTTAATATTGGAACTATTTATAAAATTTGAGGAAGCTAAGTGCCAATGAATGCCAACGGTTTTATAAATATAACCGCAGAAAAATCGTAATATAAAGATCGTTATAATCTGGGCAAATCACAGACCCAAGAGAAAGTAAAAAGTTACCTATTTGAAAAATTTCAGAAGGAATAGTACCGTTTTACTCATGTTATCGTGGGCAAAAAAATTAATTTTTCTACAAAATGATTTTTTTCTTGAAAAAAGAAAAGGAAAAAGACTTGAAAATTTTACAGACTATTCTTCTCCATATTCCTAATTACCTCCAATTTTGTCACAAATTGTCCATGTTATGTTTCCCGCATATCACCGATTAAACAAAAAATGAAAATTCCCGGTATAGCAGAAAAAAGAAATGGCTTGTTTAAGGTGGCTCTCTAGCGATTTTCGACCAAAAATCGAAATAATATTATTTGATTAACTCATCATGTAACAATATTTTTATGATGATATCAATTCTTTTTCAATGAAGAACAAATGCTTTACGAAAAGATTTTTTTCTCATTTAACGTCATTTTTTCACTTTTATGCATTAATATACGTTTTCCAGGAAGTGAATAATAATGTTTTGCTTTAAGTTTTGGAGCTTAAATTCTTAATGATAATAGTCAGATGTGTTCTAAGAGTTAATGATATGTAAAATATATTTATAATGAATACATTTATAAAATTATGGTGATTTCAATATTCAATAAAGCCACTATTTTGATAAAAATACTGTTTTCTCACTAATTAGTTCTTTAAACTTTAATTTCATTCTGGCGGACACCAAATTAATGAGTTCGGCTAAAATTTTAGGAAAATATTCTTTAAAGTATTTAGAATAAAAGTGTGTATTTTGTTTTTGAAATTATTTTGAACAACTTTATTATTAAAAGCCATTATACGTAAAATTATTGTTAAACTAGTGTTTTTTTAAGCAAAATCATAAATCGATAATGTTTTATTTTTTAAAAATTAATAATATATTTTAGAAAAAAACAAAATGCACACTTTTTTATATACTTTAAAGAACATATCCTAAAAATTTCATCCAGGTTCAAAAATTAGGTGTGCGTCAGGATGACTTTCCTCGTATCCGTATTTTTATTCAAATTTAACACACTTCCTAGGATAGGTAACTAAATCTAAGAGAGGTAAATGGCTGAAAATTTTTATATAAGTTCATAGTATTAGTAGAAATATGATATATTTATATATAAGTATTAATTCATTAAAATCAAAACTGTAGAAAAATTGATTTCTCTAGTGAGTCACCTTAAGATTACCGGACGGAAAAGATATGTAATTTCATGCTCTTTCAGGTGCATTTAAATTGATATGACTATGATAATAGTTTAATATTTAAATATTCTTTACTTATTACTTAATCCAAACACAATTCACAATAAAATGTGTGCTCAATAGTTATTGCGAAATTTGTGCAACCACTGGGACGTATCCAACCACTGGGGATTTACCTCATATTCGAGAAAACAATCAATTTAAATTTTTTCCTCTTCTCACCAAAGATGTTACTACCAACAAACAGCCTAATAATACTTAAACTAATTTTTCATAAAAATGCCTCTCAACCATGGTACTCCTGGACACGCCGACAGTCGCAATTTTTTTTAAACCCATCACCCATCAAACTGAAGATCCACTATCCAATCCGCCCTACAAAAGTTTCAATTTTCCACCCAACAATACGCTCGCCCTAAAAACGTCAACCCTCTCCCAGCAAAAAAGAAAAAATATTTTCGTTCCCCGACTCACGCAGCAGAGTGCGAAACAGATCCATTCTCACCCCCCTCTCTCTCCCTATTTTACCTTCGTTTCAGCGATTCGCGCTGGGCGAGCGCTTGCTCAGCAGATTGCCGTCAATGGAGACAAATTGAGTTGGCCGCTGCTGGCTCGCGCCGGTGATCGATGAAGCTCGCCATCCGTGACGCGCGCGCCGCCAGCAGCGGAGTTACCGGGGGCCGACATTTTCCTGCTGCGACTGTACGGTTCTCGCTGGAAGCTAGTTGGGAGGATTTAAACTGCCTTATTGCAAGCTCGTTTGGATTTGGGCTTGGAGAGAGGAAGAGAGTGAGGCTGTGTACATGTACTTCGGGTATGTATTAACTCTTAGCAGACTACCATGGTGTGAAGTACAACAGTGTACATTTTTTCTTTTTATATATTTGAAAAATTTGTTTTATACTTTTTTAAATCTGTGCTTGACTAATGATTTTTCTGCATTTTAGCTGGAATATTTAGTTTCTTAAGATTCTGGTTATTCTATTTGAAAAATAAATCGTTGAAATAGACGTATTCAGCTTGGAGATTTAAGCAAACGAAAAGTACCAGCATGTTCTGTGTCCCTTGTGACTTCAACGGGTGATCTGAAGGTTGTGACCCTAGTAGAATGATATAGAATAACTCATGTAATAAAAACATTATAAATTAATGACCTAATTACAAAGAAATATTGAATATATAATAAATACACATTACCAATGAAATAATTTATAAAATAAATTGCAAATGTTAGTAAACTTTTAATAGTGCCTTAGCCATTGTCAACTACACTCCCCATATATAAGTGAGTATTTAAAGTTATTCAAAGTTATGCATGATAGCTTGTTAAAATTTAGCAAGGCTCCTTGCACCATAACCACGAACCAATTTAAAAAAGAATTTAAAGTGTTTATAAAATTGTAATAAAGAAAAATTTGGGACCACATTATTTTAACCCACTTGTTCTAATATTATAAATATGAATCAAAAAGATATTTAAAACATGCTCAAAAATTGTTTTAAAAAAATCCTATTTTTTATTTAATAAATTACCTTAAATCATAATATTTATATAAACATGGAAAAAATGTTCCAAATTTTTCATCGAAATGCATTTAAGAATGTTTAAATATTATTTTAATGCAATACCAAAAATATCTTTTTTTTCATGAAAAATCGGTATGACGTTACCATAAGATAACATAATATTTTATATATTTATTCGATAAAGAAAAGTCCTTATTCGTTGAAGTTTCGAAATCACACAAATATAAAAATATAATCACAAAAAACAATTAAATTTCCATAGACACCAAGCCCACAAAAAAGTCAAATCAACATTATCAAAACGAAACTTTTCCTCCCGAGAAGACAAAAAGACGTCGAAAAGAAAAGCCAGAGAGCAAGAAGAGCCAAGCAAACGATGTCTCCGCCGATCTCGAGCAAACTTTTTCGTTATTCATATAGACACAAAGAAGCCCAAAGACACGGGTATTCGTTCTCCCGTCCTCCCTCATCCTCGCCATCGTACACTCTTCTTAATCTCGGCAGCTCCTCCGCGCGCCGCCTCCGCGAGGATGATGATAAAGCAGGTCGAAAGTCAATAATCTCGAGTAATCCGTCTTTACGCGCGGTTAAGACGCCGCCGCTGTCGGGGAAAGCTATTTTCATTCTCAACCAAGAGACAGAGATGCGAGGAAATGGATATAAGGGACGAAGAGAGAGAGAGAGAGAGTGCGAGAGACAGAGAGCTTTCTCGGTGCGTTAATCAACTAAAAGCCGTCAGTCTGCGTTTGCACATCCTCCGCGATAGGCACTGCTGCTGCAGGAGCAGCTATCTCTGGCAGCGAGGCTCCGATAAGGAGAATGCGCCGTTTGATTCTCGACTCTTGTCTTCGAGGAGTGCATCTTGCGTGGCTGGGTTTGCCGGGATGCTGCTGCTATTTGCCGGATGAATGGTGTGGCGTCGGTGACTTGCGTGTGGATTTGGTGTGTCGTGGTTGATGAATGAATTGTTTCGAACGCGATACGATTTGACGCGTGACATCGTGTTGAGCTTTCGATGATTCGTTTGATTATCGAAGATTGAGTGGGTTTTAGCAGTTTTACAATTGGTAGTGATTTTATGTTTGTTTTTATTAATTAATTCCGAGAAGAGATAAATTAATTCTTGGACTCTATATAGGTTTTCGAGGCGTCTGATTCCAAATTTGACATTAGCTTTTAAAAATTGAAAATGGCAGATCAAAAGTATTGAAGTATGGTAAATATAGGGTAACAAACTCAAATTAAAAGATTAAGGATAGAATATCTAACAATTAAAATTTTCTTTTAATTAAAAGGTTAAATAAAGAAAGGAGTGTAAAATTGGACTAGAAACCTCCACGCAGTGCATCCTGATGCAACAGATTCTAGCTGTAAGTTTTTGATTTATTACTGGGAAACGCGTAAAAAGGCTTTGAGTTTCAAATCAGCATTGCAGAAAAAAAGGAAATTTCATGACAAATCAATATTCTATATTAAGATATACCACTTTCTTTCTACCATTTCATATCCGCCATTTTGAATCCGTCATTCTAAATTAAAAAAAATTATCTCAAATTTTAAATCAGTACCCCCGATAACTTATATAATACATAAAATTAACTTATATGACGTGTGGATTTACTGTTACCATCAACCGTTTTGATCCGCCATGTTGAGTCCACGATATTGAATATTGAATCCGTTGTTTTTAAGTTTAGAAAGGTAACCTCAAATTTGAAATCAGCATACCCAGATACCTCCAAAATATAATTTCTTTCAAATACAAATTACTAGAGATGATAAAGATTATTTATTTTTTTAATATAAAATAAATCGAATTATATTATAATTTATTTATTAGTTTAATTTTGCAATAAACAATTGTTATAATAAATGTAACTATACACTTGAAAGTACAACCCTTATATTTCCATTTTATATCATACTGATTCGATGGCTAGTTACAAAGTTATAAACAAATACATCACCCCGAGTCTGAATCGGAGTTAATCATTTTGGCACGGCTAACGCACCGCGACTCAAACTCAAGTTAAACCGCAGGGGGTTTTTTTTTTTTTTTTTTTATATTATTAACGTCGCCATGTTTGTGCTTCCATGTGGTGCTAATCGGCGACGGGGGTCTGCGGTGTGTTTGTAAACAAAGCACATGTAATTTTTACAGAGGTGCTTGTATCAATCGGCAGAGACTAGGATTCGAACCCGGGTCACCGGCGTGGGAATCCGACACTCTACCGACTGAGCCGCCGCAGGCCCCCGCAGGGGGGTTATTTGCGATTCATTGGTGAACAATGACAAATAATATAGAATCTAACATAAAAAAATTTAAGATTTTATCTTTTCATTAAAATAAAAATTTCTAACTTATTTTTTGTTTTATTAATCACTTTTTTCTCCAATGAATGAAATCAGTTACTCATATTAGTATCATTTATTAAAGTCTTTTGAGTTTAACTTATATTTCAATTCCACTCTATCAAAGACTTTCAAAATAGTCTCACAATTAAGAAAAGTGGAATTATCCGGTTTTGTTCGCCCCCTCTTATATTGTTAAAGTGAAAAGTATAAATGTACTTATATTTTAGAATTACTCTATACCAATTCTCAAAAGACTGTAATATAGTAATGATGCAATTTATATATCCCTAAGAATAATATCTCTCTCTAATGCACAAGTAAAAAACATAATAACAATTCATAAGTACACAAAGAAACAAAACCACAGCTAAAAATATATTAAACAAACCTTCCATACTCCACATCCTCTTGAAATTCATAAAAATTCCATCCCATCCCACCCATAATGCATTTCCCTCTCTATAAAATATTTACCCTCTCTTCCACTCAATCTTGAGCATTCGGCATAATATAAAGGTCCAACCCCGACTTGTGCGTATTCCACCCTTACGTAAGCAAACCAGCCACGCGCTATACATCTCCCTAATATCACCCAAACCCTCGAGATTAGCGCATCCAGGAGAGACGGTACACGCCGAGTCGTTAACAGCTCCGGAGCTCCACGACTTCTTGCTTTATTGCGCGGATCATAACGAGAGCGCAAAACTTTGGACGTGCGGACTCGCAGTTCTTTCTTACGGCGCTTTGCGTCCACGCTCTAAATCATCTCCCCACGGGTGCTACTCTAATCTCACCGAGGGAGAGAGTAAAAATTTACTTGGAAAGTGAGCTGCGGTACTGGTGGGACGTAGTTGGGAGGGATGTAGTCTTACAAGGGGTTGTGTAACGAAAGAAACGCAAGGGGCTGTGTGTTACTTTTCTTAGAGTAGTGGTGGGAGAGAGATTAGGGTCTTTTATACTGTGATTATGAGGCCGTTATATTGTTCTGTTAATAAGGTTTATAGTGCCAAGGGGTTGAGATGAATTTATGGGTTGAGAGATACCAGAGAATGTATAGTATTAATTTTGTTTGAGTAAAAAAGTTTGGGTGTAGTAACGCTCATAATTAAACAGACAATAATTCTCTTTAGTATTTTCTATGGGAGAGAAATAATTTTTTGATTACAGACTATGTATATACTGTTAGATATCGGTATAGAATAAAACTCCTGAAATAGACAAGGGTGTGCTTTACAAGCAATCGGATATAATAAGTTCAAATATTATTAAAATTTATATGCTTAAAAATGCTGATTTTAAAGATTTGCTTATATACGCGACGATTACAGAATAAGTTATAGTCTCCTGTGCAAATAGCTTAGCAGTACAAAAAAGGTGCACTAGATTCTAGATATTTAGATAAAGACGTATGAAGCATGCCAATGGACATAGCAATCGGTCTTATAGGATAAGACCTCCTTTTGCATATTTCAGGTTTTATACACTCTCAAGGTTAGTTATTGCTTACAAATACAAATATTTGTTTGTCTCAGGCAGGTTTAATTAAAAGAAATTTAGTTATCGCCAAAAATAGTTGCCCCTACAGGCTTCATCGCTATTTCATAAACTGATGACGTTTTCCTAGTGGTGTGCAAAAATCACTTTATCGTATGTAAGGATTTTTTGTCTCTTTTGATGAAAAATTGCTTCAACGTAAAAATACAAAAGCATTTTTGTGTGCCGGTGATACATCTCTTGAAAAATAGGATTAACGATAAATGCGCTGCAGCGTCTGTATTTTTAACCTCATTCTCTCACGTAAAAATAAAAATACAAATTGAAAATCCCATCAAACAGCTACGAGCAGTGAGAGTACAAATTGTATCCCCTATGGCTTTACCGCTTGTTGATAAACAGAAGAGCAAGAGAGCATTAGTTATTTGGAGCTGCTATGATAACAAATAATTACAAGGCCCCCTATTTCTTGTCGCGCGCAAATACAATCAAATTTGTAGAAGGTGAAACTAAGCATGTGGGCAGTAATTTGGAGCTGGTAAAGCTTAGGCTTATATATTTACGCAGTATTTTGCTTATATAATACCATCGATGAACCTTAGTTTAAGAATCAGTTGTGTTACTTAAAAATAAACACTTTGATCTATTAATCTGAATATTTATAGGTAAGTTAGAATTATAAAGATATTCATAACCAAACTTAATAAAAAATGCGTATCTTTTACATCATAACATAAATTAGTTTAAAGACAGAAGCTTCATTAAATAAACCGAATATCAGTTTAAATCAAGCATATGTGAACGAAGTAAATATTATTTTATATTTACAAACTATTGAATAAACCACGCATCTATTCAAAGATTATTAAGAATCTAAATGTAGATCTAGAATTCAAAAATTCCCAACGTCACAAAACTTTCGCTTCGAGAAAGCAAGTCCGTATCGCAGCTCATCACAACTAATCAACCATCGCCCATTAAAAACCCAGCCAACAAAAGCCAGACAAGCCACACACACCAACGCATACCTCGAAGCGCAACCGGAACACATCCCGCAGCATCGCCCTATATTTCAAATAAATTGCATCGTCCAGCAGCGTTACCCAGCCACACGCGCGTTGTCCTCGAACGGCAGCAGGCGACGGGGCTTTCAGCTCTAGCTTCGCGAGAGAGGGGGGGGGGTGGGGCAGGGGGATCTCAAAGAGACGGTCAGTTCTCTCGCGTAATGGTATTGGCCGATCGTAGCGGAGAGCCTCACGGCTAGTGCGCGTTGTACGGGATATAGCCGGTCACGCGAAGCCAAACATCGACGGTAGCGGCTGTTTAATCAGGGGATGATGACTTAGGCCGGTGCGGAGCGCTTCTCTGTCTGCTGCTATCGATGCTACGGCATCTCTCGGTGTGCATATATGTATGTACCTATAGAGGGTATGGTGGAGGATGCGTGGGTGTATGCGTGTGGGACGGGATGGCTCTTATGGTTCCGTAGATGCAATGTTATTGGAGGGTGGATTGTGATTAATTAAATGACGCGAGAAAGATTTTCGGGGATTATGTATATATTGCGGAGGTAATAGGTTGTAGGATTGAATAGGGAGGATTACGGTTGATCTTGTGAGGTTTCAATTTATGATTTTCAAACAAAAATTATTTCTTTTGCTGATCTAGTCTGGATGAAAAGTCGTATATGTACTCGAAATCAAACCGAGATATTAAAAAAAAAATAGGTTTTTATCAGATAACTTTCTACTAGATATTCGTAATCTTTAATTTGCAAGCGGGCTTCATATTATACAACTGTATTTTTATCTCTCGACTGAAATACAACATACAACTTTTCTTACAGAGGACTGCAGATTTATCACTCATAGTAATTGTTCATTTTATGACTCAATTATTTTGATTTATTTAATTTATACAATCTATCAAAACTGCAGAAGATGCTTCGCGTTATTTTCTCATCTTACAATTTTAGAGGCATAGCTTCAATGATACCAAAATAATATGCATTTGTATACGTTTATAATTCATTCATACTCTTATCAATCATCATCGGTATATATAATAACCAACACATTTAATACAGTGGACTTTTTCAAGTATTAACCAAATCTTTTTTTCATTATTCCAAACCTAACATAATTGGTGCTAGAAAAATGTAAATAGACTATCAACAAATAATTAAGAGGATCAAAAATACATGAAGAAATCAAAAACACATCTTTTTTACAAAAAAGATTGAGAATAAATAAAATGTATAAATTTAGAATCCAAAGCATTGGTACACCCGAGGGCTAAACTATTTTTCATAAACTATACACCTTACACCATAAACTATGCACACTTTGACGGTCATTAACCGGCACTTTCCGAAAAACAGTTTGAGCCTCGGATGTACATCATCCCTCCAATTGAAGCAGTGAGATTTTAATAGTACTTAGAAAATAATTTAATTTTCTTATTTTGAAAACTAGTAACTAGGGTAAGTTCTTCATAGTGAATGAACGCTTAAGCTTCACGAATGAACAAATCACATCGCCCTTTTGTTTGCTTGAATAAAATGTTTCAACATTGTAAACTAGTTTTAGGAACAACTCTTTTAAAGATTTAAGATTAGGGGAAGTAAATTATTATATCTTAATATGTATCAAGAATTAGACTTATAAAAATTATTCAATCAAAAAGTTTTTTGAGAATGTTTTAATTTACTGTTGCATGCTCACACATTGGTATAGTCATTCGTTACCAATGACATGACAGAAACGAATAACGACATGCATAAAATGCTTTCTCAAAGAGAAAGATTTGTAAGGTAAAAGTCTTCATTATGAAACACCTTCTAAATTGTGACCCTTTCTTGGAACAGTTTCAAATATACTAAAATAAATAATAATGATACTGCATATTAGAGAATATAAAAATTACGTCAACATTTGCAAGTATTTTTGTTTGAGAATATATGAGTATAAGTATTGTTACATAATAATAAGTATCGAAAAAATATTAATTATGTGTGTCTCAAGATACGTGTAAATTGGCGGGTCATTTACGCGAGAGGGACTGCTTGATATGATTTATATTTTATACTATGTTTCATAATTGGTTACACAAATTCTGTTATAGTCCGTATTGGTGGATCGGTCTAAAGACGTGTTCCAAGTCCACATACCTGCTTCTACTGCATGTTCCTTTTATGAAACGCGTGTAGGACGTTTGTTTTGTAAATTAATTTACCTTTATTTTGCAATGTTTTTGATGCCTTAAAAGCTCTAGAAGGTTTTTAATGAAAAACTAAACTTCCGTATTCATCATACAGACAAGTGAGTACGTATTCGTATATATAATTCTAACTTAATAAAAAACTAGCATATAAATTTTAGTAAGCATAAGTAAACTAAATTTAATTAAATTCTTTCAACAATTTTATTACAGATAAATAGAATTTTACAATGCCAACAAAAACAAAGAATAAAAAGAATGATAAAAAAAATAAGAAGAAGAAACAAAAGTTTAGTAGTACCGTTAAAGAAAGTGATAAAAGTGAGATAAAAAATAAGGTTACACGCAAAGTTGTAGTGTGTGTAAAAGAAGAAGAAAGCAAGAAGAAATAGGTACGTAAGAAGAAAAATGAAGACAGAAAACAGTATGATCCAGATGATCTACGAAAAGTTTTTCAAACAATTGACAAGGATATGTCTTTCAGGATAGCTGCAGATAACTTTGGTGTACCATCAACGTCTCTTTATAGAGTTGTAGAAAACCCTGAAAAAGCAGGTTCAAAAAATGGACCGGCTACAATTTTATCTGAGAAAGAGCAATATACAGTTACCTGGATTGTATATCGAGCGGAAAGAGGATATCCAATGACAAAGATTGAGTCATTAGACTCTGTACGAGTATATATAACTACACTTATAAAAAAGACTTCTTTTACTGAAGGAAGGCCAGATCGTCACTGCAAACGGAAAAATTCTGCAAATGGCATCTAAACTTAACTCCGAGAATACCTCAGCATCTCACTTTTACTCATGCTTCTGTAATAAAAGAGAATTTAAGGGGATGGTTTAGTTACATAGGAGCGTATTTAATGAAAAATGATTTACTCAAAATTAGTGAATCCAGAGTTTTTAACTCCGACAGTCTTGACAGAAAAAGGTGCTAGATCAGCATTCAAAATTGTAGACGATTGTGAAAAAGAGAGTGTCACTACTATTTCTATATATAGTTCTGATGGTACGCAAGCTCCACCGATTATCATGTTCACGTACAAAGAAGGTGTACCAGCAAATATTTTGAAAAATGACCTTTTATGAATACATGCACGCAACATGGGCGAGAGACTTTTTCCGCCCTTGTGTGCTTGCGGTAAAAGCCTATTTCTCGCCCTTGTTACACAATATACTATCCTTTGCATCGCTTACTAAAATATATAAAATATACTTAAATATTCACATAATACGCGTCAGTCATATTCGAACTATGTCTTTTAAGGATATTCTGAATCCAGAATCATAAATTAATTTTAGTATTTATTTATTGAATGCGAAGTTCCATTATAATATTCTATGAATCGATTTATCAAGACCTCTCTTTGAGAAATTATTCTACTAAGTCAATTAACAGCGGTTTTCATTACCAACAATGATAGAGTACATTATGTAGATAATGATATTTTATGAAACAGTGAAGAATCATTTACTAGTTCCTAGAAATTAAGCCTAGCAACCATACTTTGAGATACATCTAAACACATTAACATTGCCCATATGTTTAATGTAAAAAATCCATAAATACAGATACACTGCTACTGTTAATGTTTTTAGCTATATCTCGTCATATAAGGCCTATTAAATCAAGCTACAGGTACTACGTTCTATTTCTAGATACTAGTAAATGATTTTTTAATGATTCATAGAAATCATGACCAACATCTCGTACTCTCTCTCTTTATAAGTACACAAATTAGTTACATAATAAAAGTCATAAAAAATAGAAAAAATTGAATAGTTCTGTCTGTCTTGAAAAGAGTAGCGTCACTGCATTCAATACATATTGAATCAAATTAATTATATAGAAAATTTCTCAATGTAAGATTTAAAGCACACATCTGTCTTTAAATCAACAAATATTGTATGAGAAACCCTATATCAAAATTAGTCAATAGAATCAATAATATCTTCATCAACATTTCTCATCATCGGTCGGTCACCCTTCTCTCCATATCATTACCTTATACGCAAGCATTTCTCTTATCCTCCCCCACATATACATCCACTAACTCCAAATACTTCCATTATGTGCACAATGTCATAGCATCCGAGCTACGCGCGTACACATTACGTCGATCAACATTAATCAATATCCCTCAAACTCGCGCGCGTTAAACGCCGGCCGAGCGCAATCACGTGCACGCGCGCCCACAGGCAGTCTCGTATACATTCGCGGGAGCGATCGGCGAGAAAATTTCTGGACGACCTAATGATTCGACGCTGGGTGTAGGCTCGTCAGCGTGTATGTTTGCCGAACGGAGGAACAAAGCGAGAGGATTGGGACGGTTGAAGGTTGCAGTTATGCAGTGGTGAGTGCTGAGTTAATTGACTTATTTGACTTAAGTTGTCCCTTATTGCATCCAATACTGGCCTGCTTAAGGTACGGCTAGGCGTGACAGCAGATTTAGGTAAGCGTTGCTATAAAATAGTATACGATACTCGTGTCAAAAGTCGTCCTTCATTGCACGGCGTTTAGTTAATACGCGGCAT
Organism: Gastracanthus pulcherrimus; assembly: GCA_949152435.1. Taxonomy (NCBI): domain Eukaryota; kingdom Metazoa; phylum Arthropoda; class Insecta; order Hymenoptera; family Pteromalidae; genus Gastracanthus; species Gastracanthus pulcherrimus. The sequence goes on from OX424575.1 coordinate 14,182,163, forward strand.
GCTGTAAAGGACTACAGGTTAGGTCACACTTATCGTAATGTACTATTTCATATATAACAAAAGAGGGGAGATAACTTATAGAAAATTTATTTTAGGAGAAGATAGATAATGTCATGCTCTTTCAAATGCATTTACACTGAAGCGATCGTATTATTTCTGAAATACCAAAATAATTTACCTTATCGAGTTCATGTTCTCATAAAATAGTGAAAACATTGTAAAACAAAAACAAGCCCATGAATCTTGAAATTTTCAATTCCCAATCTTCATTAAAAAACAAAAAAAGTAAGCCCCTGTTAATAACAAATAACCGCACCGTTTTCGAGATATAAACGATTAAAAGAATCTTTCAAGAAAAAACATAACCTCAAGGTAGAACTGTGGTGAAAAGACAAACTTTGTTATTATTCAGTCTTATGAACTAAAATTTTGAAGGCTCATGTAGGACGATATTAATAGATTCTATATCAATTTTAAGCTTAAAGTATCGATTATTTGCAGAGTTTATGATAAAAACCATTTTTTAAATGTAAATGACCAGTTTTTAAAATGTCACTTATGCATAGCATTTTGAGAAAAAGCTCTAAAAAAATTGAGTCACTTCTTTGATTGGTCAACAAAATAAACCGTTGACAAAATTTCAAAAATCATCTTCTGCTTCCTCAAAACAATTTAATTTTCTTTGGAGTGATGAAAATGCATAAAAAATCACGCTCTTTTATAATGACGGATGGATAAAATGAGATAAGAAGAAAAAAATGTAAATCTAGTCAACAATTTATGTGCTACATATACTAAGGTATATTTTCTGAAAGTTTCAAAAAGATTCATAAAGACCTTATACGCAAGCTATTTTTTAAAGTTAATCCTGTTAAAAAATTCAATTTTCTATGTTATCTAATGTAAATTGTTTTACTTAAATGCGTATTACTTTGTTAAAACATCAAGTTTTGATATCTTATAGGTTTCAAAACATTTTTACAATTACATAGAATAAAAAATTAAACAAATTTTTCTTTTTTATCCTTTTTGGAAAATTTTGAATAAAATGCTGCTGATTTGCTCTATAGATTACTATAGTTTACACTATAGTAATCGTTGGACAAAGAAATTTGATTTTTTTTATAAAATGATTTTTTTCTGGAAAAAGGAAAAGGATAAAGACTTTACATTTTTCTTCGAAATATTCTTCTCCATATTCGAAATAACCTCAAATATTTTCAAAAAATTTCCATCTTATATTTCTCAGATATCACTATTTAATAGAATATGACATTTCCGTAAATAACAATTGTACCGAAATAGCTTATTTAAATTTTCGGGTCTAAAATGATAGGCAGTATACTCTTTTAAATGCAATTAAACTGAATCAATGATATTGTTTTAAACATACCAAAGAACACGAAATACTGGACTAAAAAATCAAATACCACTAACAAAAAACACGGAAAGACAAAACAATTATTTTTGATCCCACTTACTAAAGAAAAACTAAAAACATATTAATGTTGAGGGCGAATATTCAGCGTAATATTGATCCACATCTACACACACACACACATACAATTACACATATACACACACCCACACATACACACATATACACACACACCCACACATACACACACGTATTCATACACACACACACTTACACACGCACACACATGCATACACACACACTCACACGCACACACACACAAACGTGCGCACCTACACACAAACACGCACACATATGCGTACACACATACTCACACACACACACGTACTCACACACACTCACACACACTCACACACACGCAATAACACATATACATTCACACACACAGAAAAATGCACAGTGCTCGGCTGACCAATCGTTGGGAATACCACTTATTATATGTATACCTTTTTAATTGAAATGTGTCAACTAAACTAAACAATCTACGGCGAAATATTTGATTTACTAATGTTACCAAATTAGCACGAGATTTTTAACTTTTAAGTATGTCACGTCCTACATACAAATTTAGTTGCATTAAATTATAACAAATTTCTTAATGAGCAGCAAAACTGTTTGAAATTGGTTTTCGAAAATGAAATATCTAACATTTTAACTTTCATATCATGAAGTGAATATATTCAGCGTCAAATGTTCTATAAAAGCTTATAGAAAAATATTTCTATAAATTTAAACTTTCTCCCGCGTGAGTTTTAAATTTCTCAGTATACGTTCGTCGATATTTATGAAGCTGCGGCGCATATCGGACAGAAACAGGAGCGAGCATGCAAGCGCGACTAAACTCCAGTGTGTACAAGGCCTGTGCAAAAAAAGTTATACTGAGCGTCAATCCAACGATTTCCTATTTACAAGTTATGAATTTTTCAACTCGTTTGCGGCAGCAATGGAGTTTTCCTGAAAATTCCGAGGCGCGTCGCGTCGTTTCAAAGGCAGGCTTTTGTGCATAAGTAAGTGTGTGTCAAATGTCAATTTCAATATGCCCATTATATTCGGGGAATTTTCGCATTCGAGCGAGAATTCCATTCGAAACCACGTAATAAAGAAACTGTATTCAATTGAAATTGTATTTTATAAAATGCAACATTTTTAGACAGAATAAATATATAAATCATAACTGAGAAAAATATTGCAGTTTAAAAGACTACTCTCACTTAGGAAATGTGCATTCATGAATGATTACTATTATTATTCTAATTTATAAAATATGTATTATTTAAACAAAAATAATACTTTTAGGGTTTCTGTTAAAAAATTTACATTATATTAAGAATACACTTTATGTTTTTAATATTTTTTCTATGTTGGTAGTATTTCGTATACATTAAAGTGTATGAAAATCGATAAAGAACTAACATATATTAAAGACAGAAAACATTATAGATTTTAGAAAAAAATCCGTCCGTCGCTGACGCTCCCTCAGGGACGTAGTATCTTCTCATTTAAAAAAAAGTATTTCCTAAAAAGATTGTTAGTTATTATTATTATTAGTTATTATATAATCACTTTTTTTATACATTTCATTATTTAAAATATGATTTTGCTTCCTTATAGATGAAGCTTTGTGATGGTAAAAAAAGTAATGCTAAAATCAGTATAGAAATATGTTTTGCGACATTATGTATCAAAATACACTATTTTTAGAAAATGTCTGTATGGATGAGTGTGTGTGTGCGTGTGTGTGTGCGTGTGTGTGTGTATGTGTGTGTGTGTGTGTGTGTATATGGATATAGATCAGCATATTTCTGAATATATATGGCTCATGTTTTCGTTTTTTTCAAAGGAATGCGACTGAAAAATATTTTTCTTTATCGATGTATTTTTGTTTGTAGTGGTTTTCCGATTTATGAGAGTTTTTTTTTATTGTCCTTTTTTGGTTCGTTAGAAATAATATCATCGTTTCAGGGTACATGCATTTGAAATAGCATAAAATTACCTATCTGTTCCGACATGTAATTTTGGGTAAGCTATTTCTCTTGTTTTGTTATAGTAGAAAACGTAAGTTTTTAGTTTCAAATCACTTGATAAATCACCTTTCCAACCAGGATAAATATTATCATGGAGATGGTAGTACCTATTAAAGATACATAAGTATGATAAAATTGCTATTTAATGGATTTTTTTCTTTATAAATCAACTGACAAATCATGCCAAAATATAAGGAGATTTGTCAACTGACAGATCTCTTAATATATCAACTGACTTTTTTCAAAAAGGTTGATTTAAATTTTGTTGTCTAGCTTAAACTTCATACACGAGCGAGCGTTAGCGAAGGAGTGTTATGAGCTATTATGAATTAATTTGAGTATTTCACATTGCATTTACCTTTCGTATACTCGACCTCTACTGAACGCACAATTACTAAGAAATTCCCTTTTAATGTAATTGGGCAGATCGACAAATGTCATACAGTATAAGTAGGATTTTGTAACTTTTGTAAATGCTAAATAAAATAGCAGCATATTATATCACATCTAACAAAGATTATCATAAGATGAGGTCAACTGCAAGTATAATCATGCTTGCAAAATCATTAATTAGTTGTATTACTCATTATTAATTAAAATAGTCCTTCAAATAAAGATAATAGTTGTACGAACTTACCACAACATACATGTTACTTTAATTTCAATTCGCATTAAAGTAATATCTATAAGTGATAAATATATTACAAAACCAAATTGTATATATTTAAAACACGAAAGTAAACTAACCATTTAACGAATTTTCAATAATATATTGACCGTTTTACCATCAATATTCGCCCATAAACCATGCTAAAAATAAAATGAACCACCAACACGCGCGTATCGAATAAATTGCAGTCCTCGTGCGCCGCAGCGCAGTAAAACGCGTAATTAAGTCAATCGCTCTCTACCATCGAACAATTCCCATAAACCCCGATAAACGTTTTAAACCAACTAAAATCCGACGATCGACCACCACCTCCAAAGAGAAAAGCACCAAAATAACGGCAAAAGCAAATAAACAATGCACCGCCAGCCGAAACTATAAAAATCCTAGCATACACCACCAGCGGCACGACTTTTGGCTTTACCCCCTCCCCTCGCCCCCTCGATCTCTCAAAAATCATAGCGCGTTTCGAAAAAGTGCCGCTGCCGGGCTTTATAATTTTTTCCCGCGCCATAAAGAAGGCGAACGCGCCGGTGCGCACACGCGGTTAAACGACGTACGGCAACACCTGTTCGGCCTGGGCGCGCACCTGGCTTTAAAAAAAAAAAGAAAGAAAAAAAAACGTACACAGCTCGCGGCGCGGGATTATTGCGTATTTGCGCACGGAGAGGAGGAGGGCAAACGTATTGCGGCAGCGGAAATGAATTTTTACGATATTTGCTTTAAAAGTTTTGTTCTCTCTGGGCGTTGCTTTGTGCGCAGCTGGTTTTCCTTTTTTTTGCTTGGTCGGTTGGATGGGAGGGTGTAGGGTATCTAACTTTGGCGTGGTTCTGGTTGTACAGGGTTAGGGATGAAAGATGAGAGAGGGTAGGGAGAGAGCAAAAGGAGTGCAAGGGAGTCTGTTGGAGATTATAAACTATTGATTATATGCGCAGCGTTGTTGAGATTATTCATGAGAATCTCTGCTCATTTTTGCTGATTTTCATAAATTATCGATTATAACACTTTCTTTTTGATATTTGATATATAATTATTTGACATGCATGCATTTTAGACATAAAAAATTATGTGTATTACATTTAAAATAAGTTCGAAGACTATTGATGCTCTCGCATGGTCAAACATTTCAGGGGGATCACTATAGTAATATCAAATACCTACTTTCTAAAGTTATTTGAGTATATAATTTTTCTGAAATATAAAGTCTCTGGTTATCCTGATTCACACGAAAGTTAATATCAGAAATCAGTATAAAAATAACTATTGTAATTATACAGGATATTATTTTTAGGTTATTATTATGTGTAGGTTGTAAAAAGTATAAAGAAATGTAAGATAACAATAAGTTATAAAAGAACAACCTGCGGATGAAAGTTATAAATTCTAATTACGGTTGTATAGTGTAGTAGTTTCGTTTGCTCATTCTTTTTCATTTCCTTCTCTTTTTCCCCGTTACAGACTTGTGGCATCCGATTTTTGCGAGCTCGATCAAAGCTAATGATTATGTGGTAATTAGCAAGATCGCCCGTTTTTTATTGTACTTTGGTTTGGAAACTTTTGCGCGATAACGAATTAAGTTCAGATATACTGAGGAAGAGGCTTTTATTGCTTTGCGTTCGGTATTGGGAAGAGTAAAGTCGTATTATTTAATCTTTATTGACGGCAGCGGCGTAGTTAATGTTCAGTACAGAAATTGAATATTTTACAACTTAAAGACATTACCGTAAAGTGTTGAAATTTAAATGAAAATCGGATTATTATTTACGTAACGATTTTTTACATTTAAGATTAAACTATGTGATTAACCAAATATTTAAACAAGCTAAAATATGTACTACTTTATTAATGTCAGAAATTTCTGCACTTTGGTCAGTAGACAGAATTACAAAACACTTTTTATCAATAAAAATGAAATACCTTTAAAAATATAAAACACATTATTTTAGTTCTCACGATAAGATAACTGCAAGATCCCAAATGAATGTTAATTTATCTAAATATGATTATTCTGCATCGTTCACATCCGTAACACGTTACGTATTTTTCACCAATAAATCCCCCGCCCAATAAATTCCACTACCAAACGATCACACCGCGAAATCCCAGCCTCAGCGCCTACGCGCGCAGCCCGTAATCTCAATGCGAAACGCCTCTGCCGCTGGCGCTGGCGCAGTAAGCCTGACAATAATCGCGCTGCGCTATCGGCGAATAATCCTGTACGCTGCGCTCTCGGGTACAACGAACTCCGAACAATTTCCGCGGCAGTTTCCGCCCGATCGACCTTTGTGCACAACGACGACGACGACGACGATCGTCTAATTATCGCGCCTGCGCCTAATTTTAGGGCAGAGAGCTTGGGCAGAGAGGGAGGCGCGACGATCGCCATTAATTTAAGGGGGAAGAGGTTTAGGTTAGTGAGAGTGGGGCTCGTCGATGTAGTCGCGGGTGTGCGATGGATGGGGAAAGCGGGGATGGGGTGATTGTCGGGGGTGAGTGGTGTTGGCGAGTGACCGTTTAGTTTGAGTGGAGTTTGAAATAATTTGTAGTCAATTTTGTTTTATTTAATTTGAAATAAAGTTTGTAAATTGTCAAGGAATTTATTTTTTATGTTCGTGGAGATTGGTGATATTTGTTGTAGAGTGATTTTAAAAAACGTGGGATGTTTGTTATTTATGGATGTTTTATAATACAAACATAATTATAAAGGTGGCTGTTAACGGATTCGCGTACGTTCCCTGGTAAATATGAGCATGAAGAATCCATTGAATCTTAAGGACTTAAACAACAATTTTTTTTATAAAAGATGGAAAACATTAGAAAATATAACTTTTATAATTTTTACTACTGAATTTCTGACAATATCGTGATTTTTTCACTTATTCTTTATAATTTGATCCGTATTTCTAAAGCTTCCCTTCACTTTCCTGAATCAATTTCTTTTCTTAATTTTCATATTTTTATAAGCTATAATAGAGTTAATTGTGTTCATTTCATTGCGTTCCCTTACTTTCTAGGCATCCATGGACATCACCCTTTATTATAAGTACATTAATTATCTATTTGTACTATTTTAATTTGTATAACGTTACTAATTAATCAATCAAAACACTGATTGCAAACACGGTGGTATGTACTATAACTAAAAATCAACAATATTTTATGTTATATAAACGTTTTCGTCGTCATCTTATGGAAGCAATTGTGTTCTACAAGTATTTCGTAAGCATCATAGTAGTTATAAATTATTTATATTTCTAAATAATTGCATATTTCAAAAGTTCTACTCCATTGATTTTAAAAGTTCTTACTATCCAACTTTAAATTGATTGTTACAATGAAAGATAGACATGCTTAGAGACCAAGTTGAGATACTTGCTGTATTTATTTGAATTGCGCAGCATTTTTAATAATAACTTAAAAAAAACATTTAAATTAGTGTCTTTTAATGAAAATAACTGTAGAATAAGAATACATCAAACCCTAAAGTTACGAAACTATTCATGTTACAATCATCCGCATTAATGCTTTAAAGTGTAAAGCAGAAAGCTTTCTAACAGAGTACCAGAAGCTTTTAGTATAAATACTAAAATATAACTTCCACTTATATCCCCGATAAAATATCTTTGGCTTCAATCAGAATCCAAATCTAAAGCTTGCTTCGTGACCGCTTTATTTCTGAACAATCTTTAGAATCGCTTTATCCGACGACCAAGTATCAAAGAAACCTCCCAACAACATAATACAAAAAGCTATATACCAAACCATCTCTCGCAAAATCCCAATCATTTATCCAACAAAATTCGCATTGTCCAATGCCAACCGCACAACAGCAGTGGCCCACAATGCTGCAGTTTGCATCCAGCCACAATGGCATACGGACAACGCAGAACTGCACCATGGCCAGCTAGCTATCCGTGCGTTGTCCTGCATCATGAATGGACGCACAGCGCGCGCGCCAGTAATAATCTCTTAGTAATTGCTAATCGATCGTCCCTGGTAATCTCCGATCGGCCATGGAACGCGGCGCGTATCAATAGAGAGACCGGCTGGTGAGCCTCGTGGTGCGATGCGCGAGCGCATTCAGACTGCCGTGCAGTGGAATTTCTGGGGGTGGTTTGTTAGAAAGATGTGTCCATTAGGTGGATGAAGTTTGGGAAGAGTCGGAGGGGCTTTGTTGGAAGAATGGATAGAGGCTGGTTCTTTATATTTTGTTGATTAAGGTATGGAATTTTACGAGTGATGTTAGGATGATGAGGTGTATTGATGATTTCGAAAAGATGAGTATACTTGAGGAGTGTTGGACAAAATTTTTCCTTCTTATTTATATTTAATTAAATCAATTAAGTTGTTTCAACAAATGATCTAATTTTAACTGCGAAAATGTAGAAGCTTTCATTTTTACTCCAACGTTACTAACTTGTATCATAAAGTTTATCACAAAATTAAGTATATAGAGGACTCAGTTTAGAAAGCATTGTGAGAGATATTGTATTATAGAGAATTTACTAGAAAAAGTTTTATTCTAATTAGGTTAAAATCTCATCTGACAACATACATAATCTAACCAACGTAAGAATTACTTGTCTGAAATGAAACTTGAACTGATAATCAAACAGTTTCAACACTGGTTTTTAACCTATATTTTAGACTGTAAATATTACTACACATCACAAGTTGAACAATTTTTCCACACCTTTCCAATCTATTATTCAAATTAACTCAAGATTTGTTACATGCAAGAAAAATTGCCTTTTCATAGAGGAAGCTTTGTGATGGTAAAAAATAGTTTTGCTAAAAATATGTTAGAAACACGTTTTGAGATATTAGGTGTTAAAATACACTATTTTTTTAAAAAGTCTGCAAGGATGTGTGTATGTGTGAATATGTGTGTGTATGTGTGTGTGTGTGTATGTATATGTGTATGTGTGTCGATGGATGTGGATAAAGATTACTTTGACCATTCACGGTCAAAATTAATGTTTCAATGCTCAATGATTTTGTTTATTGAAAGGAAGGAGGCTGTAAATTTCTTTTTGATTTTACATGTTTTTTAGCGGTTCATCAATTTTTAAATTATATCTTTTTTAGCTTTTTAGTATGCTGGAAGTAATATCATCGATTAATTTTTTTGCATTTGAAAGAGCATAAAATTACTTATTTTTACCAATTCGAAATATTAAATAAGCTACTTTCATTTTTCTGTTATACACAAAAACTTTGTGTTTTCTTTAAACGGTGATACCTGGGAAATATAACATGGAAGAATTTTTAAAAAATGTAAGGTGATTAGGAATATGGATTAGAATATTTTGTTAAAGCCTTTCCAAGCATATATCCTTTTCCATTTTCGAGAAAGAAATACTTTTGTAAACAAATCGTCTTTTCTTGGCGAAGGATGACTTGAGTAAAACGTCATTATTCCTTCTGAAAATTTCCAGAAAGGTAGCTTTTTACTGTCTCTTGAGACTATTAGAAGTCTAGATTATAATGACCTTCACATTTCGAGTTATTTGGGGTTATGTTATTTTCTTTAAATTTTTATCGTTTATATCTCGAGAACGGCGCGGTAATTTTTTTCTTTTGTAATGATTTTTTTATTTGACGATATTCTGAAATAGATAAGGTAAATTATTTTTTATTTTAAAATAACATTATTGTTTCTATAATTCTTTCTTTCTATGTATTTAATGGCCATGTGTCCCCTCCTTTTGACAAAGTGACAAAGTGATTGCCAGTTGTCGAATAAAAGTTTTGGCATGTCCGAGTAAAGCATATATATATATATATATATATATATATATATATATATATATATATATATATATATATATATATATATATATATATATATATATATATATATATATATATAATCAGTTATGAAAGATTGTGATTACTATAAATAATATCATTTATCAATCACAAATTTTAATACTTGTAATTTTATACCTTACGTACAAACCAATACTTTCTTAAAATTCTTACACCAGTGATAAAGAATTCATTTAATTATTAAAAGATATTTAAGTATATATATTTTTTTTAAATTTTGTATTTTTATGAAAAATTGAAAATAAAAAGAGTTTTAAAAATTTAAAGAAAAAGTAAATTTAAATCATAATGAAAAATAGAACCGAAAGCTTCTTCTTTCAAAAAGGAAATTTTTAATCATTATAAACCCAACGCGTCTATAACAGTATCTCTAAGGAGACGTGGAAAAATGTACTTAAAACTAAATGTGTACTTTTAATAAAAAATTATCTCTTGATAAACTATCAATGATAAATCAGTACACATTTATTGAAATTCGAATTAAAAAGAAATATAGCAATTTAATATTAATTTATTAGAACAAAAAATTGTCTACTATTCTGACAATTAATTTAGTTTTAGGAAGCTAAGTGCCAATGAATTGGCGGCAGTTTTTGAACTGTTGTAGTTTTTTATTCCTTTACAATACATATCAGCTACTTTTCTTTATTGTAAAGATATAAAAAAATATTTATTACGATGTAACTTATCGAGTAACTATAGAATCTTAATCCATTTTATCTAACGCGTTCAAATTCATGACGATTTGTTTCTCGCTTAGAAAACGTGCTTAGTGGATCAAAATAATAATGATAAATGTAATTTCTCAAAGAAAAAGTAACTTATGTTTAAAAATATTTATTTCTTGCAGTAAATCTAAATAACTGAATATATAAAATTTGCATCACGTACAGTGTAACAGCTATGCCCTTTATAAAACAGTTGCTACGTACATAACTGTCAAAGTCCCCAAAAACCGTAAGAATATCATTACCAATCCCCACCAAATACACGTCCAAAACCTCTTCCAGCGTAATGCAACCACTCATACCCCCACACTTGCTCTCCTCTCTAGACTCTCGCTTTCACGGCCGAAGTTATCCCATTTGCCGGCCGCCATCGGCTGCCACCGAAAGCCGCCGCCGCCGCGCCCGCAAAGATAAGCCATCTGAGCACCTCCCGCACGCAGATCGAAGCGCTCGCGCGCGTGTACACACACACACACATCTGGGACACGAGTCGCAAGTTCGTCGCGCCCCGCGCGCAATTCGCCGAGTTTGTAATGCAGTTTCCTCTGCGATTGCCGTGAAAGGCCGCGTAGCGCAACTACTCGGATGAGTCGTTACGGCGCATTCAATGGGCTTCGAAGATTGAGGGATATTGTTTATGTACGGGGGGGGGGGGGGGGGGGTGTGTACTCTCGATTTCGGTGCGGGGTGTTGCCCGCCGAAGCGGGTCTTAGTTCGCGTGGCAATTATCGGGAATTCGCGGCAATGAGATTAGGCGTAGTCGTGTTGATGGGTTGCCGACGACAACGCGACGTCTTGGACCTGTCAGATACTTGTGTATACAGGGGTATTTTCGCTCTGTACGGGTGTAGGAAGTGTGGGTGGTAATGCTGAAGTTTGGAGATTGATGAATTAGTCGTGAATTGATTGATTATCTTTTTGTATCTGTTAATGAAATATAATTCATAGGTGCGGCATCATTAGCGCATCATTGATTATTTAAGCTAAAAAAAGTCAAGACTTTAATAAAACTTCGCAAGTTGCTTGTTGAACATGGTTTCTTTAAAAATAAGTAATTTATTATTCATATAACATTGTAAATTATTTATATAAGCAGTTATAAAAGAAAGAATTTCGCGTTACACGACGACAACGGGTTGGTTGGCGCACTCATATTATAGGATCATATTTCTTCATATATAAACTGACTTCTTTTACGAAAAATGGTTTTAAATGAAATTCAATATATTATAAATACTTTCAAAACAAAATAACTAAGCCGCAATGTAAGTAGCTTATTCTGTTTTTATATAATCTCAAAAAATTACTTTAGTACATTCACACATCCTACCGAAGCGAATAAACATTTTATTTTCATAATCTTTAATCTTTAATGTTTTACATATTATACGATGATAGTAATTGATATTTCTTTCGTACATTTACCTTACATCAAAGATGGTTCAAACTTCATTTTTTCTGTTTTTCTCAATACCTTTCGTAAATATTTTTTTACTTCAATAATTATTGATATGCTTATTATACAATTATAGTTCTATTAAATCGAATAAGATAACTATTAATAGTGAAAGACAAACTATATACTTGATAATAAGGTACGTCATCGAAGTCGAATTTATTTCATATATTATATGTTATGTTCGGATACATCAATAAAGATATTAATATGCTTTCAATATTATATGGATATATTTATGTATAGAGTACAAGCAAAGGGTAGGGTCGGGTAGGTATAAGCCTAAGTCAGAGGGTAGCCCGGGTCATTCATCATTCTGAGAATCTAATATTATGTAGAACAAATTAATTTTAAGGTGGGTGAAGGTAATACGGCCACCTTAAGGAGCTTTCGGTTCCCAGTAAATATGTACCGAGTTTTGAGGCCTTGGAAACTATTGGGACTTGTTATTTGAACCTTTATCTCTAATACCTTATATTAGTTTTTTTTTACAAAAAAATCACTCTCTGAATTATAATTAAAGAAATAATATATAATATTATATTTGATAAATTAAGCACATACATCTTAAATATGACAGTTTGTGAGATCAAGTTACAAAAAGCTTGTCGATTATTTTATATGAAAGAGAATACTAGGATTAAAGTTATATTTTATAGATTTTTATATAATAAATTATTAACAAACTGAATAACAACGTTCCGTAAAAGTCATAATACTGTGACTTTATTTTGTATATTATGGTAAACCTATTATTACTGAAAAATGTCTATCTAATCACGCTTGAAATATTATAAATTGAAATATAAATAAGATAGGTTAGTTATTCGTCGATGTCCATGGGGAAAGTATGTACGCTCAAGTAGAGTGTGATTTCAGTCTAATTTTAGAGTTAAAAATCCTCTCTAATTAGAGTGATTTATATCACTGATTCTTCCAGTGAAATTTCACTCCAATGGGTTTAGCGTGTAATTTAATCGTTCATACGTATCATTTTTATCCAGATTTATAAGAAATAAAACATAAAAAATACTGATATAGATTATTTCATTAATCTTCAAAAACATTTTCAATCAATATTATTTACATTACCAGCGAAAATTGTAGAGAATTTTTTTTTTCGAGTTTTTCGTAGGGAAAAGATCTCCGACTACGCATTGTGCTTAGATACAAGGCACATTCACATATAGCCTCCTCAGAACTGTGTGAGACGAAGGTCAGAAGGTGATGGGTTTCCCTCGACCGACATCGAGAAGACAAAACAACAAACAAGTTTATAAAATACAAATGTAAAACGCAAAATCACATATGTAATGTGACATATCGTCCCAAAAGAGGGGGCACATGACCATTAAATACAAAGAAAGAAATAATTAAACAATTATATTCGGGGCCTGCGGCGGCTCAGTCGGTAGAGTGTCGGATTCCCACGCCGGTGACCCGGGTTCGAATCCTAGTCTCTGCCGATTGATACAAGCACCTCTGTAAAAATTACATGTGCTTTGTTTACAAAACACACCGCAGACCCCCGTCATCGATTAGCACCACATGGGAGCATAAACATGGCGACGTTAAAAAAAAAAAAAAAAAAACAATTATATTATTTCTAAAATTTATTTTCAATTCGGAATCCTCATTAAAAAACGAAAAAATGAGCCCCGGTTTGACAAGTTGACCGCGCCGTTCTCGAGATATATGCAATGAAAAAAAATTAGAAAAAGAACATAACCTCAAATACCTGTGAATGTGAAGGTCGTTATAATCTAGGCTTCTGATAATAGTCCAAAAGGTAGTAAAAAGCTACCTTTCTGGAAATTTTCAGAAAGAATAATGACGTTTTACTGAAGTTATCCGGCGCCAAAAAAACGATTTTTTTTTACAAAATTATTTTATTCTCGAAAAGGGTAAAGGATAAATGCTTAAAAGTTACACAAAATATTCTTATCCATATGCCTAATCACCTCAAATTTTTTCAAAAATTTTCCATGTTATATTTCACAGATATCACCGTTTAAACAAAACACGACGTTTTCGTGTATAACAGAAAAACTAAGTAGCTTATTTAAGATTTCGTGTCGGAAAAGGTAGGTAATTTTATGTTCTTTCAGATGCATAAAAAATGAATGGATGATATTATTTCAAGCGTATCAAAAAACCCTAAAAACTGAAAATCATAACTCGAATAACCGCTAAAAAACAAAAAGTCATTGAAAAACAAATAATTTTTACAGTTGTCTTCCTTAAAAAAGAAAATCATTGAGCACTGAAACATTAATCATGACCGTGAATATTCAGGAGAATCTTTATCCACATCCGTCTGTTCACACACATACACACACTCACACGCACGTACAGACATACCCACAGTCCACACATACATACACACGCACACGCACACACACACTCACACGCTCACACATACACACACACAGGTACACATACACACAAACACACACACACACACGCACACATGCCCACGCACACATAGACACACACACATTTATTCTAAATACAGTGTATTTTAACTCCAAATGTCTCAAAACATGTTTCTAATATGTTTTTAGCAAAACTATTTTGTTTAACATCACAAAGCTTCCTCTATGAGGAAACAAAATGTTAGTTGTACCCAAAAACCATTAAAAGTTTAGTACTTTTATAATAACGTATACTAAAAGCTTCTCTCGATATATATATCTATATACATATATCTCATATATACAGCTCATGATTGCTTACAGTCCCAATATTCATCCCGAGCTTCAGTGTTCAACCCTATCACAACAAAATAAAATTCGCAATACAAAACGCGCTAGCGATTACGTTAAAATTGCCGTCCAGCTCTGTGCCTGCGAACACAGCACTAGCACCATCAGTATCTCTCTCCTCTCTCTCTCTCTCTCTCTCGCGCGCGCGCCAAGCGTCGTCGCGTCGCATGCATAAGGCTCTCCTCGCGCCGGTTAGAGAGCAGGAAGCGACAGTAACCTGTCGGGTAATCGTCGCGCGGCAGCAGCAGCAGCGTCCCTAACGAACCGCATTTACATTTGAAAGGTGCGCCAATTACCCCGCGACTGCGCCGGGCGTTTTACTTCGCCGGCAGAGCGCGAAACCGCATTTGCCCGCTCTCTTTCTCTCTGTGGCTCTCGCTGTACCTTTACGTGTATGTGTGTGTGTGTGTGTGTGTATTTGTGTCTCGCTTTGCTGTCTCGAGTGGTGTTGGTGATGGCTGGGTGTAGTCGGGTTACGTTTGAAGCGTATGTGCGTACGTGTGAGGAAGAGTGGAATGAAGTTTTTGGTGGATGCTGGGCGGATGGGTAGGTATGACTTGATGAAAGTAAGTGAAAATGAGGCGAGATCTTTTTGATAGGTGCGTTTCAAAGAAGCTGTTCATATTGCACCCTCGGAGAAATGGACTATGACAATTTGAAATTCTAAGTTTTTACATAATCAAGCAAGTAACGTACATTTCTCATGAATTACAATTTTATTGTGTGAACTTTATTATTCTTATTTTTTATATACTTTTTATAACGTTGCCATTTTCCTACTCTTTATAAGGTATTCTATTTCATGACGGTGTATATAATATATAAAAGATATGTATCAAAAGGGGTTAAAAGTAATGAAATAATTTAGATAAATGTAAAAAGTAAGACATTTCATTAATTTAAATAGTGTTGTTTAGGCATTCTGGACAGATACAATAATCTTTGTCGGTCGGAATAAAATATAAGCGTATTTTGTCGGACATGAAAAACGTATAAAATGCAAAAATTACTTTAACGCGTATTATTTATATCTTTTCCACAAATTATTCAACAATGTAAGTATCTTTCATAAAAAATGTACACTTCATATCCTTGAAAAGCTTGACAAAATTCTAAGAATGGTCATCAGACACAAATTTTGTATGCTTTCGGCTACGATGTCTGTATTAGATGTAGAATGAGTATGTAGATACATATAATTTTATACTAAAAAGGTACATAGCCGGATGATAAAATAAACTATGTTACTGAAATGCTGGCGTTAGTAGTAACATCAAGGGTAGTATCGACTTGAACCAACTTCGTTATGTTAATATAATGACTTGCTCAAACTTATAGTGACGAAGTCACTTAAGTACTTGTAAGATAAAATACACTGCATGTTGGTCCTCTTTTGCTTCCGTAAGAAAATTTTTGTCATGAAATAGCCTATTATAGGGTTATTTGCTACAGGGGCCATGCAAGGCAAAGTCACATTATAAGTTAAAAATGATAATCGTAAAAAGCCACATTCCGTTTAGAACATTCCGCTTTAAAATTTATTAAGTTGCTATATTAAATTGTTGTATTAGTAAAATCATTCATCCAGCATGACAATAATATAAGAGTAAATTTACCAGTAAATTAATAAATAAAATGTTTTATACGAAAAGTTTTAATAACCATGATGTAGATATTTATTTTATGTGGAAACAAATCTTTTTCATTGTGCAAACGTATTTTTGCTTATAATTAAATCATCAAAATTAAATTTACGTAAATGCTTTTTCGCTCGTAACTATAACAGATGCAAAAGCAATATAGGGTAGTGCCCAGTAGTCGACCACCCCCAGTAGTCGGCCACTTTGACTATTTTCTTTCAAAAAATAAACCCGTAGACAAAATATCGCTAGGTTAATAATTGTTTAATGATATATGCTATTTAAACATTTAATTCTGATGTTAAAAGAGTTCAAGAACCATAAAATAAATAAATGAATATATCTTTATCCATATGTGCTTACTTACAGGTGGTCGACTATTAGAAATTTTGTAATTTTTGATGAATTTTAGTTGTCCTCTGGGCCTGGTCGATAATCCATGTCCAAATCCACTTTTAATTGTAATGATAATTACGATTAATTAATATTTAATTTCATTCATTTAATATTTATTCAATCTTTTATAGCTAAACTTAAATCATACAACTATTAAAAATTATAAACAATGTTTTAAATCACGATGTATTGCCTTAAATTGTCGTGGTCGACTACTAGCGATTAAGCGGCCGAGTACCAGATTCCGGTGGTCGACTACTATCGTTTTCGTCATGTTTTATTAAAACACATATTATAATTATCCTGTAAATATTTTAAGCAAAAATAAACATTTTATCAAAAACTGGAATACATTTAAAGTGTAATAGAACCGGTAATTCATAAACAAAGATGTTTCTGAATTTTTTGTAATAGCTTGAATACAAGTCTTTCCTTAGATAGCCGACTACTGGTGGCACTACCCTATTTAATACAACCCTCGTAAAGCTTTATACCACCTACCCCACAGCTTTTGACGCCCAGTGTATGCACCTCATCCATTATTTTCGTGCACTCGCGCACTGTTTCACCTCGCGTTACCCTTTTGCGCCGAGCATTCGCAAAAATTTTCCGGCCCCAGCACGCTGAACTGTTTTCCGTTCGACATTCGCGTCCATTTCCGCTCGCTGCTCTTCTCCGCATTACCCTTTTTGCTCGCTTATATTTGGAATTTCTCTCCTCCTTTTATCTCATTTTCCACGATATAATAAAGAGGTCGTGCTGCATGCGAGAGGGAGACGGTGAGAGAGAGAGAGAGAGCATGTGCTAGTGGATGCTGCTGCCACCAAGTGGAACCGGTGAGCACTAAATGCTAATCGAAATTTCATTGCATCACTGATTCTCCGGCCTTTTGAATGGTTATATTCGTTGCGTACAATAGCGGATGAACGTTTGATGTAATTTTAAAATTGTGTACATGTGAATTTCGTAAAAATATTGAAGAATGCAGAATAGGAATGAAAATGTTTATTAATTAAGTTATTAAGCAAATACAGACAAGTGTTTTTAAAAGCATTTTTCACATATACAGATAGAAAGTTAAAATTAATTTTAAAAGAATGGAGTTGAATATATTTTTATTCAATTATTTATAAGTAATAATTTTTATATTAACAGACATAATACATTAATCATATTTAAATTTGAAAATCGTTACATGATTTATTCATAATACTTTTAGAAAAATAAAGCATTTTTAATATAATGAATAAACGTTACTATTCTTATTATTGCACCTCTTTGAACAATAAATAGACTTCAACAATGCGTAAAAATTATTTAGTCCAATTTAAAAAAATTGCCCACCTCAAGTATTGTACTACACGACTACTGCGTATAGTGCTGCAAGCCGGTGCAAAAGCTCTCAAACTTTATTTCAAAATAAAAAAAAAAGGGAGAAGAACTAATCCACGGCAAATGGAGCACTCGAAAGCCTCTATGAAATCAATTGCGCGCTAAAAAAAACGTGCTCGAGAGAAAGCTAAATTGGCCGCGAGCTCACTTTTTCCCTTCAATCTACCTTTATTCTCTTCATTTTATCAAAAAGGCATAGAAAAAAGGTGCATTAAACCTTTAAGTCCCTTCGTCGTATCAAAAAAAGGAAAAAACAAAAAAAAATTCCACGCAATTTTATTTTTATCTCTTATCCATACAAATATCGGCGGCAATAAAGGCCAATGGAAAACATTTGTTCCTCGCCGCCTGTAAATAGATTCCTACCCCGTGAACGCCAGCCAATAAAACCGTCGACTGTGATATACATATATTTTACGCGGCGAGTAGCGACGGTCAATCATCGGTCAGCCCGGCGCGACGCGACACGATGGTATATATCCGCTCGGTTTGACGAGCGTTTGTTTAGCGAATTCGGACTCGAACTCGTACCCGGGTGCAATGTGGCTATTTTTCACCTACGCTGGCAATCGTAAGCCTCGGGGCTACGCGCTTTGAACTCCGTGTGTGTTCGTGTGTCTGTCTCTTCGGTGCGTAAGGTAATATTCGATGTAGCGAGTTTGCGTACGAGGTGGTGGAGGTATTTATGCAAAGCGCAGAGGTGCGTATGTACAGATGAGGAGTTGTAGCAGGGAAATGAGCACGAGTCAGTTTTGTCATTTTATCGACGGGTCGGTGTGGATAGTGGATTTTTCAGGGGGGATCCTTTAGGCTTTGGTCTGCTGGTTGGATGGATGGAAAATATTGCGTTTTGTGAGTGGAGAATGGTAGATTGTAGAAGGCGAAGGCGCCCGAGACTATCATGAGTGCTCAAAATCACCATCCGAGTCTGGAAAATCCTTTCTTCCCCTGTTACACACCGTTTTTTTTAACAAGTTCAAATCCTTATAGGTCTCTTTTGTGCATGTAAAGCCGGTGGAGAGTGCAGAATTTCGAGCGTCTATTGCAAGCAGAAAATATTGTCTGCCCGCTGCGCATAGACGCACGGAATTCTCGATTTTCTATGTGCTTTATAGTTACCTGCTATACTATAGATTTTATACAAGAATAATATATAATTCCCACAAATACTAACACTTTTTATAAATTTCCCATGAAGACTAGCACTATTCATGTAGAATATACAAATTATAGGTCTGTGTCGATAGACTCTCGAAGAGTCGGGTCGATTCTTTTATTATCGGGTGCGGCTCGGGTACTGGACTCTTTTAGTACTAAAAAAACGATCAATTCTCCCGAGAAAATCAGGCTACCCAAATAAATAAAACAAACCCGAAAAAGTCAGATAGTGGGCAATCGCGAAATATGCTAATCTTCGTGAAAAAAATCATGAAAAGAGCTAGTCTTTGTGATGAAAATTCACATGTGTTATTCTTCGTCGGTAACGCAACAAACGTGCTAGTCTTTGTAAAGGCCATCGATATATACTTTAACAACTTAAGAATATTTTATTTAATTGTTTCTTATAACATTTTTTATACAGTTTCATACAAAGTGATATTTGAGACATCAAAATACTATGTGAGCTGTAAATAAAAGATGTTACGATTTTTATGATTAAATCCTAATTAATGACTTTTAATATTTTAATTTGTTAGTAGAGATAGACATGATATCGCAAATGCAGCAATAGTTATTCTATTACAAGATAATTTTAATTATTTCGGATTTTTTTTTTTTTTTTATATTATTTAACGTCGCCATGTTTGTGCTTCCATGTGGTGCTAATCGGCGACGGGGGTCTGCGGTGTGTTTGTAAACAAAGCACATGTAATTTTTACAGAGGTGCTTGTATCAATCGGCAGAGACTAGGATTCGAACCCGGGTCACCGGCGTGGGAATCCGACACTCTACCGACTGAGCCGCCGCAGGCCCTAATCGTCTATTTTACACACGTAAAATATTTCGGATTTATATTACAGTTAATTACTATTTTTATTTAAATTTAAATATAAAAAATTTGAGTTGTTACAACGGTAAAATTTAAAATATTATTTAACTATATTACATTTTAACAGTATATTGTGTCACTTTATTTTAACACATTTCCCATTATTGCGTCAGTTATATTGTATTTTTTAATCTTGTGATACCATGTAACATTTAAGGGGCAGGCTTGGGTTAAATCCAAAAAAATATTTTTTTTACTAGTCCTGGAAACTCTTTATATTTAAAAGCAATCATTCTAAAAATATTTGTGCTATATATACTTACAAGTGGGGACCACGGAGTCCGGGTCACGGATTTTGATGAGATTAGGTGGTTTTATCCCATGGGCCTTTGTACGGTTGATATATATATATATATATATATATATATATATATATATATATATATATATATATATATATATATATATATATATATATATATATATATATATATATATATATATTTGTTTTTAGCATTGCCTATATGAGCAATGCTAATGTTTTTTGGTACTATCTCAGATTTAAAGTCTCATGGGATACATCTAGGAATACTGGGCTCCATGTTTAGGTTCCAAAAGTCGATCCGCGAAGTTTCATAAAAATCCAAGACCCGGAATCCATGGTATCCCCTTATTAGTAATATCTTACATTTTACTGTTGTAAAGTTTGAAAATCTTGATCCTACACGTCACAATAAATCACTATTTTCAATGCCATATTTATTAAAGTTACTGTGATCCTCACACAATTGCAAGTGAC
The DNA here is from genome assembly GCA_949152435.1 of Gastracanthus pulcherrimus. Taxonomy (NCBI): domain Eukaryota; kingdom Metazoa; phylum Arthropoda; class Insecta; order Hymenoptera; family Pteromalidae; genus Gastracanthus; species Gastracanthus pulcherrimus. The sequence goes on from OX424575.1 coordinate 14,203,290, forward strand.
ATGATGAACGTTCATTCTTTTTTCGACGGCTATTCGACTCCTTTGGACATGAAGTACAAAATGAGTGAAGCACTTTTTCATTAATTTTTTTTTATTATTTGCTTTTTGGAGACATAACTGATTTATTGAAAATATTTAATTACTTTATTTTTTAAATCTGTTGGGTCTCCGAAAAAAAATAATAAAAAATATTTTAACGAAAAAGTGCTTTGTTCTTTTTGTAATACATGTCAAAAGAAGTCGAATAACCTTCGAAAAAAATATTTTCGTTCATCCTGTCACCAGCAATCATGTAAGGAACATAGCAACTTTAATAAATATGGCATTGAAAATAGTGATTTATTGTGATGTGTAGGATCAAGATTTTGAGGCTTTACAACGGTAAAATTTAAAATATTATTAAGTATTTATAGCATAAAATTTTTCAGAATGATTGCTTTTAAAAGTAAAAAGTTTCCTGGATTAGTAAAAAAATTGATCTTTTAGGTTTAACCCAGGCCTGCCCCATAAATTCTGGTATGAAATTTATATTTCAATATTACATATAATATCTACAATTATTGTTTATTTTTTACTTTTACGTATGATTTCTAATGATCTATTTTGTAAATAAAAGAAAACTCACGTTTCTTCCTTATTAAAATCCTTACAACTAATAGTGTAGTTAAAAATATAAATAATTCCTATTATTCCCGGTATCAAAAGTAAATTCTATTATTCAATCACCTACAATTGTGCTTACACATATTTGCCCCCGCGAAATCTCAACATTTCCTCATCAAAACGCACAACGCAACGATCCAAAAACATCCAAACAGCGCCTTTACAAACGTCCGCCTTTTCCACCTCTCGCAAAGTGGCGTCGACGAGAGGGGAAAAAAAGGTCGCAGTCGCGCGACTGACTCTCCCTTTGCGGATTCTTGCGAGTGAGCCACCGGCCCGCCGCCGAGCGATATTAATTTTCGCGCTCGACGGTGCGCGCACGCGCGCACGTTTTAAACGTTTTCCTTTGTCGCGCGCTCCCGTTAACCCGTGACGCGCGCGCGCGCGACCCTTTTTTTCGACTTTAATCTTTGGCACAACGGTAGACACATTGCGCGCCGCAGCCGCGAAGAAGGAATGAAACGTAAACGAGGAGGATACAAGCGAGATGGTGGAAGATATTTTTTGTACGTGTTTTTGGTAATATCGTGTTGGTTTGTTTATACAGAAATATCTACGGAATGAGCGATTAGAAATTTATATTTAATAAATGATTATCTAAGCTATTTTTATATATAGCCCGAATATAATCAAAATTGGGAATTTATCATATATTTTTTATAATGATATTCTGACTGATAAATTATAATACTGTAAATACATTTTTCTATTTGTCGTGTATATTATATTCTTAACGAAATTCAAAAGATTAAAATACAAAAAGTATATTTTTTTTATCAATTTCTAACACAGAATTTGCTGTATGAATTATAAAATTCCTTCCTAGCTTTCTTATTTTTATATGTGAGGCCAAATATTTTTCACATCAAGTGTGCGAGCCCAAAGTCATAAAAATAACAATTATTGCGATTAATTTAAATACATCTATAAGCGTTTAAAAAAAATTTAGCAGGAATGCTGTCAATATATTTTTTGAACCATGTATCATAGTTGCAACGCTTGCAGCATAAGTCCTTATTTGCTTGAAATGCTTCTTGATCAAGTTTCCAATACATCAGCATTTAGCAAATTTATTTTTAATATCCCTTTGCGTAACATCCAGGTAAATCTCCATTTACACTATAATCTGATATTAATTCTAATTAGTTAACGAGGTACACAGTTTTCATTTATCTAGACGATACATAGTTGATTATACACTACATTAAGATTATCATTACGTTTTCAATATCATACGCTCATCAATATTTGACTGAACATAATGTAATAACATTAAAGAATTCAGTTAGATAAAATAAAACCAGACAAAAATGAAATTCCCGACATTTGCGCACTACCAGACACCCGTGATTTATACCTCGCAGCTAGAAATTAGCGCGAGCACACACGCAGGAAAGAGTAACGATCGCATAGTCGATCCAACTACGTGGAATGCACTTCTGGAATTAATGTACAGCCCGTCGTCCTCGTCCTCGTCCCCGGCGTCGTCGTCGTCGCAGAGGAAGACTAATGTGTCGTTAATTAGAAAATAATTAGCGCGCCTTGGTCCCCGTCGGTATCGTCTACCGGCAGACGACTGCGAGGACGACGACGTACGGCGACGGGTGCCTCTTCTAATTTGTCGACGCGTCGCCCGTAAAACTTGAAGTGAATCTCAAAGGTATATATGCGCGAGTCGAGCAATAAACGTTTTCCGCTAATTCACACGTCAATCAGGAAATTTCTCCTGCTCCGCGAGGGGGAAAAATGCGCTTCAAAATGAGCTGTTTTTGAAGAGCAATTAAAAACGTTTTATGACGAGCTGATGAACTCCACTCCGTATTGCTTTTTATATTATATCAAGCAGATGAAAAATTATACGCGTTTTATATATTCGTTAGTGAGCAAGAAAAGGTTGTTGGTGAAAATATAAATAATTACGTACATGTTTTTTTTTAATGATCGCTTTCTGCAATATAGTTTAATTCAACTGATATATTTTATATAATAACACAAACTTCTTTAAAAACTTTTTTTAGATATACACATATATTTCTGAATGAAATACGTTTTAATTTTGAATTTCAAATAATTGTCTGTTAGAAAATGTCTTCACTTTCACATAAACAACTAGATTTTATTGTATAATTTTCAGACAAATTTACGCCTCGATAGTTTGTTTTGCACCATATTCGAAGTTACTGCTGATTTAATAGCAATCTCAATACTCCTGATCCTCTAAAAATGCAGCAATAAATCTCGCAATTTGCCTCAAATATAAAGCAATTCAACGACGCTACTACCCAAACTTTCAAGTATCTTTACTATGTACAGAAATATAACTGATACGACTTGCGTATAAACAAAAACAGCGAATAAATAGAAATATATTACAAACAATACGAGAAAAATGTAACAAAATACGCGTGGGAAAAAACCTCACATTTCTAAAACATTTTTATAATATTGTTTTAAAGTTTTTTCAACACTTTCACGAACATGTGAGTGATAACTTCAAAAATTATTTTTGTATTAGTATTTTCTATGTTAAGGCTATTGCATTGGATATCACACAAGGTGACCACATTCTATTGAGTATTAATATCTTTTATTTTGCCACAAATAAATCTTGCACATTCTTAAAGATTCATTCAATGAAATACACTTCTTCACGATGTCTCACATTTTTCAATTTATTTATCTCGTACAATACATGCCATTGTGTCATTGTATCGGTCATCCTCCACTCCGCCTAGACCCCGCGCACAGAAGTTCCACCACAGCAGCTCTATCTCCTCCACCATCAAGCGAAAGTGTCAGAATCGCGCGCAGAACCTCCGGAGCGTCGTCCAATTTCGCTGTTCCCCACCCCAGTACTAATATCCTGCGCCGAGGCCCGGGAGCAACGCGAGGCTTCGAAACGGAGCCGGGCAGAGGCCGGTAATGGCACGGACATTGGCCCTCTCTTTGGTTGTAAAATTGCGGACGCGTGGACCCTTTCTCGGCCGGCCCTCAGATATAGCCCCGGGAGCTGCAGCGCGATATCGCGCGTCGTTATCTCGATTATCGCGCTGCTGCTGCAGAGTGTACGCGATGTCTGTATGGGAAGCGTATAAGGGTAATCGATGATGGAGTTCGGCCGCGCGACGATCGGCTGCAGCTTGCACTTCAGGGGGGAAATGGACAATTGTTTTGGAGATGTAGGGTGCGAGGGGTTATGGTGATGGAGGTGGGTTATGAGGGGAAAAGAGGAAATGGGGTTGCTTATTGGTTTGGGAAGCTTGGAATGATGGTTTTTTAGAGGGGATTTTCGTATTGAATTCGTAAGCAGTTTTCTTTTTTAGGTATGTAAACTGTTAATATATTCATATTGATAATATAGAGTGCAAACAAAATATTTATAATACTTTATGAATCTTGTCAAGATAGCCCTTAAGGTGGCTCTGTAGTGAAATCAAATTTTTCTACAGTTTTGATTTTTATGAATTGATATTTACACATCATATTAGTACTAATATTATGAAATTATTTAAAATTTTTCATCCATTTACTTCTCTTAGATTTGGAGTTATCTTAGGAAATATGTTAAATTTGAATAAAAATAGGGTTACGAGGAAAGTCATGCTGGCGTATACCTAATTTTTGAACCAGGGTGAAATTTTTATGATATGTTCTTTAAAGTATATATTATACAAAAAAAATGTGCATTTTGTTTTTCTCTAAAATTTATTATTAATTTTTAAACAATAAAACATTATCGATTTATAATTTTGCTTAAAAAGCACTAGTTTTACAATAGTTTTACGTGTAATGACCCTGGTGGAAAACTAATCTAGAACTATGTAGATTTATCTAGTTTACCATGGGAATAATCGAGGGCCTCGATAAAACTAGATAATTTTCTACCAGGGGACTTTTAATAATAAAGTTGTTCAAAATAATTTAAAAAACAAAATACACACTTTTATTCTAAATATTTTAAAGAATATTCTCCTAAAATTTTAGCCCGGTTCATTAATTTGGTGTGCGCCAAGATAAAATAAAAGTTTAAAAACAAATTAGTGAGAAAACAGTGTATTTATCAAAATAGTGGCTTTATTGAATAAACTGACCATAATTTTAGACAACTATTCATTATAAATATATTTACTCTTAGAACACATCTGACTAGTATGATACAGTATATAAACCTTCAAAACTTGAAGCAAAAAATTATTATTTACTTCCTGAAAAACGTAAATTCATGCATAAAAGTAAAAATATTACATTAAATGACAAAAAGATCTTTTTGTAAAGCGTTTTTTTTGATTGGAAAAAATTAATACCATCATAAAAATATTTGTACATGATGACTTAACAGTTCAATTGACTTTTTAAACAAAAAAATTATTTCGAATTTTTGGTCGAAAATTACTAGAAAACCACCTTAAGTGAGAACTACATTGAGCACGACTTCACTTAATTAATAATTCTGACCATCTTAGATACGAAAATGATCGAATGCTTAAAAAAGAAGAGAAGATTTCTTTCTTGTAAAAAATATGAGCAAGTTTACTACGAAGCAGTATTTAGAAGCTAATGAAGAGAGAATTAGAGTATTGGATCAGCGAACGAGGAAACAATGGGAGGGTAGATAATGTACGAATATAATGGAAGATGTGAAAGAAGGTTTTCTTTAAGACTATAATGATATAAGTGTAGTAGTTAAAGGTTTAATTGGCAGGAGTTGGAGGTGTGGGAGCGGAGGGGTATTTTTTTAATTAAAAAAGGAATATTAGCGTATGTAAAGTGATAAAGGTGAATGGAAAGTGAGAAAGCTGTATGAAAAATGAGTAAGGTTGTACTCCTTCCTCATTGTCTGTACCGCTTACTCACTTTCCATACTACTTTCTAACTTTCCGTCTCCTTTCCTCACTTTCCACCACAAAAGTAAAAAACAAATATGAAAAATCAAGAAGAGGAGTAGAAAATGAGGAATGGATAGGCAAAGTGAGAAAGGAGTACAGAAAATATGGAAGAGGTGCGATAAGTGAGGAAGGGGTACGGAAAGTGAGAAAGGGTACAAAAATTGAGGAAGGGGTATAGAGAGTGAGAAATGCGTACGGAAAATGAGGAATGGGTATAGAAAGTGATCGAAGAATATGTAAAGGAAGGAGGAAGTATGGATAACGAAAGAGGGCTATGCAAAATAAGGGTGGTTATGGATACTGAAAAAGAATAATATACAAATATAGACGAGAAAAGGGAATAATTATTTTGCATCACTAAGCAAATATATCCGCAGAAATGGATATCAATAGAATAACAAAATAATATATATAATAATTAATGTTTATTTCTGTAAAGTTTCTAAATTTATACAATATTTTCCTGCATCTTTCTTAAATCTATCTTTGCCGCTTTTGTCACGCACATATTTCCTCTCTTGTATGTTGTATGTCATTATGGATATATATTTTCTAAAATATTTTATTCCTCTATCACTCTAAATAACAAATTATTTACAAACATTTTCTCTCGCTACGCGATCTATCCTAACCTCTTTGTAGTTCATTTTTTGTTTCTTTCCTTCTTTCCTTTCTCTATCTCTCTCTTTCAGGCTTCTTATCATGCATTTTGTTAATACTTTGCGTACCTCATTGTCTCCTTACTTACGTAAGGCCAGGTTTACAGGCCTTTTTTTCTGTGCTATACTTTCATCTTGAGATTCTTTCTTTCTATTACTGACATTTTCATTTGCCTCTACTATCTTCGAATAGTATCTTTTCCTTATATGTGTTTTACTTCTTTCATATATCCAATTGTCTCATCCCAAATAAATTGCCTTTCTCCTATGAGTAATTATCTGTATTTTACTTTAACTTTTTTACCCTTTTCTGTGTTTGTCTTTCTTTCTAGGCCACGTCGTAACTGATATCAATTTCTGATCCTACTAACTTTCACGATTTTTCACTTTTCTCTCCAACTTGTACATTTTATGCATATATTATTTTTTCTATTCCCCTGATTTTCCACATTTCTTTAATATCTATTACAACCTCTAATGTATCTACAAACCATGTTTTCACTATTTTTTTGTTTAATGCTTCGTCTTTGAATTCTTTTTGACCGGTAATCACAACGTTGTTTTTTATACTTCTTGTTTTAAATTCTTCTATCTTATTTTCATTTTCTTTTAACCTTATCTCTATTTGCTTTACTTTTTTATTTTCTACATCATTGTTGCTATCTTCATTTGCCTCTTTATTTGTTATTCTGTTGTTCCTATTTTTCTCCATTTTCTCTATGCTATGAGCTTATTCGTTCATTTTACTTATCACTGTTTATGTCTTTACTCTCTTTTATGCTTTCTGTCTCTTTTTTGACTTTTCACATCTCCGTTTCTAATTTCTTTATACTTCTCTCTATCGAAGTCCAAACATAATTCCACTCTTTTCTTTTCATTCTTTCCCTTTTCCACTTCCTTAATTCTTCAAGGAGTTTGATATATCCCTTTCTTACTCGTTTGTGCGACATACCTTTACTTTGTTCACTGGAGTCTTCCTGCCAATATATATATTTCATTTGTTCTTTTCCTAACCTAACTTTTATACTATTATGTTTATTTTAGCATACAATCTTACACTGTCACTAGTTTTTTTCACTTATTATTTCCAGTTTTACTTTGATCACCGGACTTCTTGGCGCATTCCTTTTTTTATATTTATAATAGGAAAACGCATGACAATGGCGGCCATTTCCCTCCCCCTCCGATGACAGAATAATGACGTCGATATTTTGGCGAGAAACACCGCTGGTAAAACTTGTAGAACGCAAAAATTCGCTGGTAGCGCATTTGATGTTACTCGTATCATGAAAAAACTTGTTTTCTGTCATACCTACTATATTATTTCTAATAAAAACATACCTATTTGATCTAAGAGAAATAAAATTATTGACGTACATATCGTCGGTTTGAACGAGCAAGCGGCCATCTGATATGCTTATACGCAGCATATAGACGCTTCATCCAAACCGACAATGCATTAATTATTAATATATTATCTTGCATCAAAACATAGAAGCTTTAACGGCTTAGATACTATAACTACACAATCTTTGCATCAACGTAATCAAGTACAACCTCCAGCTTTAATTTCCGCATAGCACCACGCCACAGATCAGGCGAATTATCAATGCCGGGCAAAATATTTTCCAACGATCCGCGAAATTGAGTTTCATCGGGGCGGCGGAAAAAGTTGAATAATACTCCATAGTAGAGCTCACGCTCTCGGGTGTATCGCACACTTAATTATAAGCGAGTCGTCCGGCTCTAGGTGCGAGGGAAGCATGAGCGCGCGAGTCGATTTTAATTTGGTCGAGGGAGAAATTAAAAGAGAGCTGAAACTTTTCTGCGTCACGCCGGGGCGGAAGAGGAGACAAGCGCAGGGATATTTAATTATTCACTCGTCGAATGGATTACGCGTGGTGCTCTTATACACCGTGGAAATGAAAATTTTATGATTCGATACCCAGATGGCTTCGATTTCTTATATTATTTATGATTGCGCTAGTGCTTAAGATTTTTCTTATTATTAATGACTTCGAATTTAAAGATATAATATAGTTAAATAGGGACAGTAGATATTTGAAATAATAGTATATTGTGTACCAAGGGGGGAAAGTAAAAAAATGACATCGCATGCTGCTCGTGCTTGCTTATTTTTGACTCGTACTGCAAACTCACATGCGGGCAAAAGAAGCCTTTTCACTGTGCTACATACCATATTTTTTGTGACACATCGTACTGCAAACTCACACGCGGGCAAAAGAAGCCTTTTCACTGTGCTACATACCATATTTTTTGTGACACATGTAGGTACAGATTTTCATGCTTTTTATGCATGTGAAGCGGAGCCAAATATAGCCGTTTTGCAACGCGGCAAACATATGCCTGTTAGACTATAAAATCAGGTTATTAAAGTGTTTAGGCCCCCATAAATATGTGGTATCATGTCATTGATAAAAGATGTATAAAATATCTAAAATAGATCTTAATAAAAATGCAATAGTTTTGAACGTCTTTAGAACATCTTAACTGTGCCTGGTATGGTCTCCATTTTGAGATATATGATGAATATCTTTTTAACACGAATGAATAATCGTTTTTATTTTTTCCGCGGAAGTCTTACTTTTATTTATTATTTAAATGTCGCATTCCTAACCATTTAATTCCACAAAAGAGAAATGTGCTAATTATTCTAACAGAAAAACCAAATAGAACTTGCAAATTGAAAATGCAAAGCAATTACCAACACCAAAACGAAACCCTATCAATCGACCAATTTCAATACCATCATTAAGCTCGCTCCAACTTAAAAAAAAACTTACTTCCCTCATCCCTGAATGAAACCAATAGCCCACCATTCCACGAGTCGAAACTTCATCTCCCGAATCAAGCGCCGATTGAACCATCCCCGAAATACGTATTACGCACAACTCGACCCAGCTCCGCCTGGACTAATCAACAGGAAAAACAGGCCCCCTCCCACCTCGCGAGCAATCGAGAATCCCCCGAGAAGTTTTCGACTTTCGCTCGAAGCAGCGCTGGCGCCTAATTTAAGCGCTCGCTCTCTTCCTCTCCTGTACGTGTATAAGGCGTAACAGGGGGAAGGAAAGGAAGGTAGGAGGGAAGGAAGCGCGATGCTGGGCCTTGCCAGATAGTATTGTGACCGTCGGCATAGAGAGCGCTACTCTAAGAACGTAATTACCTGTGGCATTATACGTGTATATATGAGTCTGCGCTGCGGTGGGGATGAGAAAGAGAGGAGGAGAGAGTCTGTGAGACTCGTAGTAAGGAGTGAATTGGGAAACGATTCGCGGAGAGAAAGAGGAGGTGATGGAAGATTAATGGTGAGATAAATGTGGCAGAGGAAAAAGTGGAAAAAGAGTAGGGTGGGAAAGAATTGCGTAATCGATGTTCTGAGAATATTTTTTAAGTAGGAAAATTTTGATATTGATAATTTAATCTTATAATTTTTTGATGGTTGGATGACATGTACTTCTATGAGCAATGATTTCGTACATTTATTATCAAATGTTATTAAAGCTGATTATGAGAGAAAAGCAAATTTGATAATTATAAACTACAAAAAATGTCTATGTATGCATTAAATGATACTTTTGATGAATAAAAATTTGTTTTCTTAATTATTATTGACTTTTTTACATAATTTAAGGGGTAACACCCTGTAATAGCGAAAGAAAGCATTCTTTTTGGGTATTTTTTTGAATAGAAAGAAAGACTAGAAAGAAATGATATTTGGATATATTATTTGTCTAATATTATAGTATATTTAAAAGAAAATTGAGTAAAAAAAATACAAAATGGCTGATTTATAGCTGATCTCTTGAGGCCTCTTGCATCGCAAGCACTCCGCGGTACGCAGTGTACCAATCGCACATTTCAACCTGGAACAAAAGAAAACCACTTATTCTTGATGTTAATAGCTAGTGAATCACGTAGGGGATTTTGAAAATATTGATTTTTGCAAATTTGGCAATAAATTGAAAATAAATTAAAAATTTTCATAAAAAAAGGCACGTTTTTGTTTAGAAAAATTGTTTAAATCAATTTATTAAAAATCACATACGTGATTCACTTCGAAATATAATAATTAAGATATGGTTAAAATTTCAAACGGATCAGATGAAAACTGCTTAAGTTATGCTGCGTGCCCGTTGAGAAAAACTCGTTTCGAGAAAAATCAACTTAAAGTTTCAAAATCAGTTTCGGACGTAAAAAAATTAGGAAATCATTTAAAGAATTATTTTTTTCGGGATGGGACCTTTTGTAACATATTCTAGAAGGTTAAAAGCACATTTTAAGCCAATAAAAAAAATCGATTTTTTGAAATTTCTACAGTGGTGTTAACTTAAGAAGGCTTTACCAAAGCTTTTACTTTAATGAGTAGTTTGTAAACTTTATTATAACCTTTTCACGTTCTGCATATCAAGCACGTTCATGCTTAAATTAGAATAATTTAGAGGCATTCATCTTAACATCATAGTAGATATTTTACTAAACCAGTTAAAATTATTTTAATATATCAATACCAAATTTTTAAACAAATTCATATAAATTATGTGATTTTTTAAAAGTTTTTCAGAGTATATATTTAATAAACAAGAACTATAATAAATACAATTAAATAATAACATAAAATTCAATTACACACATGTTTTAATTATTTAAAGAATTGATTTCAACAATTATTATACGATTTTTAAGGTCGAAATTTTAGTGTAAAAAATACGAGTTTTGAATATTTCTCTGCAGTAATACAAGAGTCATTATTATCGATAAACAGCATACTATTAACGGCAATACATCACGCACTTAGCCGGTAAAGTTACACCAGATCCTGTATCAACATGTCACTAGCAAACCTTCACAATCCGTATAAAGGCACTGCCGGGCCTCAATCTAAACGCTATAAAATCCATTACAAGAAACTAAAAGTAAAAACGCTACATACCACTTTCAATTTTGACGTATAGATCGAACGCTCACCCTTATTTGTCGATTTCAGGCGGCGGCGGCGGCGGCGGCGACGACTGCGACTGCGTCTCCCTTCAACAGAACTTTCGGTTCGCCGGAGACTGTGCAAAATCTCATTGCACGCGGGCACGCGATGTGATTGAACTCGGGCGCTTCTTTGTGCGCGATCGAGTCCCGAACGCGCACCCGCAGAATCCGGCTAATGGGCTAAAAGAAAAGGGAGGAGAGAGAGAGAGACGGAGATGAAGAAATTTCGCATTCTTTGAGCCGAGCCGAAGAGAAGGCGCTTTAATCCCGATAATATATATGAGAGATGGGTGTCCCCTTCTGGATGATGAGAAAAGAAAAAAAAAGACGCGGCGTAGTGGTGGCTTTTGGGGAGCGCGATCGCTAAATGGTATAGAACGTGAGAGGATAGCTTACTTTTTATTCTTGTTTGTAGAACTGCGAGAATGGGTCGATGTTTTTGCAAGAGCTTTAGAGATGCTGTTGAATATTGAACTATTTTTGCGGCTTTGTGTGAGTAGGATACTCAAAAGTATAGCGAATGGTCAAGATTTAATTAACTAAGTGAGTTATTGGAACTAAAAAGATTTAAGTATATAGTTTAATGCTTAGAAACAAAATAAATTTGATCAGCTACTTATTTTTAGTTTGCAGCATATTCTGATTGATCGTTAAATACTTTCATTGTAACATGTACAATTTGTATAATATATATGCAAATTGGTACCTATTGTACTTAAAACATGGTGTAACATTTGCAAATATTTGAAATAGTAAGGCAGGATGAATCATTTTGAGCATTTTTTATATAATTTTGTTTAATATTATAAAAATTAAAATTTAAATCGGTAATATTAATATATAATTGAATATAAACTAAATGTACAACATTGGTATATATTAATTTTTATTTTTACTGACCATATAGTAATATTTGATGAGAGTAGAGTAATAAGATAAGAGGTTCAAATTAAAAATTAATAATACTTAATCTTTATCACACATTTACGAGACAATATTAAAAATTTTTTAGAGCAAAATAATAAATTTTATTCTTATCTCTTTACATGAATAGTAATATCATCAAGTGGTAAAGTTGAGAAATATATGTTGGACCGTACTGCCTTACTTTCCTTACTTTTACCCAATACTTTGCTTTCGTAAATTTTAGTAGCCCACCCTTATGCAATGAAGACGTTTGATGAATTCATTAAAGTAAGAAGCAATACTGAATGTCATAAATATAATTATCATAGGAATATAAATTAAGATAACAAACATTTAGTTTGTAACAAAAGTCAGTTTTTCACATAAGATTTATAATAGATTGTATACATTTTTTTAAATCTCGTGCTATGTGATTAAATATTTTCCATAATTTCCCTAAACTCAAAATTAAAATAAAGTCCTTTACACGACAGATTATTACCGACATTAAGTGATAAGCTGACTAAATTTTATAAGTAATATAATAAATAAACCGTAACATTAATGAACCAAAAGTACCCGTCATAAATCTTCCAAAATAACCACTCAATTAATCCACTCAAGTACTCTCCAAATCATCCCCACTACCATCCCTGGAGCCAAAAATTAAAGTGTACATCGATATCCGGCACTCAACCTCCCCCCTCTCCACACAGCACTTCTCTGCTCCAAAAAAAAATCCAGTCTCGTCGCGAGGAAAAATAACGACCACCGAACCCGACGGCAAATAAAAAAATCTATTCCTGCTCGCAATACACATAGCTCGTGTCACAGAACGAGAGAGCGAGAGAGAGAGAGAGAGAGAGAGACGCGACAGAGAAAAGAGAATCGGAAGCTTTAAAAATGGCTAAACGAGGCCATTAGGCGCCGCAGCAGCAGCAGCGGCGGTAGCAGAGACGTACGAGCGTCGCATCGAGCCGCGCTGCAGGACGAATACATATGTATGCGCTCTGTGTGCAATGCCGTCAGTCGTGCGAACGAGCGCCCACCACTGGCCTCGACTCTCTCTCTCTCTCTTTCTCTCTCACCCCCGCACGAAATCGCGCAGCGGGCCGGGCCAACAATGGCCGTGCATTAACCTTTGTGCAGTTGTAACTGCAGTTGCGAGATAGTGAGTCCTCTCTCTCTCTCTCTCTCTGTCTGCTTTTTCTTTCTCTCTGTCTCTCTTGCCGTGCGGGGGTGGTGAACCAGTGAAAGGGTCGATGCGCACGGGCCATGGGAATATAAAGCGAGTGGTGGTGCAACGCGGTGGCGTTTACAAGCATTCCGCGTAATCTCGGCGAATACATTCATTGGGGAGGGGGTGGGCTCTAGAGAGAGTGTCCAAGAGTGTCGAGAGTGAATGCGGGGGTTGGGGGAGGATGGACAGAGAGCAATTATCTTTGAGTCTGGGAGGTGCTGAGCGTGGGACTCGGTGGATGATTTGCTGTTGTTGCTCTTGCGATGTTTGATACGACAATATTGAATGAGCGGGTGAGTGCAATTTTTGCGAGGCATGGCTGAAGTTTAAAGGTACGGTACTGGTGGAATTAAAAATGTTATTGCTCGTTTTATTGAGCTGAAAGGAGAGGTCAGGAAGTTTTCATTTCGTGTCCTATATTGAGTGAAAATTATTAATTAGCTAATAAGTAGAACATTAAATGCAGAATAGATATAACAAATAAATTATTATTCATAAGATATCGTTATTTGAAAGTCGAAAGAAACAGTGCCTTTTGACTTCTATATGGAAGGTAAAAAAATCCGTTATCAATAAGTAGTATAAGTTATGCTATAGTGCATTTGATTAGTGTATATACATCAGGATTCATTGTTTTACTTGATTGAATAGGGAAGAATACCGATTTTTATTTAACGGTATATTCTTGTAAATCATGGTATGGTTTATTTGTAAACTTTTGGAATTTTTGCGATATCTTCAAAATTGAAGAAGACATAGGTAGGTAAAACTTTAAAAACGATGTGACGTCATTCTGGCCGGCACCTTTTGATGTTTCAATGGTGTGACGTCACTCAAAGGATCTTTAATAAGCTACCATTTTCGCAAACTCAGTTATATTTTTTAAATTCATAAAACAATACACTTTGGCTAAGGTTCTTTACCATTTGTACAAGTGCCGATCAAAAGATAAATTCTGTATTCTTTCCTATTGAGTTAACGCGTGATGTATTGTATTTTAAATACTATTTATAAGAATATTTATAAAAGGATAATTCATACCTCTAAGTATTATATATTTTAGAGATCATCTAAACCTAATTGGTATGTAAAATCTATTTACAAGTTATTTAAAAATGTAGCTCGAGGATAAGTTCAGGAATGAAACATGCTATTTTCTGTAAAGAAAGTCTAAATATGATAAAAAACAATTATTGTTGTAACATAATTACTTATACGGCTTTATAAATAATAGTTAATTCTTTCGTTATGAAATACAGCTCGAGAATTAGTTCAGACACGAAACGTGATATTTTCCGTAAAGATAGTCTAAATATGATAAAAATCAATTATTATTTTGACATAATTATTTATACGGTCTTACAAATAAAAGTTAATTCAAGAAATTAATCCCTTTATTCTTATTCACATTCATAATTACCTCCACGTTTATTCCTAATCTTTAAAATCAACGAAAACACACTCCCAGCATTCGAAAGCAATACAATCCCAACCCCTTCCCTCAAAAACTCCATTCCCCAAAGCATTCATCTATCAGAATCGCCTATCAATTCTCTCGCGTACCTCGTTAAATCGTAACGTTAATTGCCATTATATCGAGCCGGCCGCACGCGCAGCTGAGTGCATCGGCGCGTGTAAAGTAAAGGAGGGGGGAATACGCGAGAATCTGCCACCTCATGAAATATGGCGATTCATCAATATTGGAGGACGCACAGGTGACGAGATCACTTGGAAGACGGGCACTGACGTACACTGAGAATGTTGTGAGATTTGAGTGCTTTCAAGTTGAAGCGAATTATTACCGTTATTGGATAGTGGGGATTCTCGAAATACACTGGTAGTTGAATTAGAGTGGTATTTTTGTAGGTTCAGAGATAGGAAACATTATTGATTGTAAAATTCTAAATCGTTAGCAGTAATTTCTCACAGACTTCTGTTTAGTCTACCAAAAGGCAATTCGCGTTCTATATTTTTGATACGTTAAGGGGATAGATACACCTTTAAATTTTAAATTAATTGTTAAGGCATTTTGAGGTAAAAATGAGTTTTTCGTCATATATTACCTATTTTTTTCGGTACATTTAAATATATTATTAAAATATAACGGAAAATTCTTTTTCATTTTTTTGTGATTCATATGTCTCTTTCATCTGCCGTAATAAAAACCTGTATATTTCTTCATCTACAGCAAGGTTCTGAGAGCCATTAAGATCAGATTGAGGTTTTCAAGGTCTTATTATGTTCATAATACATATAATTATTCGGACAATGTGGAGATTTGAATATAAAGATTATTGACAAAAGTTGTAGTCTATTTAAGCCTGGATTCTTCAATCTTTTAAAAATTTGAAATAAAATATGGCTTAAATAAGCTATAATTTAGGTGAATAATTTTTAATTTCAAATCCTCACATTGGCTGCATAATTATATGTATTATAAACATAATAAAACCTTAATAATCCCAATTCGATCTTATTGGCTTTTAGAACCTTGCGGTAAATAAAGAAATATACAGGTTTTCATTATGGACGATCAAAACAGACCTAAGAACCATAAAAAAATTTGAAACAATGTTTTCGTTATATTTTGATAGAATATTCAGATTTACCGAAAAAATAGTAATGTATGATGAAAAACTCATTTTTATATTAAAATCCATTAACAATTAATTTAAAATTTAAAGGTTTATCTAGCCGCTTCTCTCTCTAGCCGCAATTCATAACAAATCGATTTAAAACTTTTAAAGAATTTGTATTTTATTTACCCTACACTAAGAAAGAAACTGTGATAATTTTTTTCAGACTACAGGGGAAGAATCACCATGTTTTTCGAGAAATTTTGTAATATGCAGTAAATATATTAAAATTTCCAATACAGTCCAGCGTGGGAAAAATTTTAATGGTAAAAATTATTTATAGAAAATTTTCATAATAAACATTTCCGTGATCATACTGATTCAGATAATTGTGACTAAATGAGTTGACTGGCTTTACCAAATTATTATTAAACTTATATGGTACTATAGTTTGACTTAAAATTTTTTAGATCTTAAACATCCATATTCAGTATCAAGTTTCAGTACAGGCTGGACCTCTTTAACATAAGATAATTCCTGGTATGCTGTTCGACTTAATGGCCTGTAAATATGATCGATAAAGTCAATCTTATGCATAGCCTGTGAATTCCACTACATCGATTCCGATTGAAAAATGAAACGGCCGGCTGCAGGAAATTCCGAGATGAAGGCAATCCGCTAGAAACAACAAGAAAGAGTGCAGCAGTTGCGACGGCGTCGCTAGATCGAATAGGAAAATTAGGTACCGGCTCGTGCACGGCAGCAGCGAATAACTACGTTATGTCTAAGCTACCGTGCTCGCCCCTTCGAGTTCGTCGAGAGCCATCCAATGCATTGGCGAAGTGTTTACTCTAGAACCGAGAAGAAATAAGGAACGGGAAACAAATGATTAAAAAAATGAGTGATGCAAAATACAGAATGCACTTTGAAATATTCTTATTTGTTATGTTAGAAGTTTGAAGAAAATGGAAAGTGTTTTAATTTTTGTCTCACAACTGTGTCAAATTTTTATCTACTCCTGACTTGCGATAATTTTCTTTCATCTGAATTTTGCAATTCCTAAGTCTGATTTTTCGTTGTTTTGAATTAAACATTATTATTTTTCATAATTTTGATTTTCATTATTAAAATTTATTTTTTTTCTTTATTCATATCTGAGTGTGGTCCGATGTTTTGACTGGCAACTGAACATTTAATGCCTTTCGTATATTTAAACAAAAAATTACATTTTCCTGTATAGTGAAGAAAGATAGCTTATAGAAAATTTTGCGTCGGAGAAGATACATAATTTTATTCTCTTTCAAATGCATTTGCAATGAAGTGATCATATTATTTCTACATACCAAAATAATATATCTAATTGATTTCAGAATAACGTAAAATAAAAAAATCGTTGTAAATCAAAAATGAGTTGATGAATCTTAAAATTTCTTTTTAATTCCGAATCATTATTAAGGATTAAAAAAATGATCCCCAGTTGGCAAAAAATGACTGTTTTGTTCTCGAGATATAGGCGATCAAAAAAAGTTTGAAAAATAACATAACCTCAAATAACTTGAAAAATAAAAGTCTTCATGATCTGGGCAAATAACTTAGCTAAGATATAGTTAAAAGCTACCTTTCTGGAAATTTTCAAAAAGAATAATGACGATTTACTCAAGTTATCGTTCAACATAGAAAATCGATTTTTTTACAAAATGATTTTTTTCTCGGCAAAAGAAAAATAAAATGGATCAAAAATTTTACTGAACACTCTTCTCCATATTCCTAATCAACTAAAATTTTTTCAAAGACTCGTCATATGCTTCCCTGATATTATTACCATTATTACCATTTAAACATAAAATGACGTTTCCGTGTATATCAATACAAGGGAATGACCTTATCCAAACTTTCAGGTCAGAAAAGTTAGGTGATTTTATGCTCTTTCAAATGCATTTTCGCTGTTTTGATGATATTTTTTGTAAGGTATTAAAAAACCCGAAAAACTAAAACTTAAAAATCCATAAACAGTGAACCGTCTTCTGTGAAGAAAAACAAAAAAAAGAGCCCTAAAATATTAAATTTTGCCGTGAATTACTCGAGATATGGTAATATACTGATATATATCGATACATACACACGCGCACATAAACACACACACAACAATTACAACACACACACACAACACAGACACACAACACACACACACACACACATACACACGCACACACAACACGTACACAGCACACACAAACAACACACACACACACACACAACACACACGCACACACGCACACACACACGCACGCACGTACGCACATACACACACAATACTTTTTTTTTTACTATTACAAAGCTTCCTTTAGGATGAATCAATCAATATATATATTTACAGAAATAATTTCACACATGTCCCATATATATATATATAAGTATTAGAAAATATTAAAGATCAATTAGTAATTATTTATAATTATTGTTAATTATTATAATAATATAGTATTTTCGTAAATGAAATAATTTAAACAAGAAAAATAAATGAATAATAAATCAAAAAAAAATAAATTAAAATACTTACAACAAATTATTCTATTTATTGTAACTCTATTATCTTATTTACTATATTCTTGTCAAGCGACCGAAATGATCTATGTTTATGTAATGACATGTACTATTCTATATCAGTAGGTTTTTGAATAAGGCTAGAGAAGATGATCTTCCCACACATTCAATATTTTCTTTAATCAAAATATTAAAATTAGAAATCGAAAATTCGATACATCTTTCTAGATTCGATATCTCGCGTTGGATTTTAATATAATGGAATCTTATGTATTACAACAGTAGACGAATTAATTCATATGAAATATTATTGCGTTTGAATATCGTCTTATAAATTTATAGCTAACTCTTTTTAACCTGTACATTACAAATATTTCAAACGACAATTGTTTCATCATTTCATTTTTGAAAAATGAAAATTAACTACAAACTATAAATAAAAAACATAAATTAATATTACACAATAAATAACATTTAATACTTATATTTTTGTATACCAACTAAAGTTTAATTGTGCTTTAATATAATTTTTTTCCCTTCACTAGTAATTACATATTGTATATTTTTACCATATAAATAGTCATTTTCATAAAAGTTCAAACAAATTGAAGAAGATATACCACTATTTAAATTGCTATCTTCGCAGTTTATAATTTTTAATAAATTACGTTTTACACAATAACCTAATAATATTCCAATACTATTTTCCAATACTATTGTTGTTCCACAAGTCAAGTACATACTCCAAATGAATTGTGGTTGTAATAATGATAATTTACAATAACATTAATCATATGTACAAGTAAAAGAAATATTAAATCATTTCGTGTCATTTGAATTTTCAAATCACTTTGAAAATACCTTTGTGATAATAAAATATTATACAATTCAACTGAACAATTAAAAACATCATAATGTTCTACATTATTGAATTTTATACATTTATTACAAGCACCACAAGATTATATTTGAAAAGTCATCATCGCCAATTAATGTACAATTTGTAAAAGAATTTTGAATCATTTTATAACTACAATCCATCTTTTCCGTGCAATACGATACGATTATATAGAGTTGATCCGATTTATTCAATAATAAAAAATAATTTTTTTCACAGGTTTTTTTATTTAAGAAATTAACCCTTAAAAATAAAATAAATTAATATAATTAAATTTTGCAAATTAAATAATTAAAATTAAATAATTATTTTTTTCGATCCTTGAAGAAATACAACAATATGCATAAAGATTTTTCATTGTCTCTGCCAACCCTCCCAACTTGTTGCCAGTACATTGTTAAATTGTCTGGTAGCGTAGCATGTATAACAAATCTAACATGTTAATCATCTATACCCATACCGAAAGCATTGTTGCTATTATAACTGCATTTTACTGTTCCAATACTTAACTATCAATAATTTCTGGTTTCGTGTTAACGTCCCATGACAGGAATTTTAATAAAACAATATATTATACTTCGTCGATTTCGGGAGGGCTCGCGCGAAAATTTATTCACTTCCCGTCGAGTTTGCGCGCCGCGTCGCGCATCTTCGCCTGCTTCGCCTTTCTCATACTGCAAAGTCGAAGCTCTCGGGCGAGATCGCTCGATCAGTCTTCCGCTTCGATTCGAGGGAAAATAAGCTCCGCTCGTCCCCGGGAGTTAAATCTCATATACGGACGAGCTCGCATAAAATAGGCTGAATAAATCTTGATGGGGCGAGAGTCACTGGAAGAGGGCCGAAAGATGGCAAACTTTTGTCCAGGATGTGCAATTTATACTTTTGTATTCTAACTTTTTTTACAGTTTTCTCCGGTCTGGATATTGATTTGAAGAGGTATTCGGTCAAGTTTTTGATAGCCTCATTACATCATCATAGAGTTGATCGATTTAGTGTGAATTGAGTTTATTTTACAGGGTAGTAGATAAATAGTTAGGAAAGTTAGAGTTCAGACATTGAGCGAATTTTATCATGAATAAAATATGTTGACTTGGGAAGAAACTTTGTTATTTACGACACAGAAAAATAAAAAGTATAAAATCTTACTTTCAATACCATAAATATGATAATCCTACAAAAATCCATTCATAAAAAAATCTATGGGGTAATTTTTATTATTAAACCTGATTAATATCTGATTGTATGAGTATATGGAGAAGATTGCTCGTTATTTTATTCTGTTTCTATTTTTGCAATATTCTGATAGCTCTAGCATTAGCTTACCGATTCTTTGCCTAATATACATTCTACGCATTATTGATTGATCAGTTCTTGTCAGATGCTTAATTATACATTATAACGGCGTACACTTTATAAAAAAAAAAAGATTTATAAAAAATTATCTTATAGATTTATACTTGGTTTTCTTACCCAGAAAAAAAGAGATTCTACTTGTTTCCGATTCTTAATTTTTATTCAAAACGCTATATGTTAGCATGTCAAAAAAAACTCTTTATCTTTCTTCACGTGTATTATACAGACTATGAACTTACTATTATCATAAAAAATTATAGTTTCCACTCAAACCACAACGTCTACTTCAACAAAACCAAGAATTCATCCCGTTTCAAACATTCTTTTTCCCTCAAAGCATCATCACTCCTCCGATACTTCAATCTCAAAGGGCCGCACGCACAAACTCCCAACAACTTCCTCCTCTCAAAGTATTTCCCAAAAATCGAGAAACTTCCTCACGACGAGGAGCGGCGCGATTTCCACTTAGTCGAGCGCACGGCAGACGCGCGCGCGCGCTTTCGCAGCCGAGGAAACTGATATCGCTGGCAATATCGCAGTTGTTTGCATTGATTCGCTCCGTCTGAGTGCGGCGCGGTCTCTCTTCTTCCTCTCCTCCTGCTTTATACGTCTATATTCGCGCGCGGGCGGCGCGACGCTTTGTGCACGTGCGCATAAATTATTGGCTGCGCGTTGTCGTCGTCGTCTCCTCTTTCGCACCTCTTTCGGAATTCCGCGGGCGAGCGATGGTGGTTTTTCGATTCTTTCCTTTTGTCGATGGCTTTTCTACTCTCTATCCTCTATCTCTGTATTTTCTTATTATTTCCCGCGGCACGAGGTGGTGTGCTCTTCATTCTCGTAGGAGAGGATGATGCCGCCGTCGATGTTTCCGCATGATCCGTTGATGTATCCTCGAGGTATTGAAAAATCCATCGTTGTGTATGTAATGGGTTTTCGCGTCGATTTGTGTTGAATACTGAAAAGTTGCGATGGATTTTTTAACGTTATAGTGTATTAGATAAATTTTCAAGATACTTTTTCATACTTCACCTTTTTGTTTAACTTTAGAGTTAAATTCATAAAGGATAGGCAAGCGATATCACATTCAAGATATTATTTAAATTAAATTTAGTGTTCAATTAGACACATGGTTGAAAATAATTAATTCTTTATGTCAATACTTCTTAAGTCATAGATTTAAAAAAGAAATACCGAAGGTATCCTGACAAATATATATATACCATTCGGATGATACCACATGTTTAGGGGGGCCTAGGAAAATTTTAGACCTCTTTTAGACATTTTAAAATAAGAAAAGTATCGGACTGATAATATTTACGAACACTCATTATCCGACGAAAATATCCGTCGAATACTTTTTTCGGGTACTGAGTATCCAACGAAAGTATCCCTCGGATTTTTTTAAATCGTGTATATCGGTTTCATACATGGTGTACATTGCTTAGAAATTGATAATTCGTTGTTTTTTCTTGATATTTACAGAGAAATTAAAAGTATCCGAAAATATTTTGCGATCGAATACTTGCCGAACTCTGTCTATAATAAGGTAAAGTACCCAGTACTTGGACAAAATTAAAATTGGGACCAGTAGTTGGACAGTGACAAAAGTTATAATTACTGGTGAAAGATGATAAAAACATGTACTCATTGGCATTTATTGACATAGTTCTTAATATTAAATATATAATTAAATAACTATTATGTCAGTTTACTTCTTAAATTTGTGATAAATACAGATATAACATTTTGAGGTTAGGTCGAGAATTGTGATATGCCGAATGTATTGTCCAAGTTTACCTCCACTTCTTTATTCTAAACTCAGTAGTTGGACACATTTAATTCATACGTCCAACTACTGGGTCCTAACTATGTCCAAGTACTGGGACCAGCTTGACATATGATGTCCAACTACTGCGGCATTTAGTTGAATTTTTAAACTTACTTATTTAGTATCAAAAAGTATGTAAACGTATTTTTTCTTGTACTAATTACAGCAGAACATGCCGAATTAACGATTAGATTAAAGATATTAGAAATATTTTGATTTTGGGCTCTACAAACACTGATTTTGTATTTTTGTCTCAAAAAGTGTCCAAGTATTGGGTACTTTACCTTAGTCTGTGTAATAAAATTATTGTTTTATCGAAATGCATTTTTAAATGAAAAATGCTATCCCTAAAAATATTTACCGTTTACTTGATATATCTGTATTAGGTACGTAAATAAAATGAAAATAATTTTTTTTTAAATAATTACGTGAGAATCAGTTTTTATTATTGCTTATAACAACATAAGTTTGTATATTACTTGAAGTATTTAAAACCTTAATCGAGTGCATTTTTTAATTTCAGCTAATGCACATCGAAAAAATGATACCTAATAAACTTGTTCATTTCAGAAAAGAGACTAACCGTACTTTTAAAAATAATTTTTTTTTTAAATAATAACATGAGAATCTGTTTTTATTATTGTTTATAACAACATAAGTTTATATATTACTTGAAGTATTTAAAACCTTAATCGAGTGCATTTTTTAAATTCAGCTAATGCACACCGAAAAAATGATACCTAATAAACTTGTTCATTTTAGAAAAGAGACTAGCCGTACTTTTGATATTTGGTCTCTTTTCTTAGAGTTCGGTTTCATTTATATATGTAATTTAATTATGCAAAATATCTCATAACATTTAACAATAACGTAATATAAATTATCCCATCAAATCCACACGATAAATAAAAATACTCACCATTTTAAACCTCTAAAAATTTGTTCAAGCTCGTAATAATATTGGCTGGACTCGACGATTCTTGAGGAGCGAGCTAATAAGAGAGAGACGATCGCGTTACGCCACGCTCGCTCGCGCGGGATTTTCATTTAAATGCAGATGACCCGATGCACGCGACGAGCAGAGAAGCGCGTAAGAGGACCACCAGCTGACTCGACTTTAATATCGATGGATATCGTTAACCGAGCACCACGAAATAACCTCGTTTTTGCAGAGACTATACGATGTAGTCGATCTTCGACGCTATCTCCTTATGATCTTTTAAGGTGGTTCTTTCCTGAGAAAAGACCTTAAAAATCAAAATTTGTACAATATATGTTATAGTATAAAACAAGAGTATTTGAAGTGACAAAAAAAAATTTGTTCATGAAAATTTCGATATTGGAAAATTATATAACGCATAAATTAGAGAATGATTTGATAAATGATCCGAATTCTTTTTATTTGTCACCCAGTTTTTATTTGAAACGTCTCATTTTGCTCCTAGAGAGATTTTAGGGGGACTTACCCATATCAAAATTGAAAAATAAGGAAAAACCTTCAAAGTTACAGCCTATAGTTTATACTTGTACATGCACAAAATTACAAAAATATGTGTATGGACTTGTAAACAGATGACTGTAACCTTGCAGGTTTTTCGATGTTTTTCAATTTCTATATGGGTATGTTCCCCTGAAATCTTTCTGGAAACAAAATGAGACATTCCAAATTAAAATCTTATTATTAAGTATTTATAAGAAAAAATTTACTGAATGGTTGGTTTTAAAGGAAAATTTGGCTCATGAAAAAATTTCTTTTTATCCAGTTTAACTCTGCTGATCCCGTTAAAGAAATAAGAAACATATATCTTTATAACGTTCTCTGTTTACATGAAAAAAGAAATAGAAACTAGGTAAAAAGATTGTTCCATTACTGGACAAAATAGTTGAGATACACATTGAAAATTTTAATTAATTCATAGTTATTTAATACACAAAAGGGAAGACTTTCAAGTTCATACCCAAATATACTTTTATTCTATTCAAATCACTTACAATATCACATTTTTCAGTAACTCAACGAAATCCAATTAATTCATAGTTATTTAACACACAAAAGGGAAGACTTTCAAGTTCATACCCAAATATACTTTTATTCTATTCAAATCACTCACAATTATAGATTTGACATAAGGCAATTTCAAAAATAACGAAACAAAACAAAATAACCCAAACAACAACTTGAAACAACTTCTAAGCGTTAATAAATTAATAACTACAACATTTTTTTCAAAATTTTTCAAATTAAACTTTACATTTAACAACATCTGAGTTCAAAAAGTACCTTAAAGTTCGTTCAAACCACTCGGTCATAGAAGGCTCAAAATCCATTACCACCGACAACGTCCCCCAAAATAAACCCACACCTTCCGCACGTGAAACCAAATGATTCCTTCGGATCTATCCACACGAACGCGATCAACTCGTCAAGCACAGTCCGCCCGGTATAATATCCCTTGGTCCGATCAGAATTCGAATTCGCAATTCGCAATTCGCCATTACACCACGAGTACGCACACACACGCACACACACACACATAAAGTTTCACTCGCGCATAATGGACACCCCCCGCGCACTTATCGCATTCGTCGCGCCGTATATGGACTGCCACTGCTACTGCTACATCCTCGTCTCTCTCTCTCTCTCTCTCTCTCTCTCTCTCTCTCTCTCTCTCTCTCTCTCTCTCTCTCTCTCTCTCTCTCTCTCTCTCTCTCTCTCTCTCTCTCTCTCTCTCTCTCGTACTCGTTCTCGCTCTGCTCTCTCCATCATTAATTATTCAAGAACGATTTCGCACTTTAAACGCTCGCAAATGGAAAACGTCCAGCCGGCTGGCTATAATAGAGGTCGAGCGCCGGGAAAGGGGAGCAGGGGGTGGGAGAGAGAGAGAGAGAGGCGTGCACAATGCGTATTATATACGTACGTTCGTCATGCCGAATAATCCGCTGGCTGTGCGTACGGGTCATTCCGTGTCGAATGAGTGGGTGAAAGAATGGAACTTGGTAAAAGCAATTTCTGATTGGTAACAATAA
This sequence comes from Gastracanthus pulcherrimus, assembly GCA_949152435.1. Classification (NCBI taxonomy): domain Eukaryota; kingdom Metazoa; phylum Arthropoda; class Insecta; order Hymenoptera; family Pteromalidae; genus Gastracanthus; species Gastracanthus pulcherrimus. The sequence goes on from OX424575.1 coordinate 14,228,871, forward strand.
TTATGTTACGGGTAGATTTAGTATGTATTTATAAAATAAATTACATTCATATTTGTACGTTATTGATGGATGAAAAGCATTACAAAGAAACAATCGCTGTTGATAATGATTGAGAATTAGTTTCGTTTTCACCCTCAAAGAATAAACACGTTACAGGATCATATCGTTTTGACTTCTGTTAGCTCATTAATTTAATTGCCGAATAAGTAAAAATGAAAATATTGTAGAGTTCTTTATTCTCTTCTGTCATGAATGTAAAACTCTGCCCTTGACAGAAACAAATAATTTACGAAGTTTATAAAGTTTGATATTTGAGAGTTAAGTATTTGGATTGTACAGTGAAAGGATAACCTTACGTGTACAGAGAATTTGCATAAAGTTTAATAAGAACGCCTTGCTCCTATACATGTGTAGGGCGGTACATTAATTCCATCGTCGTGAATACTTGTTGACTATCAACAAAGTCCTCTTCTCTTATAAATAAGAAATTGTGAGTATGTATGTACGTAGTATGTATGTAGTAAATTAAGCGTGATTATATCATTTTTATAATATAATAGAGATATGAGACAGTATGTAAGGTTAAATTATGAAGTAGGATCAATAAATAATAGATCATAGATTGAAATATAATGATGTGTATAATGATGTGTATATTATATGAATTTAAACAGGATCATGGATTCTGATTATGAATTATTCTCCTTATTGATAATTACATATTAAAATTATGCGCACACTTAATCATACTCTTCTTATATCTTCAGTCTTCTGTGGATGCAATGAGGTCAGTATCAGTTGAGGGCTTCCCAATCTTCGGAAACGTTGACTGCAATAGTGATGTGATGATAGTGGAAATCTATACAAAGAACTATGGAGCCAAGTATTAAGAGTCAGGAGTCCTTTCAATGTAAAATCGAATTTTAGCTATGTGCGACGGCGAACCGCGAGCTGGTGGCGCACACCACAGGAGGATAAGAGAGATGAATAAGTGTTCGTACCTCCGCGTTTGTTTAGCGAATGAAACATTCGGTAACAACTCATCATGCGACGTTTCTGCTACGCGTCTCTCTCTCTCTCTCTCTCTCTCTCTCTCTCTCTCTCTCCCTCTCTCTCTCTCTCTCTTTCTCACTTTTTTGAATTTTCGGACAAGATTTTTCTTACAGTTTTTATCTGATTGGCCTAAAATTTGGCCTATACGTCTTCGTGTATATGGCTGTCTCAAGCCTGAATTATTCAATTATTTTAATTTTATCATAAAATGCGGCTTAAATAGGCTACAACTTTAGTCAATAATTTCGTTTCTTAATTTCCCACATTCATGTCCTAATTATATGTATTTTGAACACTTAAAACCCCGAAAAAACTACAATCCGATCAGTTTGACTTCCAAAACCTTGCGGCAGAGTAAGAAATATACCAGGTTGTATTACGGGAGACCTGACGACGTGACGACCATCAAAAAAAAAAAACCTTTTCATTATATTTTGATAAAATGTTCCGTAAAAATAGTTAATATATTATGAATAATTTATCCTCACCTAAAAATATATAACCAATTTTTTGTAATTTTAAGGTGGTTAGGTCTCCGCCTCGCGGAAAACTCCACCTATACCCAAGTGCGCGCAGTCGTAACCGAGGCCGCCGGTCGGCCCGTGCGCGCCGTTAAAGCGGCTGCCGTTGCCGGCCATTCAATTTGGAGGCGCCGCGGCCGCGAAAAACGAAGGAAAGAAGGCCTCCTAGGCTCCCTCGGCCGCTTTAAATGCTAAATAGCCGGGAGGAAATTCCGCCGCGCGGCTTATCCGCGCGCGCGCGAGTTTTTATATACGCGAGCCGAGGAGAATTGACCTGTCGAAAGCGCGAGATGGAACGGGGGTTTAGCGGACGATACGGGCAGGGGTTTATGGGTGGTGGAAAAACGTATTTTTCTTTTTTTAATGATCACGCGAGGAGGGATTGGGATATTGAATGTAATGTTAGCGGACTGGTCTTGTATTTGTTGTGACGAGTTGTATGAGGAGATATTCAGGTGATTTTGCTATTTTTAATGAAGTAGTCGTGTGTGAATTTTTGTATGAAAGGATTGGCCATTGGGATTATGAAAAAATGAGTTTTATTCATGATTTTGCAACATTTTATTTATAATAATACTGAATATGCCTAATAAAACAAGCTATAAATAAAATACAAAACACAAGAAAGTGCCCGTTAACTCAGTTAGTCTTTAAAAGTCAAGTATATAATGCGATTTATACGGGTACATAAATAATTAGTCTTCGAAGTGAGATAATTGCGTGAAGCGCAGTAAAAAGATGAACGAGCTTTCCCATCATCATAGTTTTAGTTCAATTATTATAATGAAGAGCTTACACTTTAGACTTTAAATATTGATCGTCTGACCCATCTCGTATATTATCTACTCTTCGAAGGCTCCTCTGCTACCTCCAAAATCAGTTGGTGGGCCAATATTTGAACTATAGATTAAACCTTTTCACTAATAACAAGATTGAATGTTACATAAATCTCTAATATTAATATTCAATTACGTAACTTGGATCGCAAATTAGATGTAATGTAAAATATCTATTATTCATGATTTCATTTTTGAAAATTTTAATGGGTATTATGATTGAAGACATAAAAATACTTTATCACCTTAAGGGGAGGTCGGAGCGAACTTTACCATTGTGACCTCCACCTCGCGCCGTATTTTTCATTATACGTCTAAAATTCACATACTAACATCAAAATCGAGGTTGATAATAGTTTGTTATTATGTAAAGAACACCGGATAACAGCAATTTTGTTTATGAGTGCCTCAAAAGTTTTTTATTATGAAATATTGTTACAATTGACGAATGGAAAACGGTAAAAGTGATGATCATCTTACCGTTTCTTAGCCTTACTGATAGCTTCACATCGCGCCGTATTTTTCATTATTTTACGAAATTGTACGCAATTATGTACGCTTGAAGCTTTATAAACATTTATTATTATGACAAGAACACCGGACAACCGCATTTTTGTACCATAAATGACCACAAATTTTTATTTTTATGATATTAATTTTTGAGGTTAGGTAAAATCTGCACCAATCAAGGTAGCTCCGACCTCCCCTTAAATCTCACTAACTATTGAAGCTTTGCTAAAAAAAGAGAACTTCAACTTTCAATTAAATTTTCTAACTTATAAATATCATTCAATCATTAAAATTACGTTTAGTGAAATTTCCATAACTTAAAACTCAATATAAAAGTAGAGGATAAACTAGAGATTTTCGAATTACAATAAACTGCATTCTCTATTTTACTAAAGCGGAAAAATGCAGAATATAAATTCCACTGCACACAGCATTTGTTTAAATTGATCAGCAGCAGTTAAACTATGTATTTGTATTAATGCTTATAATAATCTATATAAAATACAAATTTAGACTAAGAATAATAAAAATAATACTATGTGCTAAAATGTTAGAATTATAAACTAGAAATACGACATAAAAAACTCATTACCAAAAACTTGTATCCATTTATTTTTACACTATACCTACATATGTTATTATCCATACAGTCAGTAAGAAAGTGAGAATAGGTGATACAATAGAATACACGAGGAGAAAAATCGGCCAAGATCTGCCTCTCCCCCTTCGTCGTTTCACGCGATGCACGATAGTCGAAAACTGTCGAACACATGCTCGGCGCGCGATAGAAGCGACCGATGTTAGAATTACGTCGACTATCAACAACCGCTAGACTCAGCTTCCTAGATCCGCGCTTTCGCGACAGACTTTTACACACCGAGATAACAGATTTTAATAGCCAAAGAAAAGACGCATTGTACATAGTATTGTGAATATAAATGATACCTGAATTGATCCTCTAGGCGTTTTATATTAAAGTGAATCTCTCCTTCGTGACTTAATTTATCTCGAGAAGAAACTGATTCGAACACTAAACTTTCTAAGTATTCTTTCTATTATCGAATGCTTTCTAAAGAAAATTTAATTTCTATGTTAAATAAAATTCCATACATCACCATACCCTACTTACCCAACTACAAACATATCCTCCATAACCGAGTAAAACCTGCAACTGCCAAAAAACACGAAACAACATCCTTAAAACCGACTTTACGCCGGAAGACTTCACAAAGCAGCGGTAAATCCGCGCGTACTTTAACGTCTCCTCCCTCACGCCAACGGAAGTTTTAAGCTTAACCCAATTGCGGCCAGACAACAGCGGAGCGGCACTGCATGTGCTTCGATGCTTCCTGTGCCCCGCGCGCTCTCGCGTATAAATAACGCTGGGCCGGCTGGGTATGTGTGTATACTTGCCGAGGCAGCAGAAGCCACCCGCCATACGTGCAGCGGCCGCCGATGGATTTACGGGCGGTTTATTTGGAACGAGGGAAGCTCTGTTAGTGGAGTTTCCTTTTTTTTTCTTCTTGGAAAATTGTGTGGCTGATGAATTTTTCGGCCAACGCGAAGAATAGTGATTGGGTGTAGTGGGTTATGCGTGAGTGAATGTAAAAGTAGGTTGAATCGTTCCAATATGGAGAGAAATGGTTGCCAATTCATTGGTACTCAGCTTCTTCAAACTTAATTAATTGTTGAAAAATAACATTGTTGCCTCTAATGTATTAAGTTACGCGACTACAGATCTTTTAATAATTTAATAATTATATAAATTTAGAAATTATACCAGTTAGAACAGTTACGTTTACAAATAAATTTATATATATTTATTTGTATATATAGATATATATATATATATATATTTTTTTTTTTGTGTAATTAGGTAACAAACAAATGATGAAAAGAAGTGAAAAAAATTGGTTTTCATATGGGGCATGTTACATTCTTCTGAAAAATTAAAGCATTATATGTAATTTCTATGTGGTGTATGTTATTCTCCTAAAAGAATGGAAGAAAATCGTTAAAGTTTTATTAAGATAAGCGAAGTAGTTTTTGCGAGATGCGATAACAAACAAATGACCAAGAAAAAGAGATGAAATTGAATTTTTATATGAGGTATTTTACATTTTTTTAAATAAATCATTATTTATAATTTCTATATAGCCTATGTGTTACTCCGCTAAAAATTGAAAAAAATCGTTGGTATCAAATTATGATTTACATATTATAAATAAAAAGGATTCTCGTACTAGAATCTTTTGTGATGAGAACCACGGGAGATTTAGTTATCCGGATATAACGTTTGTTTCTTCTGACATGGTGTTCCAAGTAGAATGGGATGTACTGTATCCTCAGGGAAGTGTTCATTTACGGCAATTTCTATGTATCCTAAGTGTTTCTCCGTTAAAAATTGAAAATAATCGTTGAAGCTTTATTAAGATAGGTACAGTAGTTGTAGCGTGATGCGGTAACAAACAAATAACCAAAAAAAGTGGAAAAATTGAATTTTTATACGACGTATTTTACATTTTTCTGGAAAACTAAAGCATTATCTGTAATTTCTATATGGCTTATGTGTTTCTCCACAAAAAAGCGAAGAGAAAATCACCAAATGTGCTAATCTTCGTGCTGAAAATTCAAATGTGTTTTTCTTCGTGGGAAACGCAACGGACGTGCTAGTCTTCGTAACAGCTGTCGATAGGTACGTATGTATGTGGCTGTGTGTGTTTATCTAGGTGCGTATGTGTTTCTTATCCTAAAAAGCATAACAAATTTAAAGGGTACCCATTAGATTCAAAACGTGTATGTGTTCTATTATGTGGACTGTATAGGGTGGAATAAGTGTGTAGGCTCATTTCCTCTTCCACTAAAAAGGCACATAGCCGAGCAAAAACATATAATATGCTACTGAAAAGCTTACGATACGTAGTAACATCGAAGACAGTGTCGAACTGGGCCAACTTCTTTCTTTAGTATCAGAGTAATTATCACAGTAAATACCTCCTCAAAATTATAGTATCAATTTCGCTCGAGCATCCTCGAGACAAAAACCACTGCAAGTCCATTCTCTTTTGCTTCCGTGAGGAATGTCTTTTATCAAGGACCTTCAATTGACATCATACACGTAATTCACGAATTATTTACCGGCTGAATCGCATCATAGATGAGATATCTATCTATCCAGCCCATATCAGGTACACGGGCCATGTTGGGTACATCCAAACCAAATCTTCCACCAGCCTCGTAATCGACTTTCATATGCCGTTAGCCGCAGCATCTCGCGCTGCTGATCCGCGTCGATTCCGCTCGGCCGGCTGCAGTGCGGAGAAAAAAAACCCCGCGCCGCCGCTTATACGTCGTCTAACAGGTGCCGATGGATATATCATCCAGGAGTAGCAGTAGGAGGAGGAGGGAAAGCGGGTAGTTTGCATCCGCGCGTGACGGACGGGCGCGCGACGCTGATGGATCGCCCGAATTATCGGGCCCGCGTGCATCTCGCGATAGATATATATCGCGGGGTATGTATGTGTAGTCTGGATTTCTGGAGCGTCTGGACGGGCGGCTTTATTCTTTCGTGGTGTGGGCGATGGAGTGCTCTGAAGGGATTGGAGATGTTGGGGGGAGGGAATTCGGCTGGTGGTAAATTGTGCAGATGGAGTTGGGATTTTCGAGATAAACCAGATGAAGATGCTTCATTGGATATTGCTTTGGTGTTGGAGTTTTAATGAATCAATGAAAAAGTTAACAGTATATTTATATTTTTAAAATAGAAAACGATTATGTAATTTTGGCGTTGCATTATTTTTCTGTTCTATTTTTTGGTGGATTATATCAAAGATTTAAAAATTAAATTAATATTAAAATTAAAAATTAAAAATTAAAGTAGATACAGGAGTATCTGGTTTTATTTCATCGCATTGTATTGCATTGCATTGTATTGCATTGCAACGTAATGTATAGTAATATAATGTAAAGTTATATAATATAATGTAATATAATATAATATAATATAATATAATATAATATAGTATAATATCTCGACATCACGTAACATTGTAGCGTATATTTTATTTATTTATGCAATTCAGTACATTTACATAGTAAGTCCTACAAAGGTAAATCATATTACCTGTACATAGGCTTGGAAAAACCTTACTCTTTATTAATATTACCTTAAAAACTACACTTATTATTAAATACTTAAAACATAAACATAACTTTAATCGACTTTGTAAGATACATATCAGTACTATGCATATTTCTTACTCTTCGTGATATTAATAAGAAGATCATGCTTATAGCTTGAAGTTTGATGGCTACAAGTCAAAGCAACTTTACATACAATTTACATTATCTATTATAGATTTTCTTAATGATGTTGTCTAATCCAATGTTTAAGTTTTCTCTTTATAGTGACTGTAGTATTGTTTATAATTTTGAGTTCTTATGGTAATATATTGTATATTTTAATAGCTATTATATGTATAACAGATATACTATTATTTCTCGTAATACTTCTGGATTATAGATATTTATTTTTCAGTGTAGAATATTGATATTGTAGTGATTCAAAGACAAATAACTGCTCTAAGTTTAATGGATAATTGTATATAATAAAATTGTTTTTGTTGATTAGTTTTAGAATTTTATTTTGCAGTCCTTGTAATAGATTAAGATTATTTGTTATATGCAATACCCCAGGCTATTAAACCATAATTGTTGCATCTATGAAAAAATGCATAATAGATTATTGTTAATGTTTTCGTATGCATATATTCTGAGATTTTTAAGATGATCCATACTAAATATTTAGTTTTTTTAATATGCGTATCCCATTTCATGTTGTAATCAAAAATAGTACCTAGATATTTACAATGTTCTACTTTTTTTTAATATTTTGATCCGCTATTTGTATTTCTAAAGTTTTAAGTGCACTATCAGAATAGTTCCAAACATTATGTACACAGTTTTGTATACATTTAATAGTACTTATCTCGCTACGCTCGTATGAAAAGCGTTCCATGCGCTAAAAAATCAACGTACCCAAAAGTGTCGAACATTATTGTTTGATACAGTAGGTGTGAAATTGAAACTTTAAGAATTTATGAAATGGGTAAAGTGCAACTTTACGCATACTGTGTCGAAAAATCAATTTATTTAATGCTTACCAATTTGCGACTTTGTCTAGGTATTTATTCATTTTGTCTTGAGCCATAGACCATGTATTATCAGTTGAAATTATAACCGTGTCAGCTGCGTATGATATTATTGTATCATCAGATATGTTTAATAATAAGACATTTACATAAAAAATAAAAAGTAATAGCCTTAGTATTGTCCCTCGTGGAACTCCAGTAGTCATCACTTTATATTCTCCATTACAGTTCTTTACTCTAACTTTTTGTTGTCTATTAGTAAGATAGCTAATTAATAGCTTGTGCGTATTGCCTCTAATTCCAAAATTGTATAATTTTTTTAAATGAAGTTCATGGTTGACTGTATCAAAAGCTTTTACCAAATCCAACAATGTTGCAATTATTGGTTTACTTTTATCTAAGTTATTATATATTATATTTGTACTATGTTGTAAAGCATCAGTAGTTCCTCTATTTCTTAAGAAACCAAACTGATTTCCTGCTATAACACTATTCTTATTAATAAAATCATACAATCTATTATATATAATATTTTCAAATATTTTTGCCATGTTGCTATTAGTGATATTGGTCTGTAATTTGAAGGACTTTGCCTATTTCTTGCTTTATAAATTGGGACAACTTCAGCTTTTTAAAAATGCTCTGGCTAAATTCGATTGTTGAATACATTGGTTAAAAATATACACTAGAGGCATTGTTATGTAATCAGAAATTGATTTTAGTGTCTTAACATTATTTTGTTAGTACCCTTGCTTTATTTTTCTTATTTTCAATAATTATTTTTACTTTGTAATGATTGCTATAATTAATTTTATTTCGTTTTCAAAATCGAAAACATTTCAAACAATGAGGATCAACCTTTAGAATGGAAATATGAAGAAATATGAAATGTAGCAGAGTTTCTGATGAGTTTCACATTCAAAATGTTGATGATGATTCTCTCACTTCAGAGGAGGCATTTCCAGGTTTAAAAACTTTTAGATACTGGTTCGAACAAAGATTTGAGAGCTCTAAGAATGATTTACACATACTACACCAATTTCTCGACAGGAATTTGGATATTGCAGGAAATTAAGTAGAGTAAACATGTAGAATCTTGTTATAAATTAAAAACTGTTGTTACGTTTTATAAAAAAAAATTTTAAAATGTATAAGTACATAATTATAACTTTAATCAATAAAATATAACTTTTCATAATTGTTTTATTTGACTAATTTCAAATTCACGTGTCTCAAATATAAATATATTCATAAATTTATTGATAATGGGGATCAATTTAAAAAAAAATTCTGATGTTATAATAATATTTGGAGAAAAATAAAATTTTACTTAAATAAAAAGAAATACTTCCCTCGCATAGCACCTTAAAATAATTACGGCACTGTTACTTGATAGTTATTGGCTATTAAAAAGGTTAGGTAAACATTACAATGCCTGAATACTTTTCTCCCGAGTTTTTTCAATGCCCACATACCGACTATAATTTTAAGCTCTTTCAAATGCATTTGACCTGAATTGATTATATTAATTTTAACCTACAAAAGACCTGAAATACTAAAACCCAAAAAGCTAAAACCACTGATGTTGTAGAGACGACCATTGCAGCTCTTTTTGTTATAGTAGTTGGCTTCTATTTTCTTTTTACCATTTAAGCTCTATTTGAATATAAAAAGAGATGACTTATTATAAAACTAATTTTTATTGGTAAATTTTCCTTAAATTTCAATGAACCTACTCTATTATACTTGACAATGCCCAGCTATTCAGGGATGATCTCTGTGGTGCCTGCGTATCTCAATCAAATAGAAAACAATATCCTTCTATCCATACTCTTAAGATATTATCGATACAAATTTCCAAACAAAATCTAACAAATTAATCGGAATATCGTTTTTCAAAGAAGTGTATATTACTCACCTTTTGTTTTTCTCTCTGAAAGCAATAAATATCACGACTTTAAATTTCGCTAGAATATAATATTTCCACGCTTTCTAACAACTTTTCGGTATCTAAATCCTTCTCATCCCCGCTCTATATCCAACAATTCACCGACAAAAGGCGAAAAAAAAATCATCCGCTTCCATCACGAGCTCGCGAAGAAAGCCACTCAGTTGCGCTCACTCGACGCACCCCTTCGCAATCTTCCCCTCCTGAGTCGATTGTCGTCCCGCATCCGAGGCAAGGTCGCTCGGCGCGTCTTTTAGAGCGGGACCGGCGCTCTTTGTACCGCTCGATTGACCGCGACAGCATTTTCTTTCTCTTGCTTCCAGTCGAGCGAGCGCTTACCAGCAGCCGGACGCTTGGATATATGTGGGCCAATGCCTCGCCGCCGGTCAGAGCAAATCGGAGGTGGTGCACTTGAGAATCCACGATAGACTGCCCTTCGAAAAATGGCAGGACAATGATGATGATGATGATGATGATGGTGAATTGGTGAAGGGGTGGAGGTGTTAGATGGATTTATTATTATGAGAATATAATTTAAAATTTCATAATAAATTGAATAAAAGATAATTTTGTAACTTACGGGGGTTTTATCTAGATCTACACAGTAGGCATTTAGCTTCTTTATGTAGTTCATTTTACTGGATTACGTGTTGTTTTCGTGTTAATCGAGCTTCCTTGGAGCTGCTGAGACTGTGGCGCAACGTTTCATCTACTCGGCGTCGGTGTTATCGACGAACATTTTGCAGAGCGTTCCTGTTTCAATATATAATAACTCTATATATACCGAGGGACAAAGCCAAGAAGAAAATTATATTTTTCTTCTCATCTTATAATAACTCTATAATTTTCAGAACCGCAAAACAGTTCTCATTCAAAGAATATGGGGTAGCTAATTTTCGCTGTGCTGCGCTTCTCGGTATGCTTGTGTATCTGCAAGATATGCTCCGTAGAGTCCGAAACTATTGAATTTGACCTGGAGCACTGGAAATATAAAATTTAGATAGAAATACTATCGATTGAAGCAACAAAAAATCGATTTTTTTACCTTCTTCACAGGATCCCTCCTTAAGGCTTCCCTATGAAGTATATTACGTAATAGAGATCTAATACCTCAAATCTAAAATAATTAACTAAGCCCAAAACTTTTATTAACAGACTTTCGTAAGATGTCAGTAATAGCACGTTTTTAGATAGTAATTACAAATGTAAAAACACTTAATTAGTCATAAATGCTAGTCGCCACTTCAATTTATTATTATTTAAGTCTTTCTATAACAGTTCGGCTTACTTTATTATTTCTGTTTTTCAAGTATGTTATCACCACTATGTGACACATTTTTATTACAAAAAACAATTAAAGTTTCTCAAACCTATTAAGTTACAATAACGGATAGTTTACGAATACCTTAGTAATGTTAATTCGGGTAAAATAATACTATGTTCATTATTTTATATCAGCAACAGTAATGTATGTTTTAAACAATTTTTATGGAATGACTTATTCTGATTATGTTGTATAATTGTAATACTAAGTGCAGTTATATATTATTTATTACATTTTTTTAAAGACATAAATCTATCAATTCTTTAGACTTTCAAACAATTGATAATATATTTTAGAAAGCGATAAATTTTTACAAGTACTTAATTGCAAAGAAGCTTAAAAAGTAATTGAAAACCTTCATCTACAAAAGAAACAATTTTTCTTAAATTTTTCCTTCAATTTCAACACTTTGCAAAAGGTGGACATACACGAAGCGACAGACATCTGCAGAAAACAAAAAACCAAGATAGCAGTCGGGGGCTCTGGCAGAAAGGAGCTAAAGATTCAAAGGGAGAAAAACGAAGAGCAAAACCACACACATAGAGAAAAGGATAGACGTAAAAATAAGGATAGTCAGAGTCGACGACGAGTGCAGACCACTTCCGTCCACCTCCAAGACACCCACTCCTACACATTCATACGTGCACACAATAGTGTTAGCCTCGACAATCGCTTGATTGGGAAGAATTACGGGGCGATTGTTCGACGCGTCGGCTGAAGTGTCGACGAGCAGCAGAAAGAGAAAAAGCAGCGGCCGAGAAGGAGGAAGGAGAATACATTTATTGGTGTAGGACGCCTTTGTGATAGTCCTTTAGAGAGAAAGAGAGAAAGAGAGACAGGACTGATGTGTCGTCGGAAACGACCCTCTTTTCGACGATTCTGATTCTGGAAGGGCGGACCCGGCCGCTAACGAGGACTAGGAAACACAGAGAACCACGCCAGCCGCCAACTCAGCGTCAGCCGCAGACGCAGACGACGACTTAACTTCGTTTTTACAGCGGCCATTAAAAATCGATGTAGGGCGCTTTATTGTTTTATTGCCAACAATGGCGGGATGATGGACAAAGGACTGCTCACTGTCCTTTGAGCTAAAGAATTAGCTGGCCAACGTGATCTTTGAGATACAAGTCTAGGCTTTTCTTTTCTTTTCGGAAGATTCAAAATTATTGATTCTATGATAGTCACTTGTAAAAAAGTGTTTTTGCATGTGAACATAAAAAAATGATCACGGTTTTGAAAATGATGCAAGCATGTTATGTGAGGAAAATTGAAATATAATATAAAACTGCTGCTCAATTGTTAGCAGAATTACTTAATAAAAATTAGTACTGAACAAATGTGTTCTTCTAGTTTGGAATCATCCATTTGTTCAACAATATAATAAATATTTTTTCTAATTTATAGAAAATTTTTCAAATTTTTTTATTCTTTAACGACATTTAATTAGCTTTAATATTATATCAATTTAAAATTTTCTTAGTACCAATAATGCCTGCAACACTTATCTACTTTATGAAATATTTTTAAAAAATTTTAAATATCGTATATTGATTCTTAAATTCAATATTTCAATATAAAATATATGTATTATATTAATCAATAGTAAATTAATATAAAATATATTTATTATATAAATCAATAGTAAATTAAGTCTTAGTTAGGAATGTATGAACAATTTTTATATATCAGTTAAAAAATCATATGTTGACCGTATGGTTCTATAGTATTAAGGGTTATATAACTTTAAATTTATTTTTACTCTCTACATTCCAAAAACTATAAGAATGAATTTGACAATATTTAAACTATAAATTAATAGAGAAATAATCTTTATCATTTTACAGTTTCATATAGAACTATATCCACGTAAATATATGGCCGTTATTCAACACGGTGCAAAAACACGCTTGTTAGACTGTAAAATCAGCCTATTAGAGTGTTTAGGCCCACCTAAATATATGGTATCATCCGAATGATACTTGTTGTTTAGGGTTGTCTAACCCCACATAGAGCTAATTTTCGAAAATTTATATGGGTATGAAAATACTCGTTTTCGTGCAAGTGTGACAAAAAATAATATATTATTACAACATTGAATAATAATAGAGGAAGCTAAGTGCCAATGAATTGGCAGTGGCTTTTAACTGTTTCAAGATCATACTGTCGCATTGCTCCCATAGAACTAATTGGCTAGAGTTAGCCTTTCTGTTACGATAGCCTATAGATTTTCTATGAAGGGTTTATAAAATTTACATTGGAAATCCTAATATTTTCAGAGCATCTATTTGTAGTTATTTACCCCTTAAGGCATTTTTATTATAGCGATGCTTTACAAATATTTAAAGATATTTATTGAAGGTAAAATTTTGAAAATCGATCGCAAAAATCAAAATATTTAATGATTTTACATTCATAATAGAATTATGTTGTAAAAGTTTTTGTTTCTCAAAAGTATCATTTACAATGTTAGTTTGATATATAAAAGCGTAATTTCTATTAATACCTCTTTCAGATAAATATTTTTTAATGATAAAATCATTCTTTCAAACAGTTACTACGTAGAATGATTAAGCTGCATTGACTTAGCATTTTTATGTGATATAGAAATAAGCTACATATTATTTTTAATTATGATGTAAAAGAATTGTAATACAGAAGTTTGTTTAGCTTTGTAAATGTAAAATTGTAACCCTCTTTTTTTTTTTTTTAAAATGTCCTGATTTTTTTGCACAGAAAAATTAAGTTTGAGTATAGACATGCCAATAATATATAGTTATTTATTATCAAAAAATTTTATCAATATTGTATATCAATTTGAAATAAATTTATTGATATTTTTTCAACTAAAAGCATTAAAAACTGTAATTTAATTTTTTTTTAATATTTATGTACTGGCCACTGAAAGTCGAAATTATTTTCTTCAGAATGCTACAAGGAAACGGCAATGAAAAAGTATAATTTTCTATTGGCTGAAGAAGCTAAATAAGACTTACACGTTAATTATTGTGAAAAGTTTATTGTGTAATAATATAAACTTATTTACTCATACAATAAACGAACTTCATTTAACATTAACATTGCATCCATAAATTTAAAAAAAATGTTGTTTGTCTTTGAAAATTTGTTAAAACCTTAACAATTATGATTTAGTATCTTATTCTCTACGGTTCATTGCGTATTTGTCTGAAACGAAGTTATTTTAATGTTTCTTTTTATATTTCATACTATATAAATCTATTGTCTACAAAATAGTAAAAAGGGTGAAGGGTTAGTGCCTTTGAACCCTTGATTCTTAAAAACGAGATATTCTATACTTAATAAATTAATGAATGATATTTTTTTAAGTATAATATTATGTTGGGCGTGTTTAAGTAGTAACTGAAAAATTACTTAATAAATAAGGCCTTGTAAATAAGAATTTATTTTAATATTTTTTAAGATTTCATAAAATTTGTAGGATGTATAAAAATGCTAGATTACGTTATGCCAACATTTTTATCTCATCAATAAGAATTCATCTTGTCTAAAAAATAAGTAAGTTATAAAAAAAGAAGTTTAAAAATGAGTTAATATTATATGCGATAACATTGATTCCATGTAATAAAATGAAACTTTTACTTTAAGATGCATTAGGTGAAATTCACTTTCAGAATACAGCCCCTGAAATAACATGAACAGCGTTAGATTGGACTTTTCAAAATAGAAACTTATATATCATGTTATTCAATTATATGAGGTTTTAGTTGAAATGTATAATATATTCGCATTGGTGTATTTTTCATTTGATCAGTATGTTCAATGATCAACTATCCATTTTATGACTTAATCAGAAATTCTGAAGATGGATTTCTGAGACATGTTAGACTCAAGCATAAACATATGATGAACACCGAAATCGTTGGCATGCATTTTAATTTTCACAAAAAATAGAATATTCATTCGTTCTAGCAATACTATTTAACAATTTATTCTATTTAAATTCAGCTGCTAATCACTTATCCGCCAAAATACTTGAAATTGGACAGCATTTTAAAAAAGAAAATCATAATGATCAATTTTTAGACTGTGATGAGATTAAATACGTTTGTAAGAATGATGCTGAAAACGACTTCTGCACTTTTTTCAGAAAATGATAATTTGCACCATATTAAGAAACTCACCAACAGTGTATATAAATATGTCTCGTCAATTGTGCTCAAAGTATGCTAAACCGACATTGCCTAAAAATGCAGTATTTTTATAGTTACATTTGAAAGTTATGAAAAATGCTTTCTTAGCTTTTAAGTCGGTGCACTTAATTCTTAAGTATTTTGAAGAAAACAAAATTTTATAAAACCAAAATTAATAGCTATAAAGTATGTACCTAGTTGCATAACACCCAATGTATAAATTTTACCAGTTATCACTCGCGATACTTTATAGTTCATTTCAGTAAGAAATGTAATAAAACAATATTTAGAACAACCACAAGCGCTCCGCAAAATTAAGAATAACATTAAAAATTGTAAACAAAGTGAACGTTTGAACTGAATATTAAAAGGGGACTAAACATAAGTGGACTAAAATAAAGGGGTATACATCTATTGAAAATTGGAATGAAGAAAAAACAATTTGTAGTGTACGTATAAGAACTAACAGAACAGCTTATGACGAATATGAGAAGCAGAAGAAGAGGAGAAGGGAGATCGAGTGCGGCGATCGACGACGGAATCAAGAGGCATCGATGTATCCGTGAGGAGGGACGCTCGCTCTCGCTGCCTACCCGCTGAAAGGAAAGGACGCTTTCTGTTTTAACAATCTAGTCCCTCCAATAATTATAACATTCGCCGGGCCAATATAAGTTCGGACGGAAGAAAGAAGAAGACGCATGTAAGAAGTAAGACGAGGGAAATAAATTACGACTACAAGAAGCACGTGACTATAGAATGTACGTATGAATATGCGTGGGATTTATAACGTGCGTGTGTGCGAAATAGTGTGATAATAACCCACTAGCCAGCGATTTATAACGAACAGTAGGCTCTTTCTAAATAAATAAACGAGTTTCTTTTACTCCCCAATTATGTCCCAAATACCCGTTTATTAGTGAAAAAATAATATCTTATGTATAAAATAACTATCGTTCGCGATGGTACATCTATTTGTAAGAGGAATTAATTGGTCTCTGTGAACTAACCAAGTACAAAAAAATTGAGAAAGATGTTAGAGATTGTTATACGAACTGAAATTAAATAAAATGTGCGTCTTGCCCCGAACCAGCCACTGGGTTCATCAGTAAATTGACGTCTGGCTCAATCTTAGACGCAACATGATAAGTTTAAAGGAGGTAATACTTATATGAATTATAATACAACGTCACTAGAGGGACAGGAAAACTAGTGTGCCTCTAGTGGTGTGAAGAATGAAATCTTTTCAAATTCAGAATGTACCGAATAATTGTCAACCGTTTCATCCAGTTCGTCCTATAAGTATTATCTCCTTTAATCGTATCATGTTGCATCTAAGATAGAGTCAGACATCATCTTATGAGCCCAGTGATTGGTTCGGGGCGAAACGTACAAACACCAGCCTCAAGCAACTGTACTTCATCAAAATATGCAGAGGAGCAAGAGACAGGCGACAACACTAAGCATGATAATTCACGCAGCTCGCATGCAACAGCTCGGTAACGGCCGTCAGCCAGTGAAATAAATAATAAATAACGATCTGAATGATATTGTTGCAACTTTTAAATCTCCAAAGGGCGAATAGTTAGAGGGCATTGCGCATCTTCTTTATACTGATGACCTGCAGATCTATACGTAAGTTACCAGGGATGATCTTCGTGTGGGCGTTGATCGCTTGTCATCAGTGACAGCTCGGCTCGCTAGCTTACATATAAGCGACAAATATTGTTTAAGGTAGTACTTTTGGTACTGAATTATTCAAAATGTGTACACTTTAATTTACATTCAATTTCTTATTTGTTAATGAGGTGAACTTTGTTTAAATTATCGCATAAATAAACTGACACCAAATTACAACTATACATGGAAATCAAACAGATGTATTCATCCTATTTATTTAAAAAATTTAATAAAGATGCTGATTTGACTCTGTATTTGAGGTTAAATGCATATTTCTTGTGTTGAATTAATTTATTTTTAAACTTATAGGTACCTAATCAAAATCTGAACGGTAATTCTATAACCGAGAGTACCACCTTAACTGTTTTCTCGTAAATCTCATTGAAAACCGAATCTGCAATTTTACACAATGGTTTGTGAGGGTTGAAGATTACATGTATCACAAATGCATACACTCTAATCGCAGAGTCAATTTCAGTTCTTTGTTGACTGGACTAATATGCACTCGTTTGACTCGTGCTTGCTCGCCTCGACTCGTACTGCAGACTAAACGCGAGCAAAAAAGTCTACTTGTCATCCTTGGTACACAATATACTAATGCATATTATACTAAAGCAATTAACTGATATTTACTTATGCATATTAATCATTTTTTGTGCCTGCCAATTGTCTTACCATAATAGCAAACAGTTGATGTAGATACGTGAGTAGTCATTCAGTCAATCAGGATTTCTCAAGATACACATAAACACTACACACTCACACATCACAGACACATACTGATAATCTACCCATCAGTCTCAACCGTAGATTCCTTAAGCTGTTAGTACATTAAAGGACTAATATGGCATAATATATAACAGAAAAAATTA
The DNA here is from genome assembly GCA_949152435.1 of Gastracanthus pulcherrimus. Lineage (NCBI taxonomy): Eukaryota > Metazoa > Arthropoda > Insecta > Hymenoptera > Pteromalidae > Gastracanthus > Gastracanthus pulcherrimus. Next base: position 14,246,931 of record OX424575.1, read on the forward strand.
AATATAATATTAAATATAATTGATTAAAATTACTACATAATTGATATGTCTTTGATAATATCAGGTATCAAAACAGTCATGAGCGTTTTATTTCATTAGAAATACCTTTATATTAAGATATCATATGAAAAATATAATATTGTGTCGTAACATGATTTTTTGTCAAGCTACATCTTGGTGAATAATTGTCCAATTCCGAAAAAGAAAATATACTTGTCAAATATTTTTCTACACTCTTTCAGACGTGAATATGGTTTCGACTTAATCAACTGCAACTATATTAAACAATCTTTTATTCACATTTTCCATACATATGAATCCTTACACTTTGAAAGACGTATAACATATTACATCGCAATAAATAAAACCTCTATTCAAAATTAAATTATCGCGCCGTTACAAATACATTAAAATTTTAGTATAATTTCTAGAGTACAACAATAAGTCTTTCAAACTCTCACTCCGAACAACCAGCTGAAAACGATTCATAAGCTCGGCTTGGCGTACACCTGAAGAGTAAAGTTGAGCGGCTGGCTCTGCTGGCTGCGCAGCTTCAGGGTCACATACTTGTAACCGGAACCACCCGCTACGATACTGGGGTATCCGCCCCTGCCATCGTAGCCTCGATCCAGAGCCCGCACTTGTGTAATTCGCTTGTTGGCCGACAGCTGGCAGATCCTCTGGGCGGAGACGATTCGGTTGGGCACGGCGCGGATGTCCACCCGGCCGTTACAGGCTAACCTGTCTCCGGGATGGCGCAAGCCGGATTCGAGGCTCCAGGCGCTCACTGCGATTACTGCTACTGCGAGGGCAACTATGGCTAAGGTCAGATGTCGCGTGAGTGCCATCGTTTGGTTAAGTCTGAGAACTTGTTGGTTGAGAGAGAATGGATAGTCGAGGTACTACGATTAACTGTTAGTGTGGTGATTAGATCTGCTGCTGGCAATTTTATATGCAGGTGTAGAGTGATGTGCATTGCTTGATTATCTTATCAATGAAGAGTGGTAGCTGAGACAGTAGCTTGAAGAGGTTGACGCATGATTTAGTAGAAATAATATCATTAACTATCTCAGATAATCGCGTTAGTTGAGTATCTAATTTATTATCTAATAAAACGGAGTTTTTATTTGATAACATTCTATAGAAAGATGATTTATTTGTTAAAATTGAATATTATGCTTATTTTTAAACTCTACATGTCAAATCAGTTAGGTCTCTATTTGAAAATATTTTTTTTTTAAAATCGGTTGGGTGTCCGAAGAAAAATAATAAGAAATATATTAACGAAAAAGTGCTTCGATGTTTTTGTAATACATGTCAAAAGGAGTCGTATAACCGTCGAGAACAATATTTTCGTTCATCATCTCATCTGTAATCATGTGAGCAACACAGCAACTTTAATAAATATGGTATTAATAATAGTGATTTATTGTGACTTGTACGATTAAGATTTTGAGGCTTTACAAAGGTAAAATTTAAGATATGACAAAGTATTTATAGAAAACATTTCAGAATGTCTGCTTTTAAACATAAAAAGTTTCCTGGACTAGTAAAACAAGGTTCTTTTTAGGTTTACCCAGGCCTGCATCCTTAAAAAATCCGCAACACTAAAACTAAAAAATCGAAAAACCGAGAAAAAAACAAAAACTCATCGGATAATGAAAAAAATATTTTTGAGCCACCTTCTTTTCAGTAAAACAAAAAATGAGACCTGAAACATTAATTTTTACCATGGATTACTCGAGATATGGTAGTACACATCCATACAGACATTTTCTAAAAATTGTGTAATTTGATTACAAATGGCCCAAAACATATTTGTATTGTAAATAAACATAACTTTTTCTGACATATATATAGCTTAGTATTCCCTAACATTCTATTCTTGGTGGCTTAAATGAATAGAAATCGAATAAAGCAAAACAATCTTATCATTTTATGCCAGGCAGATTACGTTTTGCCCGGCAGATGAAGTTATCTAAAAACGGTTATTTATCGTAAATATTTTTATTATAGAAATATACTTCTTGCATAATGTGCTATATCTATTAAAACTTCGAGCACTTTCACGTTAAATTTTTTTAATATTTTTTTTGGACAGTGATCTATTTTTTAAAAATGATAAATAAATTTAAACAAAATGGTATCTTAAAAGAATTTTTATACGATATTATGTATAGTACATTATTTTATTATTGTATTATAATACAATAATAAAATAATGTAATAATGTATATAGAATGGATGTATATATTTATATGAAAATTGTTTTTGTGTTTCTGTACTTGTGTACCTACATTATTTTATCATATAACCCCACAAATGTAAACTTGTCGATGCAAGATACTAATACCTAACGGTACTAAAAAAAGTTTTCTGAAAAATATATTAGAAACTTATTTGGGGCCATTTGGAATCAAAATACACTGCTTTTAGAAAATGTCCGTATGGATGTACGTGTGTGTATGTGTGAGTGTATGTGTATGTGAGTATGTGCGCGCGTGTGCATGTGTTTGTGTGCGTGTGCATATGTGTGTGTGCATGTGTATGTTTATGTGTATGAAAGAGTGTGTATCCCTCTATATCTCGAGTAATCCACGGTTCAATTTAATTTTTCAGGGTTTATTTATTTTTGTTTTTGACGCTCAAAGTTAGCTTTCAAAAAATGTTTTTGATTGGTCGATGCTATTTGTATTTTTAGCTATTTATTGATTTTCTGTCTCTAGTTTTTAGGTTTTTAATAGGTTAAAATTAATATAATCAATTCGGATAAAATGCATTTGAAAGAGCTTATAATTACCTATCTTCTCCGACCCGAAATTTTATTAGGTAATCAATCCCCTTCTTTTATTAGACACGCAAACGTCATTTTTTTAAAAGATTATATCGCGAAAAATTTATCATGAAAATTTATTGAAAATTTTTAGTTAACATATATTTAGTTAACATTAAGTAACATAGAGCACAATATTCAGTAAAATTGTTGAGTCATTTTATTTTTTTCTTACAGAGAAAAATATAATTTTGTAGAAAAAAAGATTTTCTTTGTCGTACGATAATTTGAGTAAAACGACATTATTCCTTTAAAAAATTTTCAGAAAGTGATCACAGATAAGTCGGAAATAAAGTTCTATGATATAGGTCGGAAATAAAGTTCTAGGTAAAGTGCCCAGTACTTGGACAGTGACAAAAATTGTAATTACTGATAAAGATGATAAGAAGATGTATTTATTCATTGTCATTCATCGGATAGTTTATAATGTGTAGTATATAATTTAACCAAAATTAAGTTAATTTAAGTCTTAAATTTATTATAAATATAAATATAACATTTTGAGATTATGTTGTTCATTGGCATTCATTCGAATAGTTTATAATGTGTAGTATATAATTTAACCAAAATTATGTTAATTTAGTTGTAGTACTGGGACCAGCTTGACATATGATGTCCAACTACTGCGACATATAGTTGAATTTTTAAACTTACTTTTTTAGTATAAAAAAGTATGTAATCGTATATTTATTGTACTTATAACAGTAAAACATACCGAATTAATGATTAGATTAAAGATTTGGGAAAAATATAGTGCTTTGGCTCTACAAACACTGATTCTGTATTTTCGTTTCAAAAAGTGTCCAAGTATTACCTACATTACCTTATGTATAAAAAGAAATTTAGTCAATAATTTTATAGTGTTACAATATTTATTGTCGATTGAAAAAAATGTTACTTGATATACCAAAAATTGTTAAGTTTTTATACAAGGACAATACTTATTCGTTATCTATGCTATACTTGAACATAGACATAATTGGCAATTTTAAATTTTCTTTTTTTAATTAAATCTGTGTATCTTGACTTAAAAAAAATGGACTTGTCGTTTTCACTTTTTAACACAGAATTAAATGGAACAAAATCAAGTGGCGCGGTAATGCCGAGATGGCAAGTATGACTACTAAGTACGATACAAAGCATTCGGGGCCGCTCCGCGGATCGTACATTGATTTATTATGCTATTTTGTACATTATACACTGCATCGGTATTTATTTGAGAGTTATGAATTTTATGGTTGGAATAAAAAAAGGTTCTCTTAAAACGATCCATTCTTTGACTAAATACAGCAGATTGAAAATTAATCCTCTAAAACGCTTTTCATTTTCGGCGTCTGGATGTTCGATTTTTGTCTCTTCCCTGATGACGTCACTCCCGACTTCCGTTTTTGTTTGTAAATAAATATATATATGTCAAGGGCATTATAATAAGGCAAGTGTTGTATACATGGAAAATTTTCATGTTTTTAATTAAATTAATCAAAACAAGTGTGAATTTTGAATGAGAATTAGCTGATCATAAAAGATATAAGTACATTATCTACGTCATCATAATAAGGTTAAGTACGTATAAAAATCAACTGACGTTATATAAATAATGAGGTGCGTGAGAAAGAACAGCTGTATCCGTAGCAGTAGGTACCTATTGGCATCACGTTGTTTTGGGGCTGTTCCGAATGGAGCTCCGACAGTTTATTCGATACTTAAGGTTTGGAAGGTTTGTATGTTACTGCCGGAGCTGCATCTGCAAAATCGTTCCACATCAGTTGGTCCGGTAATCAGCTAATGAATACTGAGCATCTTGGATACAAAAATATTGGCTACGTATGTTTCCTTGCATTTCAGCCATTTTTGTAGACACATAAGGTAGAGCGGTGATAACGTGAACATTAACACGTCTCGTATAAACTAAAAAAAACATCCTATACAAAATGTTACAATAAAATACTAAAACTTCTTAACTAGTCTCAACCGTTTGATGATTATATACATACTAATATGATTATTCATTATACAATAATGAAAAAATACTATTTTTATGGTAAAAAATAGAAGCCTCAAAATATAATAATTAATGAGCCCAAGTTAACCTCACTTTCCCATGTAGGCGTATAACCTCGTTATTTTTATCCTTGAGAAATATAACTATAAATTAATCGATTAATTGTCGTCGAGATCAGTGTACGTATTATCCTAATACCCTCAAAAGCTCAATCTGTATGAGCTGATTATCGTGCCAACTGATGTGGAACGATTTCCCGGCAGCAGCTCCGGCAGTTATATACCAACCTTCCCAACCGAATTTATATAAACTGTCGCTGCTTCATTCGGAACATACCACTTGTCTTTCAAGAAAAAGTTAAGAAATGAATGCAGTAAACCCTCGTTAACACAAATTCGAAGGGACCGGGATATTGGTTTGTGTTATCCGAATTTAGTAAATCGAAAATAGCTACAAATATGTTTTTTTAATATAGCCCAGAAGTACAGAATATAAGTAATTTGTCATATCTTCTTTGTCTTCACTTTCTTATTCTGTTTTACAGTCTACACAAGTAAAAATGTTAAAAGCAACTTCGAATACAGCTGATTGCGAAAAATTGTACGTATACGGAATAAAACAAACAAACTACTTTTATTAAACTAATATAGTACTTTTCGTACTTAAGGCGTAAAGTAGAACTTTGCAGCATATAAGTTATGTGCCCGAGGCAGGAACATTTTTTTCGATAATAGCTACGATGGCAAGTATGATTACTAAGTACGATATGAAGCATTCGGGGCCGCACCGCGGACCTTATACTTTGATTTCGTGGTCCTTAACCTCCTAAAATTTCGAGTACATTAATTTTTAATGCTATTTTGTACATTATACACTACATCGGTATTTATTTGATAGTTATGAGTTTTATCGTTGAAATAGAAAAGGTTCTCTTTAAACGATCCATTCTTTCATTAATTAAATAGAACAAATTAAAATTAATTCTCTAAAACGCTTTTTATTTTCGATATCCCGATGTTCGATTTTTGTCTCTTCCCTCATGACCTCATTCCCAATTTCCGGTTTTATTTTATACAGAATATATATATATATATATATATATATATATATATATATATATATATATATATATATATATATTCCGTATACGTACACTTTTTATTTTTTTTGTACATGTCAATGTGTATACAGAAAAGGCTGTATGTGCGCGATGGTATTAAAATTGAAATCTTGAATCATCATCGTCCCTCTGTCGCTGTATCCCACGCGAAACAAGCCATAATCATCAGTTGATATTGGTTTGAGTTATGTTTACATTAGAAGCTGTCTGCTGTAGCCGCCTAGCGAAGAACGTAGTTGTTGAGTGAGCTGTTGTGTAGAGAGAATGTCATCAGCTCAGTGCTAAGTAGTGTGTATCAGGCGAATTAGTGCATACGAGGAACTGCAAGAAGTGCACTGGCACATTGAGGAGACTCAAAAATTTTAAAGATTGGGTTTACGGTCTGGATGTATAGAAATATATTACGTCCTGCCTTCGCGGTTGTAGCGAGCCCAGCGCGGCGTATATAGTGATCAAGAAGCCGGTCGGTGATCAAGTATATATATTTATATCGTATGAGGTTAAGTCATGCATTGTATTAAATATTAAAGTTTTCATTTTATCGGTCCAAAATATAAAAATATATAATATTTATAAAAAGGATAAGCGGCAGTTTAAAGAAAAAATATATAAAGGTTAGTTTTGTGATAAATTTAAAACTTTCTAATCTTTAGGAGATAAATAATATTTTTTTTGTTTCTTAAAGTACATAAACATGATAATTCTGTATAAGTAAACATAATATTTAAGTATTTTTTATGTATTATGTATCCAGATAAAGTGCTGGGAATGTTCGCTGCTGTTATGCAATAGTCTGAGAATGTCAATCGTGCTCTCACTGGATATAGAGGAAGTCAGGGATATCACATATTGCATACGAGCTGCTACATAAGTTAAGGCTTTCCGATATTTGATAATCATAATTTTTTAACAATAACACCACAGTGGATACATTCTTTTTTTTTTATAAATGTAGTAATAATTTTCTATAAATTGAATGGATATGCTAATTGTGTATCTGTCTAGATAGCTGGTCGAAAGCGTTCGCCCTTAGGAATCAAAACTTTATCAATGCTGCTAAAACTGGCGGTCTCCTGCTGTCACCCTCGATGAATCTACTAGCTTTATTACTCCGTCGTGGATATATTTTTGTCAAGTATAAATATTTAAAAAAATGTTAAATTTAATAGAATTTCATTAAGGGGACAATACACCATTTAACCTTAAAAATTAATTTATCAGTTCATAAAACACTGTTTCTTTGAAAATCAATCCTTCTTAAAATTTTTTTTATTATAAATACTTGATAATACCTTTTTTTAATGTTAAGCCATCAAAATCTTAATCGTATGCATCGCAATATATAACCATTTTTAATACCTTATATATTGAAGGCAGTTTACGGTGTACACAATTTTACGTAATCGGATGAACGAAATTTTTTTTGCTAATTATTTGACTAATTGTGTGACAATTATTAACAGAAATTCTCGAAACATTAAATCGTTTTCTGTAAAAGTAATCGAAAAAGTGCATGGTTAAAATTCTAGTACATATCAAAAGGAGTCAATTAACCATCGGAATACAAAATTTCATTGTTCAAGTCGCGTAGAATTGTGCACGGTGCAAATTGTCTGCAATAAATAAAGTGTTGACAATGACAGTATATTGTGCCGCGTAGGATCAAGATTTTGAGGTTTTACATGGCTTAACATAAAGGTATTTATGGTTCTTATGTTCTTTTTGATTGGAACAACAACTTTCCATAGAGATATTTACTCAAAATTGAAAATGAAATTAGAAAAGTGAATCCTCGTATTTGTCGGTGACCGATGGCTTTAGCATCACCTTAATAAAAAACGTTTCTAACTGATTTTGTCAGTTTTCTGAAAGTGATATCATTAAATTGAAAGCTGATTGATGTAATAGAAGATTTTGACGCCTCAGAATTAACGAGCGAATTTCATCAGGCGAGTATTGATCACTAATTAGATAGAAAACAATTATATAAATTCAAACGGTTTAATATTTATCAAAATGTAAAAAACCCAAGTAATAATGCATTGGCAGTAGTTTTATAATTTTCTATTATTCATAATCAACAACATATGGAATTAGACAAAAGGACTTTAATAAACGTTATTACAACTCCTCAGAATCCCGAACTATCCGAAATGCTTATTTCACATACAGAAATCACGCGATTCCTCATTATCAAGCTGCCAGGGTCATTTCCTACAGCGATTTGTCAATTTTGATGGCTCCACATTCATCCTATTCTACACTTCGCTGCAAGAACCTGACCCAATTTGCGTCTAACGATTCCCGATTTCGCACAGAGTCACGTCACAGCTTCTAATGCACGAGTACAGGTCCACGGGAATTCCTGCCAAGTGCAGAAGACGTCGCGTCGTACATCGGCGCAAAACGTCCGGATCAAATAACCGATAGTCGCGTACAACGCCACACGGCGATTCATAAATTTTGACATTTGGTTATGGCATGGCCTCACTACTCTGTTTCGAGATAGGTGTGCACACTGTGAATGATTTAATTCATTTCATCGTTGGAAATTGAATATTTTAAATAAGTTGTATAAGTAACACTGTGACATACAATAATTAAGAATGCTTTGATTAATAAAATTCTAGTTACGATGATATGATTATAAAATAATGTGTGCGACTCTGAACGCCAGGCAGAAGTTATTACTCATAAATGATTACTAGTGGTAGTTATTTTTAGTCGATCTTGGTGTATATGGAAAACATTTAATAAGAATAGAAATTTTAAAATTTACGCTAAAGATGTTAAATAAAATAACAAATAGTTAAACATATTTCAATAAAGTATATTTTACAAATATTATATAAATATAAAAAGGTATTAATAATATAGATGTATTTAAATTACGATTATCATTTTTCCAATGTTACAATCGATTCGTCGGTATTTTAATTAGAATGTTTATATCTGAATATTTATAAACAATAATTCTGATTTTGATTTAATTGTTGTTATTGGTCTTGGTTTTCATGTACTGGATTTAGTTTTTCTAATTTTGACTTTTGGAATGGTTTTAAGAGGAAAGTTTTAAGCATTCTTAAAATGGAGCATCAAATGGTTTAACAACCCTAATTGAAAGTGCCCAATAGTACATTGTACAACGAGGGGAGAAAATAAGTTATTTCTAGCAAGCGTGAGGTGTTACACCTCACACCTCACCCGAGTCTGAAATAGCTTTTCTCCCCGTGATGTACACCGTAATTTTTCCAACTAAGACAGGATAGGGCATTTTTCATGCATTAAAGTTGGGTAGGTGATCGCGGATTTCAAGTGCACAACGTAGTTGAGAGGCATTAACCCCGGTTTAGAGGGTAAAAATGTTATTTTAAAACTCTTCCTTAATGAGTAGAAACAGCAGATTAATAATAATTTACATTTTAGGCTAAAAATAAAAGAGAAAGAGCTAAGAAACATCCATTTTACCGTGTATATCACGAGAAATGCATGCACGCATGAACGCACGCACCCATACACGCACACATGTACGTACGCAAGTACGCATGCACACACTACACACACACACACACACATGCACACGCACACGCACACGCGCACATACACACACACAGACACACACACACACACACACACACACACACACACATACACACACAGACACAGACACACACGCACATGCACACACATACATACGCACACCATACACACACACACATACACAAACATACACGCATACACGTCCATACAATATTTTCTAAAAATAGTCTATTTTGATAACAAGTGTTCAAACATATGTTTCTAAAATGTTTTTTCGAAAATTTTTTTACTATTGCAAAGCTTCCTTCTTGAGGAAGCAAAATATGTTTGTCTATACAATTTGTTTATCTACTTGCTCACCCATGGGATTTGAATTCAGCAACCCCTGAAATGACTTAAAATATATTCATTTCATAAGTAAGATATCACAGTTTCTTAAATACGCGAGAAAGTTAATAACTTTGTATTATACGGCTGCCATGGTAGTTTCGTTATCCTTTTTGTTAATGTTCACTTTGAATTCGGAATTTACGCCATTCGAACCCCAATATACACATTTTTTTTAATTTACTTTCTATTTGTAAAAGATAAGCCTGGGGTCAAAGATGATCCCATGTGGCCGTCCGAGGGTTAATGTACTATGTATGATCTAGTTATATTTTTGATAACAACTCATCGTATTGTTAGCGACGTTAAAATAAAAAAATTGGTCTTTTATTACTTCTTTCTTAAGATCGTGCACTCTGTATTCTATTGCTTTGTATTCTATGTATTTCTATCCCTCTCTATACTGCGTGTTACTTACATAATATATAGGTATATCTCAATATGTAATACAGAAATTGTTATTCATATTTATATGAAAACGTTAGTGTGTGAAATAAATCCATTTGTTATAATCAAAAATATTGTATAAATTACAAGTTTTGTTTAATACACTGTAAAATATATTTTTTAAAGTATTTCAACTTTAAGATTATAAATTATGCACTCACATTCACATATATCCCGTTCTGCTTCCCCCATAACCCGCCATATTATATATATATAATAAGGAGAGAGAGAGAGAGAGAGAGAGAGAGAGAGAGAGAGCCGCAACCCTCATTACTCGACGTACAAGCATCGCGCAATAAGTTTCCGCCATTACGTCGCCGCAAAGGCATACAGCACAGCTCCGCTCTCTCTCTCTCTCTCTCTCTCTCTCTCTCTCTCTCTCTCTCTCTCTCTTGCCTATATTCTATCTAATCGCACAATACGCGCATACATACAAATACGGTACGGTATGTATACGCAGGGCTTAACGATACGCCTGAGTCAGGAGCACGTGCGACATTTGACGTGTAGCGCCTGGCGCCGTGCCCCTGGCACGAACATTCTTATTAGGTGGCTGTTGCTGTAGCTTCGGGCTATTTTTAACAGGCATTCATTTCGCACATCCCATCGACTGGTATATATTCTAGAATTTCATGGGGGATAAGGTGGTGAATAATGCAGATTTTTTAAATGGGTGGCGAGGGCGAAAAGCTTTATGCTGGGGGAGAGATTACTGAAGAACGTGAATGTACAAGTAGAATGAGTCGAGGATATGTCGGACACAATGTTCGATGTATATGAAAAGACGTAATGACGTAATGATTTGTAAGAAAAATATGTTAATAAATATTTTAGTTTATTATTTACATATGTTCTTATACAATAGTACCAAGATAATTATAAGAGCAAGTAGAATGAGTCGACAATGTATCAGGCATAATAAGAAAACTTCAAACGAGTTTGAAAGTAATGTGGTCTATTAATTATAAGGCATTCTAAGTCATTTCAATTCTGAATATTCCGTTGTTCCGTTGTATAAACGTGATAATTATCATTCTCCTAACATGTTAATTATTAAATAATAAAAATTATCATCTTTGTGACATATGTATCAGTATAGCATTATTTATTAATCAACATATAATACAATATATACGTAAAAGATGGTATAAAATCATGATTTTTTAAATTTTTGCAAGTCGATCTAATTTAAACGTAGTACTTATTAATGGAGCATATCATGTAAAATGCAAATTCAAAGAGTAAGATTTGAGATTTTTTCTTAAAAAGCCTGTACAATGAATCTATTTCAAAACTTTTTAGGTGTATTTTTGCACATTTTGAGAAGTAGATAAATTTTGGTGTAATTACAAAATGGCTACTTATAATCCAGAAATTACTATATGTGCTTAATATACCTAAGTTGCACTTCGATAGATGTTGAAAATTGTTGAATGGGAATATTTTTTAGTCATAAAACCCTTCATTTTGGGTCCAGAAACGAAGTAATATCTAGTGTTGGGATGGTAGTATATCTCATGTATAAAATACGGTTTTCTACATATAGAGAAGTATGTAGTATACCATCAAAACATTTTGAGGTATTCTACACTTTACTACGCAATTTTCTACAGCCAGAAAATACGCTAATGATAAGGCCATAAGATACAAATAAATAAATGATTGCTATCAGTATGTAAAAAGTTGTCTACAAGAGAACGTGACGTTCAAATGGTATACAATTTAGAATCTGTTATTTAATAATTGTAATTAATAAGTATTTATAATAATTTTACATTTATATAAATTTTACATTATTATAATCACGTATAATGCTTCCTCCTAAAGGAACTTTGTAATAGTAAAAAGAAAAGTTTTCTTAAAAGCATTTTAGAAACATATTTTGGGCCACTCGGAATCAAAATACACTATTTTTAGAAAATGTCCGGGTGGATGTGTGTGCGTATGTGCGTGAGTGCGTACGTACGTGCGTGCGTACGTGCGTTCATGCGTGCGTGTGTGTGAGTGTGTATATGTGCGCGTGTATGTACACATACGTATGTGTCGCTCTATATATCCAGTAATTCATGGTTAACTTAATGTTTTAGGACTCATTTTTGTTGATTTTTTAAGGTGGAGCTCCACTGATTTTTAAAAAATCTCTTCCTTTTGTCCTATAATATTTAAACTTCGGTAACTTTTTTTGTTATAATTAAAGAAGGTTGTAAAAGAATTTTTTGAATTTTTCACTAAAATTTTTTTACTAGTTATTGGAGAAAATACATATTTTTTGTAATAAAAACACGGGTATTTTTTTTTTTAACGTCGCCATGTTTGTGCTTCCATGTGGTGCTAATCGACGACGGGGGTCTGCGGTGTGTTTGTAAACAAAGAATAAGGGTATTTAAAAAAGTTCCTTGTGTATACGAATTTGACTAATTCTATTTTAAAAAATTCCAGCATATTTTTGAACTTAAAATAAACAAAAGGTAATTATTTTTAAATTGTTTAAACTGAAATAATGGTCTGAAATAAAAGAAACGTTTTCTGAACTTAAAAAAATATTAAAAATAACATGTTTCATATTTTGTCAACACTTAGAATTGACGAATAAATTATTTATCATCAAAATACCTAAATAAAATACTAACTTCTTTTCACAATACTTTGACTGATATTTTCTGGGAGTTTCAAAAATATCCATGGTCATGGGTTGTGCAAGGAACTTTTTGAAGTTAGCAAAGTAAGTTTCAAGAAAAACGCGTTTAAAGTTTTAATTTGATATTTTGTCCAATATAAATTGTTGTTTGCCACTCAACTGGCTATAACTTTGGTAAATCAAAGAGTTTTGACATCCAGAGAGTCTCAAAATATTCATGAAACGTATGTAATAACAACATTTTCTGTTTTGGTCAATAATCAGTGGAGCTCCCCCATAAAAAAAGAGGGCTCAAAAATATTTTTTTTTGTTTCCAATGCTTTTTTTTTACCAGTTTTTCGATTTTAGCGTTTTAGTTTTTTATGATGTTTTAATATCTCAGAAATATCATCGATTTAACAATAATGCATTTAAAAGAGCTTAAAATTACCTATCTTGATCGACCTGAAATTTTTTAAATAAAATTTTTAGAACTATGTAGATCTATCTAGTTTTCCATGGGAATAATCGAGGGCCTCGATAAAACTAGATAATTTTCTACCATGGATATAATGGAAATTTATTGAAAATGTATCGTTATTAGGAACAGCGAGAGGAATATTAAGTTAATTTTTTGAGTCTTAATACTTAGCTGATTTTGAGAAAAAAATAATTTTATTCACGACTCAACCGTAATGGTTACTTTTTTTCCCCAAATCCACTTTTTTCCCACAATCTATTTCATTCGTAAATGCGGGAAATAAAAAATTTTTAAAAAAATTTCCGCAAATGCATTCTTTTTTTATTTTCCACAACTGCATTCTTTTTTTAGTTCCCGCAAATGCTTTCTCTCTTTCTTTTCAATTTTGAGCTATTTTTTTCTCTTTCCGTGGGTTCCACTTTTTAAATCAATACAGTGGCCACAGATAAGTCGGAAATAAAGTTCTATATACAACGCGGGAATAAAGTCGACTATTCTCTCGGAATCTTCGACTTTATTCCATTTCGCATAATGTACTATTGTAAAAAAATAGATTTTTTATAGCATACGATAACTTGAGTAAACCGTTATTATTCTTTTTCAAAATCTCCAGAAAGGTAGATGTTAACTATCTCTTGGCTGAGACCTTTACTCAGATCATGAGAACTTTTATTTTTCAAGATATTTAAGGTTATATTTTTCTTTTTAAAAAATTTTTGATTGCATATTTCTTAGGTATTACGCGGTCATTTTTGACCAATTTTATAACGCTTATTTTTTTTCGTCTTTAGATGAGTTGATAAATCTCTAATTTTATTTCATTTCAAATCTTCGTTTTTGTTTTATAACATTTTTTCATTTTTATGATTTCTATTTTTTAAAAATTATTGATTACTTATTTATTGGTTATTACACATTCATTTTTTATTAATCGATGCTCATAGTTTTCGTTTTTTGGTGAAGATTTAAAAAAAAAAATTCTTCAGATTCATCGATTCGTTTCTGTTTTGTAACAATCTTTTTCATTTTTATGATTTTTTAAAATTTTTATTAAAATCAACTGTATTTGTTTGAAAGTTGTTAGTTGGGTGATTCTGGGATCGCTGATCACGAATTCGCTAACAAACGTACAAAATGCTCATATTTTTCGTTTTTTGGTGAAGATTTAAAAAAAAATCTTCCGATTCATCGATTCGTTTCTGTTTTGTAACAATAATTTTCATTTTTATGATTTTTTTAAATTTTTATTAAAATCAACTGTATTTGTTTGAAAGTTGTTAGTTGGGTGCTTCTGGGTTCGCTGATCACGAATTCGCTAACAAACGTACAAAATTCAAAATGATGGAATCAATATGGTGCACAAAATTTTCAAAATCAATCGAGTTTACTTAAAATTTAATAATCGGGAGCTTTAGGAATAGCTATGTTATTGTTTTGTCCACGATATTGGATTCGTCATATTACATTTTTAAAATCGTGCAAAATATTAATATGTTTATTAAATGACATTCCCTTAATATACAGATGTAAAAAAATCAAATCTATGTATCTCGTAATGTAAAAGAAATGGACTTGCTGTTTGGTCTTCTCCCCACAGAATTAAATAGAACAAATAATTTCATATTGAAACAGTTAGTAAGTGTTACGGATAGAATTCATTGGTAATAAAAACGTTCTGTACAGTTCAAACGCGATAACGTTCTCGAGTTTCTTATGCATATGTTTGCGGCGGTCGTCGGCGGCGACTTTCGACGGCGCAAAAAGCGGCTCATATCTAGCTCAACAAAGAATGATGCAGAGGCCACTGATGCAGATGTGCTTTAGCCCTTGTACATAACAGCAGTTTCAACGCCCGTTGTAACAACCCGGCCAATGTATATAATAATAACTACTTTAAATACAAATTGCGTATAAATTATTATAACAAAATCCTTCGTATAATTACGTTCTGAACAGTAAGGTTAGAGGAAGTTAAGTGCCAATGAATTGGCAACGGTATTTCTATTGTGACTATATGACTTTAATTATATGACTATATAAATTTAAATATATCTTTTTTCACTAATTGCTTTTCTGCTCTATTACGTAACATTTTTTATGTATTAGAAATATGTTTATGAATAGTATATGGACATAATATAGTTTTCTACGTTTTCTACAAGTTCACATTCTACATACATTCAACAGTAGAAAACTTTCGACCCTTGTCATAAACGATAAACTTCAGACTGGTGATATGGAATGTAAAAAATTCTGGGACAAGTCTGGTAAAAGTCTGGCTGCCAAAGTGTTGCAAAAGTCTGACTACGGAGACTATGCTCCACTTTTGGAATAAAATTGTAAAACAAAACCTACCTGCAGTAACCTAAATATTTTTAAAAATCCACGAGTTAATCGAAAACTACTATTTCTTACGATTTCAGTCAATATTTACAATAAGTGTATTATTCTAAGCATTTATATCTAAAAAATAAGTTTTCGCTTGATAACTCAACAAAAGTCTGATATATCGTCTTGCATAGTCGCTATAGCCAGACTGTTGCAAGACTTTTTTCAGACGTATCCCAGAAAACTTTTTTTACACAAAATGTGTTATTGTTCGTTTGTTATAGTACACTATAAGGATTAGATTAAAACCTCCATAACTCGAAATCAATAGGATATAATTTAATTTTGCTCTAAAATTATACTTACCTACACATTATTAAGTCAATCCCCCCAACTTCATCGTTTATTTACAACGTTCCACCGCTAGACATTACCTCAAAAGCCCCAATAATTGGGAATGCAAACGACTCCCACCGACCAAAGTATCGAGAACTTTATACAAACGTCGAACGAACGAACGAACGAACTCCCTGCGACCATGGAAGTTTCGATCTCTCTGTCGGCCCGAGTATATCGGCATGACGTTTTCCAGACAACGCTCACCCCCCTTCTCTCTCTCTCTCTCTCTCCTATAACTTCAAAAGATTCTCGCTGCTCCCCGATGCGGTGCGCGAGTCGAAAGTCATAAATTAAACATTTCGAAACGAGATTTGGAATCGCGGAACGACCGCGCAGATATCGCGCGCGCGGAGCCGAGGAGCTAGAAGGCAAAGTTTTCAGTATTTGACGAAGTTCTGTGTGCGGAAACGGCAATAAAGCAGTCGCATTCCCGTGACTTGCAGTCTCCTTCCTCTTCTGGTTCGGATATAGTCTTTGGGAAGATTCGACACTTCTTCGACTTTTTTAAGGGAGAGAATACGAAGATTTTGATTCTCGGGGAAAGGATGTAGACGATAATACTTAGAGACCATGTTGTTCCGAAAGCCTGCAGTGTCTCTATTGACCGTATGTATTAGAATAATATAAATGACATGGATATTAATTTTTCAAGGAAACTGCAGGTTTGAGTTAGCTTTCCTGTGCATTGAGATGAGAATACTCGTGAACTAATAAGGAGTGTACGCACCCTGTGGGAAACAAATTTTCATCCAACTTTAGGATGCGTTTTATGATATTTAAAAAATGAAGCCTAGCACCCGTACTGTAACGGACCCAGTTTCTGATCATTCTTTTACTTAAATTGTTACCTCAAATTTATTTATACATAAATTGGCTCCAAGACTTAAGAAAAGATTCGCTATCTAAAAATGTGCAATTAAAAGCTAAAATATTTAAGTAGTCTGCATTTCTGAAAATAAGAACTGATCAAGTATTACTTCTAGCTGATCAGGAACTGAGTCCGTGGCGGTAATCTTTTCTAACGGGCTTGATACATGAGGTATTTTACTTCAACTTTGCAAGTTCTTAAGCTAGAAACATTTACGCATAATATAATTAAAGTAGGTAAAAAAACTATAATTTACACTATTTTCCGTACAAAAATATTATTATGATGCAAAGTTATTAATAATTGAAATGAATCTGACATAGCAAGAATATTTTATGAAATATAACTTTTAATTACGATGATTTTTTATCATCAGTTACAATTGTTAATAACTTTGCACCAGAATAATATTTTAATACAAAACGAAGCTAAAATTATATATCTTTTCACCTTCATTGATTATGTTTTGGGTCAATTTTTCTAGCAAAAAAATTGATGCGTCATTGTCAACAGAAGAGGATGCTAGGATTAATTTTTAGGTATCAGAATCATCTTCTACAGTTTGATCAAAATTCGATTCTCACAGGGAAGTGCACTAGGGAAGTCCAAAATTTCCCAAATCTCAACTTTTCTTCTTGTAACCCCTTAAAAATATTTTAATTGGCTTAAAAGTGAGATGTTTGTCCGCCGGTTGGCTGAAGTTAACATTAAGAGGTCTCTACCACCGCAAACAGCTTTTAACATTTGATTTTGAGTACTATTATTACATTAGGAGAACTAAAGATAATTGTATATTAATTTATCCAGCTGCCAATTTTCATTTATGTTTATTATAAGTTTATTAACAAATGTTGTATATGTACATATAACTTCTCTGGCAAATTAAAAACAAAAAATAACAATTACTTATACCCTCGGGGCAAGCGCTCACTCCACACTGATACTGAGGTAGGTTTGGCGCGCCAGCCTATAAGCGTGGAGTACCAGGGTCGTATCCAATGTAAATACAGTCAAACCCCGCGCACTGTGAAAGTACTTCGCCTGTTCACCAGCCAAACAGATTGAAGTGCAAAGGTCGCTCTACCGCGTCGACCAATCCCACTGAAGCGCTACGACCCCAGCTTAACAGTGAGCGGAATTTGACTGCAATGTATTTTTCCTTCTTGGTTTCTGTATGATTAGATACAACAACGATATATTTAAATAATATTTAACTTATAAAACTTTTATATAATTATTTGAAAATTATAGAACCTTTTCTTTGCAATATTTTATGTAAAATTTTTCTGTTTTAACCTCTTAATATAACATTTGTTGGTGTTAACCTTTTTATATATAACTTTTTATGTTTAACAGCATAATAATTAAATTAAAAAATTATCATAGTAGATTTAATAAAACTATTTATAAATGCCTTTATAAATCTAGATAATACTATTCTTTTACATTACTATTTTACATAACTATTACTTTCCATTAAATGTTTAGTATTAACTTCTTTTTATGAAACTTTATATTAATACAAAATAATTAAAATTAGTAATGTTAATTGAAGAGTCGTGATGGGGCCGCTAGTGTAATTAATCTAGCATCCCGAATTCGATGCCCGACCTTGGCAAACTCGCAGGCACCTCTGTGCTGAATTCAATTTCAGTTTCCTGTGCCTGTTCTTCATCGCAGTTCTGGTAGTTCGGAGCCCACCTTAAGCTATAGGTCCAATCAATCGGTTGGACCCCTGTAGATAAAAATGTCCGTCGGCAATTGGCTTCGAGAAGTCGTCGAGGGTACTCTGCAAAATAGTAAACTCGTCTCACCTCGAAAAAGTAACGTGGATCTAGTAGTGGATCATCTCAATGTGGCTAGGAAATTGGAATCGGAGACATGCGGAATGTTCGCCCTGACTAGTGACTGGGAATGCACTACCACGTGGCAGAGCCAATTGTGCCTCCCTGCAGTTAGATGGTCCAGTCCGGAAACTTTAGGGAGATTCCACCTTCGCTTGGGAATAGGTGCGCTTTATATGGGTGTCTATAAGCGCGGAGGTAACCATCAGTAGATGCCTCGCCCTAAGTATATCAATAATCAATAATAAATAATCAATGTTAATTAAGTTTCTATAATCAAATAATATACCCAGAAGTCGGCATACAATTTTAATGTTCAGAATTTTATATAAGTAATTATTTTCCTTCCAAAAATTACTAATAATAATGTAGTCAATAAAATTTTGTGATTAGCATCGAAAATAAATATTTCATAATGTAAGTTTATTGTAAAGCTGCAATACACTCAATTATTTATTTACTTATTATTACTTCTCCAAAAATTCTTCAATACTTACATTATTCCGTTTCTAATATTATTTTTAAAGTAACAATAATTATTATGCTTACATGTTCTACATTACTTATAAGATGCATTTCATTAATAAAGCCTTAGCAAATAATACTTGTTAAATGCACACAGAGAGAATTTTCTAATAAAAATTATAACGAAATTCAGGGTAAAAATTACCGTAAATAACTATAAAGCTGGGACACTCCTACTTTCTGGCACTTATTACTGATATTTTACTATAAAAATTACCTCATTGACTACAAATTTTACTGCACAGACTGTAAATCTTACCGCATTGAATGGTAAAATTTGCCTGATTTGAGAAAAAGAAGACAGCTGATAAAGAAAACAACTGAGCGTGTACACATTTTAGGTTAACTCAAATATAAATGTGTATAATGTACTTATTTAAGTATTAATGATACTGCTACAACAATTGGAAGAAAATCCAGATTTTTAAAAAATATTTCGTACAAATTTTACCACAAATTTTGGTTTTCTTTAAGATTTATACAGGGAACTTTTACGCTACGGCAGGCAAATTTTACCCTTCAGTACGGTAAAATTTATCGTAAATATCAATAAAAACTACCGGAAAGTTAGAGTGTCCCAGTTTTATAGTCATTCACGGTAATTTTTACTGCGAATTTCGTCATAATTTTTATTAGAAAATTCTCTCCGTGCACGCATCATAATTTTAAAATGATTATAAACAAATAACCTAACCTCTAATACTACTTACAGACATTTTGGGTACATTTTAAACTTGAATGTATTATGATTCGAAGCACCGATTATTTCGATTCTTATAGGGTAAGTGAATCAGAAATAACAAAATCAAAATGTAACTCGACGTAATAATAGGTTTCAATATATACTAATTTTGTATCAAGTTACTTTATGATTTTATTGTTTTTAAAATAAAATTACTGTGGAGCACAGTAACTAACTGACGTAGGACACAGGAACTGACACACTTACCCTATATAACTGTTATTATTTCCGTTATTAAGTAATATATAAATTAGTTACTTTATCAGTTTCATATGAAGCAGATTCTCTACCTAGAAATTAGCTAAAAAAAGCATGCTGTTTTTAACTGATATCTAGCTAACTTATTAACTAGCATAAAAGCCGATTTAGAAAATCTAGTTAATATTTGGCTAGAAAATAGATTACGTTTCTAGCCGCGATCGATATCATATTTTTTTGTAAATCATTTTTTCATTCTTCTAATATAGGAGAAACTAGGGTATACCGGGACACTAAAATGCAATGGCCTAAACAAACTATAAAAAGCACAATTTTAAGGCAGGTTTGCCGTGGATTTGCCCTATTTATTCAATAATTTTTATTTTATAAAAAAAATAATCTTTATTGTTCAAACTTTTTACATATTAAAATACACATTTTAAAGATATAAAAAATTTTTTTTTTACGGATTTTTCTTGACAAAATGGCGGCCTAAAAATTATTTTTTTGTTTGACTGTCGACACGATATCTCACCAACGGATCATCTGAAATCAAAAAACTAAAAAGATTCTTAAAACTTATAGTTTTGGCTATGGCATGATCTAGGATTATAATGATCAATAAATTTTTCAAAAAGTTATAAACAATTTATGTTGCAAAAAAAGAGCCAAAAAATTCAAAAGTCCGCCATTTTGTTTTTTTCCGGTAAAAATGAAATATCTTAGACTATGCAATAGCCAAAACTATAAGTTTTAAGAATCTTTTTAGTTTTTTTATTTCAGATGATCCGTTGGTGAGATATCGTGTCGACAGTCAAACAAAAAAATAATTTTGAGGCGGCCATTTTGTCAAGAAAAATTCGTAAAAAAAAAATTTTAATATCTTCAAAATGTGTATTTTAAACCTGCCTTAAATAAACTAAAATACTTTTATAAAGTAAACTTGACTCTGTTGTTCTTTGCATTACAAGGTATCAAGGATTCTTAATTGTTGCTTCTACTGACAGGTAGATATCTCATTTACGTGCAACAACTTTACTTTATATTGATAGATGTACACCTGGCTTTCTTTGGTATATTTGGGCTATATTATTGGTTTATTATGCGTCTAAAGAAGTGTATCCGTCCGTATTGAGAAGACGAATAGATAAATCGATCGAAACGCAAACTCCTCCTTGTAAAATTTCAAACATTTTTTTCTCTGAACTTAGTTTCTATTTTTACTATTTTTTTATTATTTATTTACTATTTTTTTACTCTTTTTTTACTATTTTTTCCTCTTTTACAGTGATTTTTTCTCCTTTTACTCATTCAGTAAGGTAGAGGCTGAAAAAATATACAGTACACCTTACCAAAGAAATAAGGTGAAGAACTTTAACGTAGCTTGTAGCGACAAATAGTTTCTCAATTTAGATAAAATACTTTTAGTTACTGTTCCATTGACGAATATTGACTTATATTTATGTCAATATATAATGTTTCATTCCTTCAGTAAAGTACAGTTTATGATGCTGCAATTTTGATTAGATTATCCTGACAATGATCGCCATTATTTAATCTTTACATCTCTACATCCTTTGAGTGCCTTCTTTCTTCTGTTTTTAAAGATTTCTTTTGCTGACAGAATAGTCCAAATAGATGGAGTCTGATACGGATAGGACAGGAATAGGAGCATGTAGACAGGGAATCAGATCAGGTTTAGTTAGTATTGAAAAAGAGAAAAAGTAAATAAAAAGAAATGTTAGTAGGATTTTATGATTTCTGGCACTATGCTCGAAGAGGATGTGCAATACAGGGTGCGTTCAATTTAGAATATAATTAAAGTTTATTTGGGTACTGAGCGTACTCATTTAGTCAAGATGCGTCAAGGTGTAAAATGTTTGTACAGTGGGTAAAGAGTAGGCGTTCGTAGAATCAGTGCTTCGATTTAAAAATAAATTAAAAAGAAATGAATATCAACTGCATAAAAGAATACTGGCAGTTATGGTAATATACTAATACGCAAGAGATAATATGAGTATGATATAACTAAAATAGGATGTTAATAGGAAATATAAATATTGTACAATTTGTATATCTGAAAACTAAAAGTTGAGTACAGATTTTATTTTATTGAAATCTCTAATTTATTAAAGAATCTAAATAATACTTTTAAAATAATAATTCAAAGACCATATATACAGATGTAGATAGACTTGTTCTAAAATCGGACCGCACTAAAATATCACAGCCCAATACAACACGGAATTGCGCTTATGTGGACTCTCACTAAACGAGCCCTTACCTCCCGAAGTATGTTTTGAAAAGGTAATTCTTTGTTGGATCCAATGTTTATTTAAAATCATACAGATGAAGCGTCTATAGGTAAAGGGTTATAGTTAGGAAAATATATGGTATAGTATATGACATAGTATGCATGACATATATAGATATACAATGTAATACATTTTTCTAACTAACCATCTTCCTTACCGCAAATCAAACACACACAAAGTTCTTTAGTTATAATGATATTGTTGTACAATAAATCATACTACAACTATAGACTAGTGTATAAATCAGATAAAATTTGGTTGCAATAGTATACCTAAGTTTTTAGATTTTTGCGAAGATACGAAAGAAAAAAACTCTTTCTCTATATATTATGTATATAATAGTAAAATTGTGTTTTTACATTATCTTAAGCTTCTACGATCGTTGATAACTCATAAATACATTTTGTTAATATCAATATTTTATTTTATTTTATTTATTATCAACCGGCAAAACTACTCACGAGAGTGCAGATTTTTTCACATTACTCTTCTACATTGACTTTTTTTAAATATTCTAAAAAACAAGCAGTCTTATTTGATATAAAGATTATAACAACAGTGATTTATGAAGGTGTTCTGCTGCTCTTTACGATAGAACTAAAGGTTTTCATCTAAACTAACCTGGAACATTTCTATTTGTATCTAAAAAGAACATCAAAATAAAACCGTTTAAGAAACTAACAAAACACTCGAAAAGTCATGGGGGAATTTCAAATTGAACTGAACACAATTTTCCTTGTGTTCTAGACATATATATAAGGAAGTTCTTAACCGCTTTCGATAGGTAGCGCCACATGCAACATGAGATATAGCCTACTCAAGTCCACCTTGCCCCATGTTCCACCTAACCCACCTCTCTCCTACGTAGATTAGATCGGTTCACTCAATACTGTAATGTACTGTTCTTGGAATGCTCATGGTATATGTACCACACGTATACTTTTACACGCAATGCGTCAAAGGTAAGAAAGTAACAAAATATAATGGAAACATTCGAAATTCGTCATCTAGTCATAGAGATATCAACATACCTCATAATTTTGATAATGCGTTCATGAATTGAACATGCTGATCGTGTATCACCGCTAATAAAAGTAAATAGAAATAAAGAATTCGATCAAAGATTTTAATTGCTAGTGTATTTAAACCAAATCGATGATTATGGAGAATCCAGATTTGTGAAAAAAGAGTTAATCTACACTGTAACCGATTATAAGGAAGAAGATGACATCGAACATCATTGATGAGTGCATGAGTGTGGTATGAGAGTGTTGTAATTTTATAAATGTGTAAAGTGAATTATTTTAATACGATAAAATGAACTAATACAAATAAATTACCCGCAATAAAAATATACTTTTATTTCATTTTATTTAATGTATTCTATCCCTGAGTCTAATCGTTATACTTTCATCGAGTAGAAACCCACAGCATCGTCCATCAATTAAATATGTTAAATGAAACTTTCTTCTCCAGAAGATGTCAAATTCAACAACTGTTCATGTTTCTTATAGGCTGGTTGCACGTAGATTTCAGGTAGCGCAAGAAATAATTATTAGGGTCAACAATATTAAAGAATTAACTTTTTGAAATATAATAATATAGAGTTGGATGAGTAAATAAATAAAACATTTTTTTTCAATTAGATTAAAATAAAATATAATAAAAATGAAATAAACTACGAGTTCTTTTATGTTAGTGTAACGATTTTGTCCTAGAACATCGTAGTGCACATTTCAGGACACACTCAAACTACAACTATATGTATACTCACATTCTCTATTCTTTATAAAAGTTTATACCTCATACCATCCATGTAAATGCACTTTATCTTTAATAAAGATCTAAGTTCCTTACTAAACAATGTAAAATGATCCAAAGATTTGTATTTGTTCAATCTATAAGTTGGAAAGCAAGCAGTCGTAATCAGCCAATTTGAAATTCCCGAATAAGACGTTGTATGAGATGCATAATCATGCAAAGCTGAATGATAGCTCAAAGGTAGCAGGTGGTTGATGTGTATCGACTTTCGTCAAATCCTTTAGTGATTTAGAAAGATAGATCCAGATTTTAAAACATAAGATCAAAAGTATTTTATAAATAAAAATCTATAAAAAATAATAAGAATGCGTTGTGATTACTCTCCAGTGAGTTCATCAGAAAGACGGTGAAAGTGACTAGTCTTTAACGCAACGATTGTAAGTCGTGAGCGGTATATCAATAAACCTGAATGTAATAAATTGTTAGCGGAAGTTGGGAACTGGCTTTCATCTAGCAATTGAAGGATACAATTATCATAAATAAAAATAAATATCTTAAATTTGTTTAATTTAAAATATGACCCCAAATATACCTCTTAAAATTTTATTATTCATCTTCTGAGGTTAACGGCACCTCTCATAAGGTTCTGTAAATCTTAAATCAGTTCATGGAGACTCAATACATTCTATAAATTTTAATTCCTAATCTTCTTCATACGTCAAATTCATACCAACAATGACAGATTTCAAATACCGTGCACCTATTTACCCTAAACTTCAAACCCTAATCACATACAGAAACAAAGATAGAAAAAGACAAGAAAGGTCATAAGAAAAAATAAAGAACCGTGCGCTATGTATGTTTTCGGACGAGCAACCGAGGGGCTGCTGCTACCCTTCCCAGTCCCTCTCCACCCGCTTGCGACGTATCACGGTTAAGCTCGAAATCCGCTTGTTTATACAAACTAGAAAGGTACAGCGACATAAAGCAGAGAGACGAGCGCCGGCAAAGAGAAGGGCAAAAAGAAAGTAAGATCCAGAAATGCAGGAGAGTATACGAACGAACGAAGACGAATAGGAAGGTGGGGAGGTGGGCGAGGAGGCCTGCGTACACAATTTCGAGCGGCCCCGGCGTAACCGAAAAACTTTTCCTTTTTATCCCGACAAGCCTCTTATTGCAAAAGACAATTCCGGGGGAGTCCGCGCGCCGGGCCGTGTTCCTTTTCTTCTCTCGAATCTTCCCTCATCTCTCGCGCCTATGCGCCATCCGAGGAGGGCGAATTTTGCACTCCGGGAACGGCAGCGAGTGGTTTCGCCGAGCTCTCTTTTGCATTGGCGAGAGAGAGAGAAGAAAAAGAGAGCGAGAGAGAGAGAGAGAGAGAGAGAGCCGTGCTCTGTAGGGTAGAGGCTGCGTATGAAATTGTCTCTGAGGAGGCAACGTGTAGCAGAGACAATTATTCTAGATGATGCGTGAGAGGTGCGTTTTTATTTTGTTCAAGGGAAAGTGGGTACATTTTCTTTTATTTAATTTATTTAAACTTTTAGGTTATTTTATATAGAGCTTTAATTTATGTATAATGGATTTTTGCTATAATTCTTGCACTAGCGATACAAAATCATGGGTACAATTGAAAATCTTATTTTATAATGCGACGACATAATGCATGCGTATTTTGAAATGAAATAAACGAATTCTTATGTAATGTATGAAGCACGTACTATGTGAATTTTTTAATTACCAGTACTTTTGCCTAAATAGCATATTATTCTTTTAAATTGAGAATCTTAAAAAGGAATGACAACGATATTCAAAAGTAATTTTTTCAATATACATATTTGGTTAAATTGATTGTACTTACTGTGCAAGGTATAAACCATGGTCGCGATTAAGAAGAAAAGAAATGAAGCCTTCATCTTATGTAGATGTAGCTCCTTTTATATGTATTTACGAAATCTTATCAGGCAGCCCATTATGTATATAAATTATGCATACTACTTTTGCGAATAAATTTTCTTATAATTTTGTAATTTTGTTCCAATGTAAGACCAACAAATTTATTCATTTATCACAAAAATATCATAAAACTACAAAAATACGTTATAAAGCAAAACTAAACTGATGTCTCTAATAATTATTGTTGATTCTAAATCTTGATTGATAAATAAAAAAAATTATCTTTGATTGATCAGAAATGACCGTGAAATAGCGAAGAAATAAGCATTACATAATATGTTTAAAAAAAAAAACCTAAAATATCTTGAACAATAGAAGTTCTTATGATCTGGGAACATAACTTAGCCAAGAGATATTAAAAAGCTACGTTTCTGGAAATTTTCAGACAGAACGGTATATTTTATTCAAGTTATAGTTGGCCATAGAAAATGGATTATTTTGTACAAAATTACTTTTTTCTCTGTTTGAGAAAAATACATACATACATGCATACATACATATATACATACATACATACATACATACATACATACATACATACATACATACATACATACATACATACATACATACATACATACATACATACATACATACATACATACATACATACAAGCACACACACGCACATACATACATGCACCAACACATACACACATCCACGCACACACATATACATACACGCACGCACACGCGCACTCACGCACAAAAATGCTCACACGCATACAGACACTCATGCACACACACGCACGCACGCATTCACACACACACCGACGCACGCACGCATGCACGCACACACACACATACATTCACCAACACATACACACATGCACGTACACATATACACACTTGCACGCACCCGCACTCTCATGCACAAACATACTCACACGCATACACATACACATACACACACACACATACACACGCACGCACGCATGCACGCACATACACACACACATACATTCACCAACACATACACACATGCACGTACACACATATACACACACGCACGCACCCGTGATCTCACGCACAAACATGCTCACACGCATACACACACACATACACACATACAATTATTTCAAATAGTGAATGTTTTAAATGTATTGAAGAAATAAAATGAATTCAGGAAAACTTTTTTTATTTTCACAAAGCTTTCCCTTTGAGGAAGCAATAATTCAAAGTACAGACACAAAATCGATGTTCATGCTCGAAACTAGCTGCAACCTCGTATCCATCCAGCTTAAAACAAACTAAAAGAAAAAAAAATTAAACAAGCCCAGCGTCGTCGAAAACAAATAGTCAAACTCGAGCGAGAAAGAGACTCGCGTTTTAAAGCTTGATTAACGCTCGGAAGTCGAAGAGCGTCCATTCACCTCTAGCGTATACACGTATATATATACACACACACCCACAGCCAGGAGGGAGCAAGCCGCCAAGCGACAAGACGGAGAAGCGCAGCCAGCAGCAGTAGCAGGGCGAGGCGGCAAGAAAAAGGGAATTTCGATCAAACGAGGAGAGAGAAAGAGGCCATTGTTTCTCCGGGCCGGAAGAACAATGATGCCGGGGCGCGCGCGGCCTCGTTAATTAAACTCCGGGAGTCGCTGCCGTTGCTGCTGCTGCTGCTGCTTCTGCTTCTTTCCTCGCTCCTCGATTGGGACGAAGACGACGCGGGGCTAAATCGCACTGTTCGCGACGTCTTTGAGAAGTAATAACGTCGAGTGTCTTAGTGTGTCGGGGATAATTAAAATGGTATGCGTCGATAATTTTTGAGTCGGGACTGATTGATTTTTCGTATTCGTGCGTCGTGCACGTCAATACTCGTGCGTTCGAAAAAGTCGTCATGGCGATAAGTGTGCATTGACAATTTATAATAAGATACAAACTAGAATCGTACAAATAAAAAACCGAATTCTAACACAGCCATTTTTATAATCTAAACTTAAAGTTAAAAGTTACGTGAATTAAGAAGATGAAATGTGATTATTTATTACTGCCTATTTTTGTTATATCATCATCTTTGTCAATCAACAATGGTAAGTTACATAATGAAGTATTAGAAGTCAAATGTGAGCTAATAAATTTTACTTCTGATGTGGATGTAAAATACTCAACTCATTCTTACCTTACCGACTAATAATAATTCATACTTAGAATCTCCAGTTAATGATTCAAGAGGTTTCATTATTAATTGTAGAATAAAAATCGATTGAAACATGTTCTATTATGTGACTAGTATTTTGGGACAAGTAGAAAATGGATTGAAACATGTTCTATTATGTGACTAGTATTTTGGGACAAGTAGAAAATGGATTGAAACATGTTCTATTATGTGACTAGTTTTTTGGGACCAGTAGAAAATGGATTGAAACATGTTCTATTATGTGACTAATATTTTGTATGTTTTTCAATCAATCTTTCATTCACAGTTAATAACGATATATCTTATAAATTTAACTGGAGAAACATTTTGTAATTCAAAGAATATAAGACAGTGTTTTCTCGATATATTTATTTTATATCGAAAACAATAATAAAATGAAAGAGTCAGTAGGGTAGGAATTAGGTACGTATTTTTCATTGTGTTGACTGCGCAATTGTATTTATTGTACTGTGTGTTCTAAAGAATAATGAATAATAGACTGTGATTAAGATATAATTTTCTCTTACCCCCTCATGTTGTAATAATCTTGTCTTCATCACGTAAGTCTTTGTTCCAAAATTGTCTTAAGATGCCATTGAAATATGAGCTCGAAACTTTGTAAAATTTCTTTGTAAAACGAGTATAGATTGTACCCAAATATATTTGTGTTTTATAGACTTTTACACTGCCACACTGAGAAAAGAATTTCTTTACTACAAGTAAACTGATGCACTTACTTAATAGATACAAAAAGTGAATAATTTAGATGAGTTTTTTTATTTGGTTGTCAATTTCGTAATTAGTGATCCCAAAAACCTAAATCTCTTTACCATCTATGATTTTATATAAATTATCAAACATTTACACTTTGACGTACCTATTCCCTGTGCGTATACACTTAGAAAAACTGTGGTGGGATATGGTCACTATAAATGGTTATATGAACTAGATACAATCTGTCGTAGGAAATACCTCTTAGCGGGGGTGCAAAAAGTTACGACGCTCAACGGTCTATCGGGCCACAGGATGAAATTTCGCCCCACAGTTGGTGGAATCTTGCTCCACGGTCGGTAAAATGTCATCCCTTGGCTATTTCCCACCATGGTTTTTTCAGTATACGATAAGTCGATTATATTAGATCCGCCATCTTTTGCATTAAAGTTCATATGTTCGATATTAATATCTAAGGTACCTGGGTACCCAAGCTTTCATTTTCTAAATAAATTAGGTACCCATGGATATTGAATAATTCAAATAAGGGTTAAGAAATATTCAATTCGGCGTATTTCAAGTCTGCTGTCTTGATAGTTAAAGAATCGTACTACAGTAAAACCTAGTGTTTTAGGCAGACACTATTTAAATTTCGAACCGCGTCTTCCAAACACTCTTAGACACCTGCCCTAGTATCTGCATCCATCTACAACCAATCAGATTGTAGCATCAGTCTCGAAGTTAATGTGGGTTTACTAAGAGTACCGCTAAAAATTGTAGCTCAATGAAAATATTTATTATATTTATACGTTTATGGTAGAATATTAAACTACTGTAATATATTTCAAACTTAAGAAATAATCATTTAAATTGAGAATCTATTTGTCGCCATGAGCTACGTTAAAGTTCTTCACCTCATTTCTCTAGTAAGGTATACTGTATGTTTTAAATTGATTCTCAATTTAAGATGACTATATTAACCGAGCAATAGAGTCAAGTTTACTTAAAAAATATTCTTACATATTCTCTTTCATAACCTATTTATTTCTAATACTCGAGGCCCTCACTATACAGGAGTGTCAACTAGAGTATAGTGGCACTAGCAAAACCTGACTTTGCTCACTTAGGCGTATGAAACAAAGATCCCGACTTTAAAAAGAGATTTAATAACTATTAATAATTAAGTAATAAGCAATTAAAAAACCGCTGCCATTTTATTGACACTTAGCACCCTAAAACTAAATAAATTGTATCAATATCAATTTCTTTGTTCTAATACATTAAATTTAAATTGCCTTATCTCTTTATAATTAATAGCTCATAAAGGTGTGTTTCTTTATCATTGATTGTTTGTAAGAGATACGTTTTCACTAAAATTACACATTTCATTTAGATTACAGTTTTTCACGCCATCCTAGAGGTACCGTTATAGGCACGTTGGATCTTTTCTATATTTTAAAAATTATTTATAATCTCTGCTTTCTTAAAGCAAAACACAAATGGAAATTCGTTTGTTTGATAAAAAATGACAGCGTCGTTTTCGAGATATAAGCAATCAAAAAAAAAAAATATATATATATACATATACATATACAGGCCAGCCATAATGAACAAATCAGTGTGCACCTAGATCTCAGTTTTCTTTGCCGATTTTTTATATGAAAGTACCTATCAAAAGAAGCTCTCAAAACAAGTTTCAGCCCATAAGGTCCCATGTGTAACCTAGTAGAACGTTTTAAATTTTCAAAAATGGCCAAAAAATGGTTATTATCAATAAATTCTAGAGAACGCCCAAGAGCACCATTTTGAATGTACCAAAAAAGGAGTTCTTTGTCTTTTTATAATCATTAAGAAAAAACTTATTAAACCACCCTAGCAGTTAAATGGATCACCTACACAAAGCTGAATTTAAACCCGAAATTTTTAATTTTTTAGGTTATGTTTGATTGTATGCCTTTTAACAAAACAACATAAATTGAGGACTAGCAAATCTCAAATTCTTCGTCATAAAAATACCTGTAATTCCTTTTACGGTACATTCAAATCCCTCAATATGCCGGCTATTTAAGAGCGCAAGTCGTTGGCAACTGGAGCCCTCCCATTTTGCCACCTAAACTTTTTTACTATGTTGAATATATCGTAACTTTTCATCAAAATATCCTTAATGATTCTCTGACCACTCAAATTAAAGGTTTTAATGTCAGCATTCTTTACACCGTACGTAGAATTGTTCATAATGTATAATACCTAACGTAAATTACATCAGACTTTAATAGTATGTCGTTTACTGTAGGTGGAAGAAAAAGGCTAGAAAAAAATTAACAGTCATGATATACGTACAATACACAAAACCAAACAAAGTGCTTTGTTTTCTATGATATTTGAACTATGTTTTCTGAAAGTTAGAGCTAAAATGGTTTGGATAGACACAAGATTCAGGGGTGCCAATCTGATGATTTTCGAAAAAGTACCTTTATTGTACGAGCTGTATTTTTGATATGATAGATATGATAGTCCTCAGTTCATGTTATTTTGATGAAATGGCATACAATCAAACATAACCTAGAAAATACAAAATTTCGGGTTTATATTCAGCTTTGCATAGGTGATCCATTTAACTGCCAGGGTGGTCTAATACGTTTTTCTTAAAGATTATAAAAAGTCGAAGAAATCCTTTTTTGATGCGTTCAAAATAGTGTTCTTGGACGTTCTCTACAATTTATTCATAATTACCATTTTTTGGCCATTTGAGAAAATTCAAAACGTTCTACTAGGTTACACTTGGGACCTTAGGGGCTGAAACTTGTTTTGAGAGCTTCGTTTGATAGGTACTTATATAAATAATCGGCAGAGAAAACTGAGACGATTTGTTCATTTTGGCTATATAACCTCAAATATCTTGAATAAAAGAACCTCATAATCTGGGCAATGAACTTAGTCAAAAGATAGTGTAAAGCATTTATTTCACTAATTAGCTCAATTAATTTGATTTCCATCATATGCTTCAGAGATATCGCTTTTAAATGACGATTTCATGTATAACAAAGGAAAGGAGATAGCTTATCAAAAATTTCGTGTTGAAAAAAAATAGGTAATTTTATGCTCTTTTAAATGCATTTATACTGGATCGATGATATTATTTTTAAAGTACTAACAAAACTAAACCTAAAAAATCGTAAACCTGCTCAAAAAACGCGAACGTAACGAAAAACAGAAAATAATTATTTTTGAACCCACTTCCTTAAAAGAAAATAAAAAACGAGCATTGAAGTATTAATTTTGACCATGAATATTCAAAGTAATGCTTATCCACATCCGTACACACACATACACACTCGCACACACATACACACACACGCACATGCGCATACATACACACACGTCTAACGCACACGCCCAAGCATACACACACATACATACACTCACATTTTCTCAAAATAGTGCATCATTTTGATTCTTAATGTCTCAAACCATATTTCTATAATTATTTTAACAAA
Source organism: Gastracanthus pulcherrimus (assembly GCA_949152435.1). Classification (NCBI taxonomy): domain Eukaryota; kingdom Metazoa; phylum Arthropoda; class Insecta; order Hymenoptera; family Pteromalidae; genus Gastracanthus; species Gastracanthus pulcherrimus. The sequence continues at coordinate 14,279,639 of OX424575.1, forward strand.
ACTTTTTATTTATCATAACCTTCTTCTATGAGAAAGAAAAAGTTTAAAAATATTATATAATTAATATAATATAATCGTAAAGCCGAAGTCCTAAACCCAACGATTCGAAGCTGAGTAATAAGTCATTAGAAATTTTAAATAATAAAGCCGTAAGTCTCAGTTCTAAACCTAGCTGATGAACTAACATCTACACTAGTAATTAACAACTAACCCAAGTAAAATAATTAGTAATTAAAAGTCTTAATAGTAGAATAGCAAACCCCAATCACTAAATCCAATTAACGGAAGCTGAATAATTTGCAGTAAAAACATTCTTTAATAATATAACCGTAAATCATAAACCAAAGTACCTCAAACTGATAAATCGGTAAACTGTTAACTCTAAATCTAAATAACCCAGGTTGAACTATGTGCAATGTAAAAAGGTTTAAATAATTTGTTTATGGATTTACGGTTTAGGGTTTCCGGTTTTATTATTTGAATTTCTTTTATTGTAATTTGCTTAATTTAAGGTAGTTAGGTTTAGGGTTTAGTATTTACAAGTCTGATTATTTAAACTTGTTTAATAACTAATAGGTTCACTTAGCTTAGCTAGGTTTAGGGTCTACGATTTCGAAAATTCAAGAAAATAAAGGGGAGGGAGATACGAAACTTGTCGAAACTCCATACTTAGAAAAAAGTTCATTTGACATTCTTGCCGGTATAAAAAGTATATACGGCACTACCAGTATTCATAGTGTTTGGATGAACAATGCCTGTTTTCTTGATACAAAGAATCTCCTTTCTCAGTGCCCAAAACTAATTACTACCAACATCATTAAACGTCCGAGTCACTCAACGTTCTTACCACAGTCTTGTCTCTGGAAGCCGAAGCCATCATCGGCGCGGCGCCAGCGCGGGACGGTCGCTTCAAGTATCAGGTCTCGATCCAGGTGCACCGGAAGCACATCTGCGGCGGCGGCATCATCGGCGAGGAGTTCGTGCTGACGGCCGCGCACTGCTTCATCGACGAGGCGCGCCGCTACGTCGATCTGCCGTACCGAGTTGTCGCGGGCCGCACGGACCTGACGAGCGGCGGCGGCCTCGAGGTCAGCGGCGACGTCGTCTACACGTTGGCGCGGTTCGCGCCGCCGCCCTACGACAACGACATCGCGGTGCTCAAGGTGAGAAGTCAAAATGTTCTGGTTGGTGGAAACTGGCTTTGGGTTTTAATTGAAGCGCTGAGAAATAGGGGTATATGCTCTGAGGCACATGGAGGAAATATTTGTATATAAGAATTTTGGGATCCAATGGTTTCATTTACGACGAATACCATGGCTGATTCGTAATTAGCGTTTCAAAAAACCTTTAATTGATATTTTTGTTGATATTATGTCAATTTTTTTATTAACCGATTATATGGACACTTTCGATCTACATTTTAGATTTTGAATATTTTAGCTAGAAATCGGTAGGTACTCGATCTTAATAATATTTCAATATTTTTTTGATTGTGGTATTACGAGTCCTCAAAAACAAAAAAATCGAGTTTCCTGAAGTCAGATGAACAGAAGTTGAATATGCACCTCTTGTAAAAGTATTCGAAAAAAATATTCGTTGAATACTTTTTTGAATACTTTTAAATTATTTTTTTAAGTTAAAAATCAGATGATCCGGCTACCTGCCATTATCTTGCACTGTAAAATGAGAGAGGAAGAGAGTCGAGGGAGGAAAGAAGAACGAGTGAGAGAGAGAGAAACAGAGAGAGAGCGAGAGAGAAAGAGAGAAAGATAATGAAAGAGAAAGAGAGAGAGAGAGGGGGAGGGAGAGGACGAGAGAGAGAAAGAGAGATGGCACACTGTAAAAAAGCAAATTTAAACTTCTACTGCTGAGTTGTGGAAATAAAGCGACCCCTGCTGGTAAGATGATTTTTACACTACTCAGTAATGTAATTTTCAACACTAGTGTGTAATTTCACATTCCCGATTTCCAGCTTCAGATCTTGAGGTTAGGTTGTAAATACGCAAGCTAAAATAATTGAATCTAGAGTACTAAATAATTAAGTGCAAATATGCACAAATAACCAACTTTTGTACGAGTTTCAGATATTTTTCAGGTCTTTCAATCTCTAGTATAATTCATGTCGAAGCTGTAATTTTACATAAAAGAAAGTTGAATTTTACTACACTGAACTCAGCACGGGTCGCTTTATTTCCAGCACTCAGCAGTTGCAATTTACATTATTCTGTAGAATTAGCCCTTTCTTAAAATATATACAGTTATGGGTTATGTACAATTACACTATGCATTGAAAATGTCATTACTTAAATAATAACTTTTCATATATCTAGTAATGTATATTTTGTACACGGTTTGTGTAATTTTACATTGCCACGTGATTTTTGCATTTGCTTTCTTACAGTGCAGAAACTCCGGTCTGTGTTTGCAGCAAACACAGACCGGAGAATGTACTAGTGCGTACATATGCGTCGCTCGTTACTGTTTACTGTGTATGTACAGGTTGTCCTGCAGTGGTAAAGGCGAGGGACGAAAAAGTCATATCAGCATAGTCATCGAAATACAACCCTATTTTCTTAATCTTGTAATGCCGAGGGTATTTTAAAAACGAGAAATTTTTTTTCATTTAATTATCTGTATAAATTAATCGTTTTAAATTTAGATTCCTGCAGTTTATTAAGGGGCCAGCCTGAGTTGAATTCTGTAAAGAATCATTATCCATTTTATAAGCAGCAAAACTATTTTGACGCAATCTAAGTTGATGCAAGTTTTTATATCTTAAATATGTATGGTACCCTATGAATTCGCTAATCTTCATTATTAAATTTAAGCCTCTTTCACCACTTACCACGGGTTTTCGAATCATGTAATCATATACTCGTATCATGGCCAACGACGCTTTAAACTATTCTTCAGATGTATTCATGGACTTATGTGACTACATTTCTTAAAAAAGATTATTTCCAATTGTTAGAGACACGCATAACAATAATAATAGAATAGAATAGAATAGGATTTAGGACCGGTTTAGGACCTTTCTGGGTTTTTATTTTCAATACTATGAAAATACTATAAACATACTACTATTATTGATACGTGTGTGTCTAACAATTGGAAATAATCTTTCTTAAGAAGTGGAATTCTATAAGTACACCAGTACACTTCTGAAGAATCGATTAAAGCGTCGTTGGTCGTGAAATATGTACCACCTGATTCGAAAACCCGTCATAAGTGGTGAAAAAGGATTAAATTCAATAATGAAGTTTAGCGAATTCTTAGGGTTACATAAAGATCATATAGAAAGGCAAGACAAAGTCGTGCAAAATCACATATAACATACATATTTAAAATATAAAAACTTGTATCAACTTAGATTGTGTCAAAATATTGTCTGTCTATAAAATGGATAATGAAGTTTAACAGAATTTAACTCACGCTTGTTCCCTTAAAGTAAAACTAAGCTCAAAATATGATATTTATTAGTGGCTTTTAAAACGACTAAACATCCTTCGAGTCTTAAATTAGTTAATTTTTAATAATTAAGGGGCCATTCACATATTACGTAACGCTGTTTTTGCCAATTTTCCTCCTCTTTCCACCCTCTGTAACGCATTTTCACTGATTTTCCACCAATTTTCCTCCCCCTTTAAAGTAACGTGGGAGTTTGTTAGTTTAAGTATCTTTACAACAATTCACCGAAATAATTACAAAAGAAATATTTTATTTTTTTTTTTATGGAAAAATCAGCAGCACCTTACAAATGCATTGATTATATACAATAATATACAAATAAGCCGTTCTGCAGAAGAATAATATCAGTCAAATTAAGTTTTTGCAAAAAGAAAAACAGAATTAATCAACCATTTATTAATACATTAAAAGTTATTGCACAAATACTATTTAACTTTTTTGTAATATTGATATACAAAGATATATAAAAAATTATTTCAAATCAATGCATTCAATTATATAAACATAAGTAAACCAAGACTTAAGATGTTATTTTTTACTCAAAGTAACTAGAACTACATTCACAAAATGAACAACACTCGGGGTTCTAAAAAATTGTTGCAATAATTTGTACCTGACAATATGTTATAAATATACTGTAAATTATTACAACAAATTTTTTGGCGTCGAAAATATTGTGCATTCGACGATCAATTATTCTATCAAGAATAATTTGAATTATTTTATATACTGTAAGTTCATTAGATAGAACACTCGTTTACTCTAACCTCATTGGAGGATTTCAAAAAAGTTAAAAACTGTTTTTAACCGATGAATTTCATGTCGAGTGTGCCTAAATGCTTTTCTGGGTGTTCTAAGGAAAGATCGCTTAAGTCTTTTATTTATTTACGATTATAACAATGTTGTTATTAAATTTAAAATTTGTTTTTATACTTCGACATTACTATCAGATAGAAACTTTGTAAAGCATCTTAAATAAAGTTTGCCATTTTTCTATACAAAGGTTCAAATACGATGCGGTTATTAATTATATAACGTGCATATTGTTGAGAGAGTTTCAAATACGTTGCGGTTATTAATTATATAACGTGCATACGTTTATTGAATCGATACCAATGTAGCGTAAATGTACGAAAGAACGTTTAAAGAAACACTAATATTTAACCTCCAAGAATAACTAACGATTATATATTTTAGTTTCACGATTTATTTTTATTTTTGAGGACTTATAATTCTAAAAACAAAAAGTATTCGAAACAAGATTCAAGTCGAATACTTGCCGATCTTTGATTTTAACCATACATTCGTAATCAGCAAACCAGATAAATTCACAAGTATTATAATTCATAATCAATTGCTTGAGAAATTCTTTGCATTTTACATTTTTACCTACTCTCTAAATTCTAAATAGTGATATTTTCACTCGAAAGGAATAACTTACTTATGACTCTTTTTGAGTAAGATTTTACTCTACTTAAAACCGTTCGAGTGAAAATTATTTATTATATATTTATTTTACACAAGCTTGGGGTAATTGATTAAGAATCTGCTGTGAGAATCTCAAAATAAAAAATAGTGGATTTAATGTAGTGGATAAAATGGATAAATTGTACGGTTTTACAAATAATCATTTGAACTTCTAAAATTTCAATAGTAGATTCGTACTGTGCAATCCTGAAAATCCAGAAGAACGAGGTTGTACAGCAATTAATTGAGAAACATTGAAGTTTGACATTATTGTTCACCATGTTGATTTCGTCATTTTGAAGTTTTTAAATCCGATAGACATAAGTTGTAAAAATTTCGAAGTGAGAATGTGCAGATCTATAATTTACTCTTACATATAATGGTAAAACGTTCACCATTGTTTAAAAAACAAATAAAGTGTACGATGTCATAAATATTTTCATCAAAAAATTTTACGAAAACAAATTGATCTTTCTGCAGTTAACAAAAGGACTAGGACTTAACACGAATTCTAACTTGAGCAAACTGGAATTACCCACTCAAGGTCATTTTTACGTCGGCGAAAAGGCGATGTTGGTCAGCTACGGTTACAACGAGATTCGAACAAAAATTGATCCACGAACACACGAAATATGGGACTACAGCAGAATAAACCACCAACTAAGGCATGCGCAGGTTAAAATCATTGATAAAGATATTTGCAACGCGGGACCATCCATGCACAAAATGAATGCCAACAAACAACTGTGTGGTCGCATAGTACGAGATAGTCATACAGAAGTACGAGGAACCTGCCGTGTAAGTGTATCTTTTATTACATATTGGTATTTATGAACCCGGTTTCTATTTTAATTCTATAATTTAAAGTGAGCTGAAAGTAGTATCATTAATATTCTTCTAAACTATTTAAGAGGCGAGATGAGCCTTCATCGGAGACTGAATCATTTAAATACATACGAATATTATTCATAAGGAAAAGTGAGCTTTCGTAAAAATTTTAAATTAACGTACTATAGATCTTAAGTTACACGCATGCTCTAGCCTTTCAAAAACCGATTCAGGGTAAAACGCTAAAATATACGAAATGACGAAGAAAAATATTACACAACATTTATCTTCTATAACAACAGTATTTTAAAATGTGATCTATTTTTAAATAATGTCTCGTCAAAAATAATACTCTTATAAAAATACGGAAGTCCATTTTATTTTGTAAATTCAAGAATCTATTGATCTCTCCGAGTCAATTGCAGTGAGAGAATATTAAATAAATAATCCTTTCATTTCACGTTTCGATGGTCTATGCCACCTTCATAAGGAATAAACTGAAAATATTCATTTTGTTAATTTTAATTTTATAAAAACATATCATCACAATTGCTTACAAAACGATATTTCTCATTAGTCTAATATACGGAAAGAAGAATCGAGGTTTGTTTACATTTTTCTCGCCACGTATTGACGTCAATAGTTTTGTGTACAGCTATGTATCGATATTATTTTCACTTAACGTTTGAGTTTCTGTATTTGCTGTGGGTACCATTTTTTTAATTTTGGAGTGTCTTCTTGGTTTATTGATTGACTTTTTCGTAATTGCATATGTATTATTTCAGATGTGAGACGTTTTCCATAGTTTGTTGTCTGTCTAATATATCAAAATTGTCCCAATTAAAATCGTGATTTGTATTTTCATTTTTGTGTATAGCTACTACAGAATCAATTGCATTTTCATGGTCCTTGATGTGTACACTAGCTCTTCGTTTAGTTTCATCTTCATATATTTCTGGTAATATTATAAAATTCAGTCTATAGATTCTATAGCATACAGGTTTTCATCGTTGTATTCACGTTTATCTTTGCTTTCGATGATATAACTCATATCATTCTTGCTTTCATATAGAGGGAGGTTTGTGATGGTAAAAGAAAGTTGTTCTAAAATCATTATAGAAACATGTTTCGAGACATTAGGAATCAAAATACACTGTTTAGAAAATGTCTGAATATACACGCCGAAAATTATTGTTTCAGGACTCATTATTGTTTCAGGACTCATTATTGTTGCAGGACTCATTATTGTTTCAGGACTCATTATTGTTTCAGGACTCATTATTGTTTCAGGACTCATTATTTTTGTTTTCTTGTAAGCAAGTGGGGTCAAATAGTACATTATACAACAAGAGGAGAAAATTTACTTTTTCTAAACGAGGATCATGACTGAGCTCGAGTAGAAGTCGAGGACATAAAAAGCGCCCGTGACTAAAACGAGTGCTCAAATCTCTTGTGATCAAATTTTTTAATAAGTGTATGTATAGGCCCTTTGTATGCACCAAAGGTAGATGGGGAATAGGCTATTTTGAATCGTCCACTGCACCAAAATTTAAATTCAATGGGATAACACTTTTTAAATTTACAAAAAATTTTCAAGATTTTGAAAAAGATAAGACAAAATTCAAGATCAAGATTTTTTTTCTCCTTGAGTGGAATAAACTTTTTCTTCCACTACTCAAAGACGCTCGAAAAGCTCAATTTTCCATTCGCGTTACAGGCATGGAAAAGTGCCTTTTTTGTGCGTTCTTATTTTTTAGCGAATTTTCGATTTTTCAGTTTTAGTTTTTCAGGTGTTTTAATGCGTTATAAATAATATTATCGAGTCAGTGTAAATGCATTTGAAAGAGCATAAAATTTCCTATCTTTTCCGGTCCGAAGTTATTTCCTTTGTTTTGTTATATACACAGGAAATAACGCGATTTTTTGTTTAAACGGTGATATTGGGGCGATATAAGATGAAATATTTTGGAAAAATTTGAGTGAGTAATGTGAAGAAGAATATAAAGTGAAATTTTTGTAAAATGTATCATATCTGAAATGATGCACATACAATTACATTAAAAAGTAAATCAATAAAAAAGAAGACACTCTAAAATTAAACAAATGGTACCCACAGCAAATTCAGAAACTCAAATGTTAGGTGAAAATAATATAGATACATAGCTGTACACAAAAACTATTGACGTCAACACGTGGCGAAATAAATATAAAGAAAGCCTCGGTGTTCATTGCCGTATACATATGAAATTGCCTATATTAGGAAATCAGCTGTACCACTCTATACACTGATCACCGAAGCTTTGTCGCGTGAAGATCTGCTTGTTATATTTGATGATTCTCACCCGCACCATCATGCGGAGACAGTAAAGTTTGTTACTATTATCGACATACACACAGAAGCGATCTTGACTTAAAGTTATTACACTAATAAGAAAAAACGTGTTAAACAATTCTCATCACATGTTTTATGTAAAATTAAAGTTAATAAAATAAATATTTTCAGTTTATTTCTAATGAGTGTGGCATCGACTACCCATACGTAAAATGAAAGGATTATTTATTTAATACCCTTTATCCATAATTGACTCAGACAGATCGATAGGTTTTTGAATTTACATAATTGAAAATTAAACCAAGTGATAGAATCAACGAAATTATTATTCCATTTTATTTTACTAGCTCATTGTACCCTACCTTACCCTACGTATTTAGTACAAGTACAACTCCTAGCTTGATTATGAGGCTGAATAGAAAAGTTTAGTTATTGTTTCTATTATATATAAAAATACCAAAATCTTATATTTTTGTTTATTAGCTAATATATTTCCAAACTTGCGTTGCTAGTACTGTACATTAATCATAAAATACTGAAATAAAGACAAATTAATCTTTTAGAATAAATATATTACAAGGGCTTTATAATTAATTGTTGAATAATTCTATGGTATACTATTAAATTATTAAAATATTATATAAAATTATTTTTGCAGGGTGACAGCGGTAGTCCACTTGTTATCAATAATACGATAATCGGAGTTCTAAGCACCGGAGCAACAACGTGCGATGATTCCGAGGAAGCCACGTGGTACTCCAAAGTATCATATTTCCTGCGATTTATTTCAAATGCCGTGAAAGATGCTAATAGAAGAAGCATTCGCTTCGATGAAGTCCGTCAATCTTAACCAGCTCATAATATGTATCGTGGTAACAATATACAATCTTGAAAGAACATACTTTTTATTATTGTATTGTCTAGAAGGTAAAGGCGAAGGAAAAGTGAATATGAATAAAAAACATTGATATGAATATTAGACCAAGGCGGATGCCCATGGATGGCCTATGCCGCCTTCAGGTATAACATTGATAGGGAACCTATAAAACTGATATGAGCATGAAGGATTTATAAAATCTTAAGCATTTAAACAAAAATTTCCTTGTGTAAAAGTTCATTTTTACTTTTCAATGTCTGATAAAATCTTGATTTTTTCAGTTACATTATGCGATTTAACCCTTTTTTAGAGTTTTCCATCATTTTCTCGGAGTAATTTTTTTTAATGTTCATATTTTGATAAACTTTGAACAATAGTGGTCATCCTCCTTTATCAAAAATATCACATCTACTATCAACAATCCTATTCTCAAATTTAAAAAATTGTTTTTATTTTTCTTTTTATTTTCCTACAATCCTATAGTTTATTTTAAAATGCATTATAGTATAAATATTATGATGAAATATGATTATATCAGTATAATTTATAATAAACTATAAAAGTGAATGACTATGATTAAATGGTGGAGAAATTTGAATTTTATAAAATTTGACCCAGGGTTATTATCACATATTCTAGCGTAAAATTTAACCTTATTCTGATGACGGGTATCAGAAATAACTATTTCAATTTGAAAAATTATGTATGCCTTTAACGATAAGAACAAGAGTCCAAATTAAGGTGAAATATATTTGGTTAATCAAAGAAACTTAATCATTCCATCCATTATATTTTATTATTTTGGAAAAGTTGTCAATGTAGTTCGGCGGTGTAAGGACGGTGTAGGAAGCTTGGGCAGTATGGAGGGTAATTTTACGAACGCGCACTGTACGCAAAATGTCTTCTTACGTAAAGTCCTGACAAAAGTCCTTATAATCTTTTCAAAGACGTCAGCCAAGAGATACTGAAAAGCTACCTTTCTAAAAATTTTCAACAGGAGTCATGGGATTTACTCCAGTTATCGTGTACCATATATAAACTATTTTACTACAAAATTTTTCTCTCGCATATAGAAAAATAAAATGACTTAAAAATTTAACTAAATATTCTTCTCGATATTACTAATTATCTTAAAATTTTTCAGTGACTTTTCATATGATTAAGATATAACTGTTTGACAAAAATATGATGTTTTCCTATATAATGATAAAAGGAAATAAGTTTATTTACACTAAAAAAATAATATTACTTCTAGAGTACCAAAATACCCGAAAAACTAAAACCTGAAATTTAAAAAACCACTAAAAAACAAAAACGAGTCCAAAAATCATTAAAAAATAGTACATTGTTCAACAAGGGGAGAAAATGGGGTTTTCCTATGCGACGATGATGATTAAGTAGAATTGCTCAAAATCATCACCAGAGTCTGGAAAACCCTTACTCCCCCATTATTCATCATATCTTTTTAAACCAGTTTATGTAAGGCCTCTTTTATGCATGTGAAGCCAATTTACATGCATTAAAACAGGCCTTTTAACAATGCACGTATTATAAATTGACAACAATTTCTAAAAGTATGAGAATTGAATGACCAATTAAAATTCAAAATGTAAAGCCAACTATAATCGGGAACAAATTGAAAATTTTGAGATTCGAGTCGGCCAATCAAAATGTCAAGCCAACTTGATTCTCAAAATTTTTTAATTTATTCACAATCATTATGCTCAAAAACTGTAAATTGAAAAGCTACATTTTGTATCTATTCTTCTTTTATCATTTGTCATTTATGGAAGTCATCAATAATGAATCTGCGCTCACCCTTAATCTTATTGTCACAATCGCAAAATGTTTCGCAACAGCTCAGTAGCCACCCGCAACTCTTCTCTCCATGCGCATGCACACACGCCTACTGCCATATAACGATCGTTAATCAACCCATTCGCGATTTATGAACATCGCTGATGGATTTAGAATTAATCCTCGCACTCTGCGTCCCCTTCCTCCCTCGCGCGCGTGCCACTCGTCGCGCTGCAGTGGCCCATCGTCGTGCCAGTGCTATATTCGCAGTTTATATAGATATACAGGAGAGTCGAGGGGCACGGGCGGGCATTTGGTTTACGCGACACTCGAAAGCGCGTGTAACGGCTAATTTGCATTTATATTAGCGAGCGTCGAAGCGTGCGCCGCGCGAGGTTCGGACCATTGTTAGCGCGAGTATATAGCACTGTCGCTCTCTTCTCTATTTCTCTTTCTCTAGGGTTCCACGGGCCCGCCCCGTCGATTTGAGCAGGAGCAGCGCCGGTTGGCGCCTCTCCCTAAGCCCTGAACTAACGAAAACTTTTGAATTCTCTCGGGCGCGACGAGCGTGTTAAATTGCACGAAATGATCATTAGGAGAGAGATGGCGAGAAATAGATGGAGAATGAGAGAGACGGAGAGCTTTATACGCTTGGCCTCTTTTTAGTCTACCGTTGCTGTGTTTCAAATTGTATTTTTTATTAATGTTCGGTATAACGCATTTCCATGACTGAATAATTCTTGATTTTAAGGATAAGTTGTTTGAATAATTAGTTGTAAATAACTACATATTTAATCGACTATTATGATGTGACCTCATATAATTTGGAAGGCAATTTACTTGATTTTTTACTTGAGTATTAAAGTCAACGTTTCCAATGTATAGAGACGTACACGTATTTAGACTATTAGAAAAAGCAGGTGATATATATTTCAATTAAGTGAGGCATTAGTTGATATAATTTATTCTGTGTTTCTCTTTCTCCTTGTTATGTAAAATTTGGTGGCTGTAAGTTTTTAAGAGAGCTTAAAGATATTCTAGGATTATATTTTCATTTTCGTCAAATTTATATTATTCTGACAAAGTTATTTTTTGAAATTTGCACTTTATTAAATAATAGTTTTTGTGACCAGGGAATACATCGATAAATTTTAATTTAGACATATTTCTAAGAATACATAAGATATGGTACTTCCGTCTGGCTTCTGGGTGCTAAATTATGGCCAGTGCTAAAATATGGGTTAAGAAAACCAGTAGTGATTATCTTATAGAAGTCAAGAAAAAATTGTACAATTAATTATCTTTTAAAATAAAAATATTAAAAATTCTTTTGTAGAAAACTATGAAATGAATTTGTTCATTTCGAGAATATGTACATTTCTTACTGAATTTAACATCGAGTCATGATAAAAGTATTTAGAAAGATTTTATTTGTAGATGACGATGTCCACATGAAAAAGACAGTAAAATGTTCGAATCATTCAATTTTGCTAAAACTTATTTTACAGTTTCATATGCATACAAAAATAAGAATGACTAAGTTACACAGCCTCTGAAACTTTTTGTAGTGGCCTATCTAAGTTATTATCTAATCAAAGTATCATTTTTTCTTAAATTTCATAAATTTTGTTATCACATTATCAGCAATCAATACGTCACACCCGAAAAAACTCAATAATAAAAAGAAAGTCCAACCCTTTAGAACCCTCGAAGCCCTCGTTTGACTGACACTCATGAAAGTCAGTCGTGGCAGCGCCTTTCCAAAACTTTCTCCTTCAAAAACTCATCCATCGTTACCCTCCGCTGCACTCCTTTACCAAGACGAGCAGCGACATTGACATTAATCGAGTCTGATCCTCTCCCTCTCTGTGTCTTCAGTCGAAATCCATACGGCGATCGATGCGGCAATTTACTCGTCAAAAGTTGCGAGTTTAATAAAGCCGATCACGCACGCAGAAGCCGCGTTTTTCGCGTGATTAGCGACCATCGTGGAGAAAGGCGCGCAGCACGAAAAGGCCCGCAAAAGTCTCTGCGAGGAGCTGTGACGGGCGGCCGCGAGAGATGATTGGCCGATTTAATTATCGCGGACGGAGGGATTATGGCGGATAGTTGGTGGATGGTGAAAACGGGTAGATTTAGTAGCGGGAGGAGTTGCATTGCTGTTTTGGAGGGAATGCCGGTATTTGGTTTTTGTTTGTTTGGATGCGTAGGATAAAGCGCTGCTGATCTTATTGACATTGGGCATTATTTAAGAGATTATAATTTACTCTTATGGGGTGTAGTTAATTTTCCCGAGGTAAATATTATTTTTAATTATAATATTCTTATGCTATTAGAGTTAAAACGTATTTACTTTGTACGTGAAATATTTTAAGGCAAGAATATCATCGCATTTATGCTTTCGATATTCAAATTATAGTTTACAGGATATATTGGTCGAAAAATAATAACAGAGTTTTAATCCACACTGTATGTAACACTGTCATACAAATTGCTGATCTATTATTTTTTTTACTCGTAAACCATGCTCCTTTAAAATGCATTTAAAGTTATTTTAAATTTAATGATTATTAATTATTTTAAACTATTATACCTTTGTTAATTTTTTTAATTGTTCATCTAACTGATCTTTAAATATTTCTCACATTACTAAATGTAAGAAGTTAATAAATAAATCGATTCTTTGTCAAAAATCGGCAGAGTTCCACTTTAATATTTTATTTCTTGGAGAAGAATCTGGACAAAGCCTTTCGCGACAAGAATCAAAATCTTAATGTACCAAGCCAGCGCAGTGGTTTACTCTTATAAGTATGATGCCACTAACCCGGGAGGATCTAACAATGCGACAAAAAGTTTAAATATTGCCTTTCAATCGGTTGGCAAGGTGCTTGTAGTGTTTTTACCCAACAAGCGTATGACAGTACCGATCGATACAAGCAAGTGCAATAACATGTATATTAATGGCGGGTTAACGCATTGTGTTTCTTTCAAATATAAAGAGCAGTTTAGCTGGTAGCACACACCATACCGATGCTTCTTAAGAAGACTAGCATCTTTAGGCTTACTTGAAAATTGGTAATTCTTTTCAGAGACCTATTATAAAACTTGCATTCTTTAGATTCTTTAATAAAGACTAACACTTTTTTAGAACCTCCAAAAAGTAAATAATAGTATCAAAATTCATAAGCATTTTACACTAATTTTTTTGATTTACACATTTTTGTTACAGGAAAAAAGCAAATTATGAGTTTATTGTATACTAAATAAGTTATTATAATAAGTTTATCAATTGATTTTATATAGTGAACTGATGATTTTGGTTCCACGTATTACAATGCACCAAAAATAATGGTTTGACAGTTTAATGTTTTCTTAAATTGATTTTTTCAGATAAAAAACCCCTGCATACATCACAAAAATTAGTTTAAATAGTGTAAAAACTATAATACAATAATAAAAATCGGTGCTAATTAATTAATTGGTACTTAGTTTCTAAAAACTTAGTTAAGCACTCCTTTATGAAATTATATAATAGTCTTAATGATGAAATAAATTTACATAATAATTTTTACTCTTGTTTAAAAGGGGATATTTATTTTTCATTAAAAGTTGATTTATTTCCATGCTGATAAAGATTCTCTTTTATTATTCAAACATGTAGATTTATTTGTATGCTGATAGAGGATTAAAAAATGTTTTCCTTCATATTTATTTATAGAAACATATTTATGCCAATACGGGACTAACAGATTTTCACTTACGAAAAATAAAAAAGTATCGATCCTCAAAGGTTCCAATATTTAAAAATCATCTAATATTCTCACAATCCTCCACTGATTTCATTTACCCCGCGACGTTCCCGCATTAACCTTGCCTTCCGTTGTAAAAACCTTCCCACCGATGCTAAGCGTCTAAATTGAAATTTTTATTTCAACTCTCTGTCTCTCTCCCTCATTCGCTCGATGCAGCACTCGTGCATACCATCACGGCTCGCGTAAACAAGCCGCAGCTGGGGAGCAATGCATAAAAGCTTGCAAACGCGCGAGAGAGAGAGAGAGAGAAAAGCCAGTCCCAGGCTTGGCTTTTTACAGTGGTGCAGCGGAAGCCAAGCGAAAAGTGAAGGTGAGGGTCGCGGCGCGGCTAGACTACGTAGGTATACGGTCGCTTAAATTAATCGTTGTGCGCGCGCGCGCGCGGATGAAAATAATTATCACGCGCCCGCGCGCCCTTGCTCAGTCGCTTTTGAAGCTTTTACCGTCCTTCCGTCTGGCTGCCTGTCTCTGTCTATACGTCTGTTTAAATGCGTTTGTAAGGTGTACTTAATAGCAGTTTTACTAACTACTATTACTAACAATATTTACTTCTTTAATCACAGTTTACATTATTATCTGTATAAAAAAAATCGAAGATCATTTTGGGTTCCAACGGATTTTTTCGGGGAATTTTCGGCCATCTAAAAATATTTATTTCTTAAATATTTATTTTTTTAGTAGTAGGGTATATGTGTACTGTGGACACCCCGATTACTACGGATATTTTACAAGACCGAAAAAACTAATTTTTGATAAAAGCAATAATATATGATTGTTAAAGCATTAATTAGTATAAAGAAATGTTTAATGCATCCCTAATACAATATTATACCTATTATATATTTGTTTAAATTAATGTTTTAGCAGCAATTAATGGGACACCAGATAAATATGACACAACTTTAAGAAATTTTTAAAATTAAAAAATTGTCGATGAGAGTTTGTAACCGCGAATTTCGTTACAGCGGGACCTTTGACGACGTAAAAATATAACCTCAAATTTGCGTTAATAGTAAGTTGTTAAAAGACTTTAGAAATACAAAAATTTAATTTTTCTAACGTCGATATGTGACCATTTAGTTACTAAATGTTATATATATTAACATGCAAAGAAACTTTAATTTAAACTCTTCTTTTTTTAATTAAATTTGATGTTTTATAATTTTAACGGGTTTTTATTAAATATTTCATGGCCATTTATCATCATTTCAAAAAAAATAAATGTTCATTTATCGTATTCACACCGATTTATAGTACTTTAAAGTTTGCCTTCATTTAAAAACCGCAGTAATACCCACATGTACCCTAATGATTATTTTACGAAATAAAATGGTGAAATATATACGTTTAAAATGTATGTATTTTGAACATATAATTAATAACTGTTCCACTGTAAGAAATCAAATTGGATTACAGACCTTAACAAATTTGAATTACAGTAAGGTAAAGCAGTACGTATTGTTATTTAGTATCATTAATTTTAGCATAACTAACTTAATGATAGTTTTTACCTACTTCTTAAGGTGAAGGAACATCGATTTTAAAAACTTTTGACGATCTTAATTTTCAAGTTGTAAAATTTCTTCACTAATATATTATTAAAAAAAAATAACTTTTCATTAAATTTAAAGTCATCTCATCACTAATTATTGAAGTTATGAATTAAATTGCAGTAAGTTTTATCTAAAACACCTGTTTTACAAAAGATACATATTTGTCTCAAGTCTCTGAACGAAGGAACTCTAAGAAATTTCTAAGTTGTTTTCAAACTAACTCAAACATTCTGCCCCTTCATAAAGAACCAAGTCAAACATTAAACTACAATAGTTTCTTATAATAATGCAAGTACGCAATTAGTTAACGATAAACATAAATAAAAAATAACGCCCTCAGCACCTGCGTAATTCCGTTGCTTCAAAATTATCTCCGGACATCTCTCTCTCTCGCCCCGGCTCACCCTGCTCACCCTTTTACACGTGTCGACGCGAGCTCTCGCAATATAATTAACGTTTACGCGTGTCGACCCACGGAGAGCCCGGGTACGCGCACGGCCGGTATAAACGCACACATTCGTTTTGCAGCCGTGGCCACCCTTGAGATCCTTGCGGCCCAGGCCGCCTGGCTTTTATGAAATTCCCGCGGAGCGAATTAAGTCTCGAGAGTGTCTGGCCCTCTCCAAGATTCACGTTTATACGGCCCTGGAATTTCGAGCGAGCTGCGCGGAATTTATACGCATCCGGCGCGTGGTGGGATGATACGGGGAATATAGGAAGGGGGGATAGGGGGTGGGAAGGAAAATTGTCTGGTCGTGAGGATATGCACTTTTGTGGGGGATCTTTTTATGTTTCTGGGAGTTACCTTTTATTCAGGTACATATGTTATTTCGGATAAAAAGGTGATTAAACAGTTAAACATACAACTAAAAAAGCCTGTGTCGCTAAATGTAGCTACAGAACATAAGGATACATTGCTTTATTTTCTAAATAACAATAGAGATATTGTGGCCTTAGCTAAGCTCAAATGTGAAAAAATCGATAGCTCTAGCTGATAGGTGTATCAGTTATAAGAAGCACCAAAAAGATGTGGTAAGCTTTACCGTGAGGTATACCAATTAAATATCAAAATCTTGATTAGATTCAAAACTATCAGCAATTCAGTATTATGATAAAAATCACCTGAAAAAGTGCAAAATTAAATATAAGTTAATTTTCCTAATTTTTTGTTATAATTTTATGCTGCTTATTGTCTTAGAACTAAATTAAAGATTATAATGTCTGGTTTTTTGTTCATCGACGATACAAACAATAAGTTTAAATTGTTGGTCAGATTCAACATTAATTGGTCATATTTCAAAATCCAGGGTCTATTCCGAAAAATTCTAAAAAAGGATTCCATTTTTCTATTAAAAATTATTCGTTAAATAGTGAACAAAATTTGTAACTGCGTGGATGTGCCCTTTTCTTGTAACTATTTTGTATATGACGAAATCTCAAAAGAGCATATTCTTGGGTCCAGAAATCGAAAAAAAAATTTTGCTGCTTATTTTAGGGGTCAAATTATGAAGAAAAACGCGTTTGAACAATGAAAATTGGTCATGTGACTATGTTTTTTGGCAAATTAGGTATTTTTTCGGTTTTTGCTTCCCCATAGATGAAGCTTTGTGATGGCAAAAAAAATGTTTTGCTAGAAACATGTTAGTAATATGTTTTTAGATACTGGGAATCAAAGTACACTATTTTTAGAATATTATCGTATGGGTGTGAGTGTGTGTGTGTGTATGTGTGAGTGTGTGTGTGTATGTGTGTGTGAGTGTGTGTGTGAATGTGTGTGTGTGTATGTGTGTGTGTGTATGTGTGTGTTTGTAGTGACTATGTGTCTGGCATGTTTGTATTTTATTGTCGATATTTTGGGATTAGTCGTCCTAGGAGTTTTGAAGAAGCCATCGCTGTTTTTATCGACGTTGATTGCCTTATCTTTGCAATGCATTCGTATGGCCACTTGATCAACTGATAAACGTTAACGAATGTTGCAATTTTCGCATCGAAAATAAACTCTACTGTAAAATCTGGCACATGCATCTTAGAGTACGTAAAATAAAGCTACAGTTTTATGTATCGTATGATTTTCTTTTCGCTCATATCACCCTGATAAAAGTGGTTTCTTTACATGCATTCACTTTGCTAAGAAATCAGAGTTTTGATGCTTTCGCGCGTAAACATGACACTATCTAATAATTTGAGTTCGCTAGCAGCAGGGTCACCGCATCTCTTAACATCTGTTGTCACAATACATATACTGTAGGAGTCACGGCGTCCCAGAATCTCGCATACAGCGAGATCTCGCGTAGATGGCTATATTACCTGCGTGGCTACATTACCTGCACCAACCTTATACTTTTTATTGATTGATTTTCTATAAGAATAAAATATTAGCCCCTCCAAGCAATTTGGACTCACAAATACACAAACATTACCCGCAATCTTACGCAAACAGTACACAAAAATCCACAGATCTCTTTACCTTCTCAATCCAGCTACTCACTAACCCCTCTCCCAACATGTAACGATTTTCTCCCGACGACGTCGGAAAAATGTCGCAGCCACTTTTGTCTGTCGGTCACGTCTTGACCGCACCTTTGCCCTTCCCTCTCACTCTCTCGCTCTGATTTAACCTACCTGACTCTCCATTCCCCGATCATCCGGCCCTGCGCGCTCGGCCTAGCGTGAACGAGCCTGATTGTCCACATTGTCCGAAGCCTTCACCCCTCGTGCCGCTGGTCGATTCGATGCGCCTGAGTTATGGAGATTCGTAATGCTAAGGCAACACGTGTGTATCTATGTGGTACAGTATTTCTTGGATTAGAAGGAGGTGAGATGGTCGAGGAGTATGACACAGAAAATTCGAAAGCTGTGAAAACATTACGTGTGGCTGTGTGTTGTGTGTACTCGAGTAATAGGGGTCGAACGTGAGCTTGGGTTTTTATTGGGATTGCGAGATTTATAGGTGATCGGGTGTGTTAAAGTAGAACACTAGTAAGCGAGTCAGAGGAAAAATAAGGAATAAGACCGGAGATTGAGTGTAATTGGGATAAAATGCTACAGGATAAATAGTTATATATAGTTTTGCATTCGCGCGAATAGTTTGACGCAGTAAGCGACAATCAGTGTGCAGAGAAATCTGCTGACAGAGAAAAGTATTTGGAGCTTTCATGTACGAGACGTGTCTCTTTTTTGGAATGTGCTAACCTTTGTAAGGTAAATAGTAATTAATATAATAAATAATTCAGATACAGCGTTACTCCTAAAAATGTTAGAATTATTAAATAAAACATCTAAAACACGTTTTTAATACTTTCAATACTACGTTTTTAAAACATATTTAAATCGTCAAGGCGGAAACGTTTTAAAATCATAATCTGACGTTTTAAAAAAGTCTTGTAATTCTGTCTACTAAATAATAATTCAGAAATTACGCACGTTTCTGAGACATTGTTAAAACGTTTTTCTAAGGAATTTTTTTCAAAACAATACGTCCTATCATCATTTGATTACCTTTGGTTTGTCGGTTGGCCGCTAGGTGACAACAAGCTTCTCGCAAGACCATCACGAGGCGATTCGCCTGGCACCTTCTTCCACTTCTACAAGTTTATAGATTAAAATATTAAGTATTAAAAAGAAAGAGGGTATTTTTTACGCGTAAGTATGTATTTATGTATGTATGCATGTATATATTTATGTATGTATGCATGTATATATTTATGTATGTATGCATGTATATATTTATGTATGTATGCATGTATATATTTATGTATGGTATCTATATATGCATGTATGTATGTATAGTATCTATGTATGCATGTATGTATGTATGTATGTATGTATGTGCGTATATATGTATGTATCTATATATGTATATATGTATGTATGTATGTATGTATGTATGTATGTATGTATGTGCGTATATATGTATGTATCTATATATGTATATATGTATGTATGTATGTATGTATGTATGTATGTGCGTATATATGTATGTATCTATATGTATGTATAGATGTATGTATGTATGTATGTATGTATGTAAGTATGTATGCATGCATGTATGCATGTACGTTTGTATGTATGTATGTATGTAGGTATATATGCATGTACGTATGTTTGCGCGGGAGAATAGAACTCCACTTTACTAAAAAAAAAAAAAGAAAAAAAAGGAAAATACGTTTGGCGTCTATATGTATCAGACGTGTTTGTACTTTACATCCATAGGTTACTGCACGAAGCTGCACTACAATAATGATGCTTCACCGCTGCTCGCACGTTATATACGCATCTCCCTCGTATACATTAGGAACCTTTGCCGGTCGTGCGTATAGAGCGCCCCCGACCGCAGACAGTGCCGCCGCTGCAGTACGTATACTTGGTACACCTCCGTTTCACGTATGTACTCGCGTACGTCTTCCAGGGTCGAGTGTGCAACCAAGCTCGCTCTTATTTTGCGCATACGGGTGTGTAGCGTGTGATATGGCGCAGGGCGAACGTTTGCGCAAAATTGGCAACGGTAGTCGTTCATCTGTGTGTGCTTTGCATATACGTATGGATGTGGATGCTGGGATCCCGGCAGTCTAACCGACACTTTGTGTGTGTACTCTCACTGGCGTCTGATCTCGTAAATATTGAGACGCGTATGAGGAGGTCGTTGCGTAATATTGTTAGAGTGAGAGTGAGCTTTGGAAGAAAGTGAGTTAATAAGGTTTTTTATTAATAATTTTCGACAATCTATATTGGAAATATTGACGATATGTAATGTAAATTAATAATCTGTAACCCAATGATAATTAATATAATATCTGCATTCGTTATTACCGAGATAAAAATAATAAAGATATTTTAATATATATTTTATAAGTATTCCACTTCCATATTTCGTACCATCTATAACATTTTCTAAAATTTCCTTTTATAATGTATTTAATTTTTAAATTTAAAATCTTTTAATGTTAAAAGTACGTTTATCTTAAATATAGGTGAGATTCGGGTATAAAGGGCTACTAGCCTTAATAATTACTATATACAGGAATAATATATTTTTTTCCACGTGGCAATCTACTTGTGATTAAAATTCTCTGTATGAGTAATTCTCCTCGAAGCAAAAATATTTTGACAGCACAAAAAGTTTTTACGGACACGAAAATAAAAAATTTTTTATTCATACCGAAGAATTTTCTATTTAATTATCAGTGGTTGTAAAATATCTTAGATCTAATATTAAGATTGAATAAGCATGAAAAAACATAGTACTGCTCGCTTAAGGTATTTTTGTGCCAATAATCGAATAACGACCAATAAATTATACATTGTTCCGCTATAACTAAATAGGTTATATCGCGGCTCTGTTATGCCTTATCACTTTTAAAATTTCAATTTTCGTAGTAATTTTATAAGTGTACTTTACTATTCGAATAAGACATAAAATATTTACATAAATATAGGTTTACATTCTTTAATTGGACAGTAAACTAAATGGGATTTTAGTTTATTTAAAATTATTCTTACAAGTTCTATGGGTCATTGTATTTTGGTGGATGTTATACCGCAGTCTCCTCTACATTTGCTAGAAAAATTGTATTTACTTATATAAATAAGACTTATATAGATAAAATCTGAAAAAACTCTTTTTTCACCATATATTAAAAAGTGTTAGATTTTCTTTTATTATTTCACATATGTAAAATAATATATGACTTATAATAGCGGGTATAATGTTTTCGTGAATAAAAAAATTCCCGAGGTGGGATCGAACCTGGCCCTTATTTGGGTGCCTGGCAAGGTCCTTATGAGGAGGTGTGTCTGAACAATAACAAAATAAACAGGACATGGATACAAATTTTTATACACAATAAACAGTAAGTAACAAGATTATTGAGATTTGATATTGTTTGAACTTTATTCAGAAATGACAATAGACTTGAAAAAAAACTTCACAATGTTTATTTATTAGAACAATTTTGTAGTCCTTAAAATTGAGGTTAGAATCATTTGTGAACGAAGTTCAAATTCATTTCAATTGTGAATCTTTATTTTGATTGTAATATATTATAACTTTTATTTTTTTATAACGAAAATCTGAAATAGAACAAAAAATATAGATAAACTAAAAAGTGACATATATCCTTCTTTAATCTTAAAACTATTTAATAACAAAACTATTTGGATATAAACGAATTTTCTTTCATTTTGTACAATAATTTGTTTTGAAAATATACATTGTAAAGCTCTAACAGAATATATTATGCATCAGTAATACATTGCCAATTGCTTCAAGAGAATTAAAATAGTTGAATTGGTATGTAAATATGTATGTGCTCTTATACAAATTGTTATGTTAAAATTAGTGAAACTGATTGTGAACTTACGTGCTACATATATCAAACTAAAATTTGGTAAATTACGTTATTTTAATAGAAAGAATACTTAAAATTATTTGATTAATAAAGCTCTAGCTGATCTATTTTAACATTGACTCAAATTAAATTCAACAACATTTTTTTTCAATTAGAGAAACACGACCGTAACTTACTTATCCATTTTCAGTTACTATCATTGTAAAGTTTAGAAGATGCGTAATATATTAGATCTGGTCATTGACTACTAATTTTTTTAATAACTGCAGTGTAGATCCTATACGAAACGGTATGAATTGCAAATTCTTTATTAAGATTAAATACCAAGTATCCTGTTTACTAATTGAATTAAATTATAGTGATTGAGTTCTTTATATTCGAAATTATTATTATACTAATATACTCAAAGTCGAGTAAAATCCAGTCATGGAGTCATTATTTATTATTGCAACTAGGTTAGGAATTATAAACAACTTCAAATTTCTCGAAAATGGCTGGTTATTTGGAAAATACTATATAGACTGAAGGGTTTTTGGGGTCGTTGATTTCAAATATGCAAAAAAAATACCAAATTTAGAATGGCGAATCTAAAATAGCGGATGTGATCTCAAATAACTGATTAAACTTAAATAATATGAACATAAATAATCAAAATTCATAATGGCGGAGCCAAAATAGCCAGCATAAGACCTAAAAAGATGCTCCAAATCGTATAAAACATTTATCGAAAAAGGCTTTCATATCTGCAAAGATTTTTTATCGCCTAAACTTAAGTTTCACGGATTAGTACGTACCATGCGCGCCGATAGATGGTGTGAACCTTAAATTTCAGATTGGTAGTAACATTGCGCCCTCGTAGTTATAATGGTTCAGCTTTAAAACATAATTATATTTCATAAGTTCGTGCGGAAAATGTGTATACGATGGTTATATGAAAAATCGCTTTGACAATGTGTTTATAATATAAAAACAATAATCCTGTGATGTTTCTAATTATTTCACCTCGCGCGTTTACGTAAGGGTCATATTTAAGGCCAAAATTGAAGTTCTGAAAAAGTGGCTTTAAAGATGACAAATTGCATATAAGCCAATGTAATTAAATACTATAAAAATATTCAAAAATCGTATAGGATACTTTAAAATATAATTTGGAGCTTTCTAACATATAATATGAGCTTCAAGGAATAGTTTTCTGAAGAAAAAAAAGGTAATGTTATTAGCCTTAACGATTTCGTAATATGTGCAAGAAATGATTCAAGAGTGATAATAAGATTTTTACACAGAAACGTAGCGCGCTTGAATTTTTTCGAAGAACAAACAAACGGTAGATAATAGATGTATAGGCATATGATTTATTTGCTCAAAAAAGAATAAAAAAGAGGATATCAGACATATAATCATATTTCTCTTTCTTCAAATCTGACAGTTGCATTTTTGTAATTTAAAATTACAGCAATAAATGAGTAATAATTGCGTTACATGATCTCATGAATTATTGTTATCTTACGAACTAAACACTTCTGATAAGAACAATCATGCTACTGATAACATCGAATTATCGTAACTTCCATACTAATTGACGTTTACAATAGACCTTGCAATATGTAGCTGTACATATTGCCTTGTGGTCTAACCCCACTAGGCAAGTTCTTCTAGCTCCCTCTTCCAATCTTATGATTTTCACTATATTGTGCGAAAAAATCATCTCAAAATTAGTCGACCACTTTCATTTTGTTTCATAGCTCTGTTGAATTGTTACCTCTGCGTCATTGCAATTTCGTTTTTAAGACTAGTCGCTGTAAGAAATAGGATTTAAAGAGTACCGCTGGCGCGGCCCTCGTGGAGGAAAATTAATCCCGAGTAAAGCAGTCATATGGCAATAGTTTATGTAGGGAAAAGTCGATTATTATTGAAAATTAAGCTATTTAATTAAAGAAATTGTAATTATGTCATGTGTATACGTTCCAGTCGTATTATATTAAAGGAAAAAATTCAATATTTTTAGATTTTTTATAGATTATTTTTGTTTTTACAGTTTTGATTTTAAATTATTGGTACTGATAGAATCATTATTTGTTACGTGTCGTAATTTTTTGATAAAATCAAGTTAAACAAAAGAAAAGTTAAAACAAATTAAAAATTTTAATTTTCTTGATAATATAAAACATGCTTTGAGTTTAAAATATTTTATTCACATTTTTACTATAATAACCACTTTATTGACCTGAAAATCGGGTCGAAAATGGCATTTCATCTCCGCAAATTTACTTTATTCTCGCAAAGGCGGGAATGAAGTATAAATTCTCAGTTTCTCTGCCTTCTCTCTATTTTCAATTTTATATTTATATTAATATAAATTTTCAATAAAAGTCAATAAAGTGACCACAGTTAAGTCGGAAATAAAGTTCTATATGCAGCACGGGAACAAAGTCGACTTAATTCCCTTATTGCATAATGTACTATTCTTCTTCAAAATAATTGCACCAGAAAGGAATAAACTTGGCAAAATTACAATTTTATTCATTAAATAGCTTATTTCCACACCGGTACTCTTTAAATCCCAATACGATCCAAGTTTAAGCAACTACAGCAGAGCAGCTTACATTTGATTCATACATACGAGGGGTGTATACATAAACGCAAGCAGAATAAGATATAGTTCCATAGACAACTGTGGTTATCAAGCCAACTTAGAAGATAATGAGTACAATGGTGAAAATTGACTTTACCTACATACATTTTAATCTTGATTATGGAGTTAGGGTAAGTGATCTCGATAATGACCACTTGCAGACAGCTATAACCTATTTCATTAATTTATCGCTTGTTTTTTTGGAGAGACTATATATTTTATTTGTGCAGAGCTTGTTATTTAATCTTTCTTTTATAAAATACCATTTTCAGTGCTGATGATTACTATGAGAAATTTTAGAAATTCGTTAAAATTAAATAAATAATGAATACGGCTACTACTCATATGGGTAAACCTGTGGAACTGTTAACCTCTATGTTATGAATGTTTACTTGGATTTATTAAATAAATAAGAAGTTAATTAGGGGCCTGCGTTGGCTCAGTTGATACAGTGTCCGATTCCCACGTCAGTGACCCGGATTCGATTCCTAGTCTCTGCCAATTGCTACAAGTACCTCTATAAAAATTGATTGTGCTTTGTTTACAAACACACCGCAGACCCCCATCGTCAATTAGCACCATACGGGAGCACAAATATTGCGAAATTAAAAAAATAAATAAAAAATAAGCAATTGAAAATTGTTTTGTATAGGTTTATGTTATTTATTAATGTTCAAATTTATCTTTAACGAAATTCCGTTATTGTAAAATTAGATATCCTCAAATTTAGAATTAAAAAGGAAAAAGTACACAAAAAATTGGTGACGTTTTACTTCCTCACAGAGAAAGCTTAGTCACAGTAAAAAAAAATTTACTAAAAACATGTTAGAAACACGTTTTGAAATACTGGGAATCTAAATACTATTTTTAGAAAATGTCTGTATGGATGTGTGCGTATGTGTGTGCGCGTATGTGTGTGCGTGTACGTGTGCGAGTGCGAGTGTGTCTGCGTGTGCGTGTACGTATACGTGTGTGTGTGCGTGTGCTTGTGAGTGTGCGTGTACGTGTGCGTGTATGCGTGTGTTTTGTGAGTGTGTGTGTGTGTGTATGTGTGTGTGCGTATGTGTGTATGTGTGTGTGCGTATCTGTATATGGACGTGAATAAGCATTACTCTGCACATATACGGTAAAACTTAATGTTTCAGGTCGCATTTTTTAGTTTTTCTTAAAGGAAGGCGACACAATAAAACTTTCTTTTTGTTTTTCGATGTTTTTTGTTTTTATAGCAGTTTTTCGATTTTTGGGTTTTAGTTCTTTTCGGTTTTTAAATATCTTAGAAATAATATCGTAAATGCTCTTAAATGAGCATAAAATTACCTAAATTTCCGACCTGCAAGTTTAGATAACGTTATTTGCTTCTTTTGTTATATACGAAAACGTAAATTTTTGTTTAAAAGGTTACATTTCTGGAATGTATGACGAAAAATTTTTTAAAACGATTGCACTTATTCAGAATATAGAGAAGAATATTCAGTCAAATTTTTGAGTCTTGACCTTTTCCGTTGTCGAGAAAAAACTAATTTTTTAGAAAAAATTGATTTTCTTTCTTCGACGATAACTTAAGTAAATTGACAGCATTTTATCTGAAACTTTACAACAAGGTAGCTTTTTAATATCTCATGACCTGTATGTTATTTTCAGATCATGAGATCTTTTAGTTTCTGAGATATTGAGGTTATGTTTTTTTAACAAAAATTTTTTTTATTTCTCATATCTCGAGAACAGCGCGGTTACTTTTTGAGCAAAAAGAGCTGATTTTTTTTCCTTTTTAAATGAAGATTTAAAACTGCAAAGAAATGGCAAGATTCATCGACATGTTTTTGTTTTATAATTATTATTTTATTTTTTTATTTTTTAGGTTTTTCGGGTTTTTTGGAATGTTTGAAATTTTATGATCAAGTTAGTGTAAATACATAGAAAAGAGTATAAAATAACCTATCTTCTACAACTGCAAAATTTGGATAGGCCCTTCCTACTTTTGTTGTACACGAAAATATTCATATTTAGTTTAAACGGTTATACGAGGGTAGTTCAATAAGTCTTTAGAATAAAGTATAAAAACAATTTTTATCTATACTGGAAAATTGTTCGAAATATGTTAGATGATTAGGAATTCTATTAATCTATATACCAATATCTAACTACATATAATTAAAATATTCTGAAGTACCTGAATACATAAATTAATTATGCGGTCACCAGTTAATAGAAATATTAATTCTGGTATAACTAGGATGTGATCAAGTATCTTTGGAGTCGGATAAGGTCCTGTTCAGATTCCTGAAACATGTACTTTAAGAGCACGAAACGTTTTAAAAACGTTTTAAATTTTTTTTTAACTTTCGAATATTTTGTAAGAAAGATATAGAAACGTTTTTAAAATGTTTTCAAAACGTGAAAATTGTCCGAAAGATATTTTTGTGAAAAAAATCGAAAACGTTATAGAACATTTATATGACTATAAAAAACCCACCTTTTTTGAGCTATATAAGAAATAATGATAGCAATTTAAAATAATGTATGACAATATAGAAATTCATATAGGAGCAATTTATTTAGTTTGAGGAAGCTAAGTGCCAATGAATTGGCAGCGGTTTCTTTATATTAATTCATTAATTAAAAGTTTTTTATACATATGTTACATACAGTTTGCATAATTCTAATAGTTATCGAAATATTGTTGGTAACTATTTTGATAGTGAAAAGAAATAAAAACAATGTTTATTTGAAAAAAATAAAACTTTCAAGATCGCATAACCGACAACGCATCTTAGGGGCCGTCAATCGATTACGTAAGGATTTGAGAGGAGAGGGGGGTCTGTATTATTCTTACGATGTATACTAAATACGTAGAAAATACAGTAAAAACGTCGTACGGAGGAGGGTATAAAATTTTTAAAAAGAGCCTCACGTTATTTATGAACGGTACCTCAACACTTAATATGTAATAAAAAAAATAATTTTCTATTTCATAGAATTATTTAATAGTGCTTGGCTATGTGCTTCGAGAAATATTGATAATTATAAATATATAAAAAAATTCAATAAGAATCGGTAACTATCTCATCGTGATTCCACTTGTTCCACAAGTCAATTGTTTCGTGCAGCATTGGGTTTCCACCAAGCCTCTCGATTTCTTCTCTGAGCTGTCTCTCTGCGTTTTCCACAGATTGTTTTAGAAATTCAATTGAACCGAGTTTCTCAAGTAAGAGTAGGCAATGTTTCTTCATATCATGGTCCTTAGTTTTCTGACGAATTATGTCTAATGGTTTAATTAAGGAATTTTATATCATTTTTATTTTAATATCATGAAAGGTTAGATTTGGTCATTTTTCAATCTAAAAAAGCATAAGAAATTGTGAAATGACGTTTTTTTCTATTTAATAAAATATTGTAGGTAATACGTCTTTTTTATAAACAAATAACGTATTTTATAACCTGTACCATCGTTTCAATCACAAAAGACCTTTGAGTTATAAAAATATAATACATATCGTTCATTCCACCGTAATTGTCGGCAGGCACAAAGTCGGGGACACTGATTTAATAAATAATACAAATTTAATAAATTTTCTTTAAGGAATCTTAACCCTCCTACGTAGTAATTTATTTTCTGATATTTGGATGTGATTTAATGTAAATCTACACTCATGTGTGCTGCCATTATCTATAATCTTTTAAATTAAAGCTGTATTATTAAGCTTTCATTTGAGAGGTTAAAGATGATCATTTAACGAAGGATTTTTATTTGGCGATACCAAATGTATAAAAAATTGATGTTTAATTTAGATGAGTATACTCATCTCAATGCGCAGGAGGGTTAATCTTAGAGGTCATATACTTTCCAGAAAGAAAGTTTGCATACAAATATTCTTCCAAGTATAACATTTTATCAGGTTATATTTGCACCAAAAAAGGATACTGAGTATAACCTCTCCATCCTCTGTACCGCTATTAGCCGCATGTATTATCGCAGGGCTGAATTTTCCTTCTGTAATATCGTCAGCAAAGCCTTTAAGATCCCAATACTAAAATTAAGCAAAGAAATCGATGTTTTTATTATAAGAAAATAAGCAAGAGTAAAGTATGAATCAAAGATAAACAAAAAATTATAAAATGATATTTTACGTTATTTCTATTCCTTTTTATTGTTCTTTTGAAAAATAATGCTGCTTTAAGGAAGCGAGCCGCGCTCCTGTTTTGACAGAGCTGTTTCTATCCGCTTAGAGGTAAGACAATTTTTGGGAGAACAGCTCTTCCGAAACTGACGAACAACAGACTCGCAAAAGGCGCGCAGTCATCTTACCTTTTTATCATGAATATTTCGTCTGCCAATACTGTTATAATCATTTTGTAATTGAATGAATATGACTAGAAGCCTACGCAGAGGGGCAAGGTCTGTTTTGTATTCTGACAGTGCTTGCATCATTCGAAGAGGCACATTATAAAGCGATTGACTTTCTAAAATAGTATCAAAATTAATATTAGTAATATTGACTGATGGGTTACCAATCGTATGTTCACATTACTTTGTTCAACCATGGCGAAGTATTCGTCCAAAGTTGGGCATTTCAAATTCAGCTGCCAATACATATCTCTGCTCTGGCCTATGTATTGCTTCAACATTTCTTCCATGTAAATCCCAAATAATGTCTAAAAAAGTGATATTTATTTCTTTTTTCATAAAAGGCTTGTAAACTAATAAGAAAATTAACACAAACTTCGTTATTATTATCCAGCGCCTTTATCTTTTTCAGAAGTAGAAACACTAAAGAACTGCAAGCCGTTGATGTCCTAGCTAAACCATAAATTCTCTGAGCAGTTGGAATTCCTCTGCGAAGTTCTTGTTCATCCAGTATATCATCGTATCTATAAAAAAAATTATCGTTGCAACGATATACTTCGAATCGTTGTTTCTTTGAACCCACAATAATTTAATAATTTTTAATAAGAAATTCTAATTGTCGGAAATCCACGTTTATCAAGCTTTGCCAAAAAGTCTGCTTGTAACTTCATGTTAAAAATCAAGCATTTGTTAAGAGTAGAATATTTTTGAGCTTTGTATAGTGCAATATTTATAGATGAATATGATATTTGAAAATATGCAAAAAAGTTAAAATTTATATTATAAAAATCATAAATGTTATGTAAATTCAAAATATATTGAATACACTAAAAAAAATTGCTATAAAAATAACGAACTTATAGTTAGATACATAGACGTGTATATAGCTTTTACGTACACACAAGCGTAGGTGTAAGTTAATTCATATATCTCGAAAAATGATTTAACTTTGTCATCCGGCAAATTCATCCAATAATTGAAACTTTGTATAAATTTCGGTCTCAGCGTTTGCCTTGGCACTTTGAGAAAATATGTAAATGGTTCCATCACAAATCGTAACTGTAATATAGTTTTGTAACTTCAGAATTTTTTAATTAAGTAATTAGAATACAGTGTACAAAAATGCAAACATGTTTCAAGTAATCAATCTAATGAAAATGATCGATATAATAATTAAAAATTAGTGGTTTCCGATATATATGAGAACCATATTATATACACAAATACCCACGAATAAATAGACAGAAACACTTAAATACACGAGTACACATACACACACACGCACACAAACATAACCACACCCGGAGGTACATATACATGCACACACGTATGTGCAGACGTTTAGAGTGTGTTTCTACGTTGGAAACTCACAAAAAAGTTATTATCGAAACGAAACTTTAATTTTGAGAAAGAAAAGCAGATCTCTATGCTACGGATCTCTATTTCGGTGAGTCACGGGGCTCAGTGGCTCAATCGGCTAGTGTACGACTTAGATGGCTGAAACGCGTTGTTTCCGAGGGCACGGTTCGAATACACGGTAGGTCGAGTTTTTCGGTGACGTATTTGTAACTTGGCATTCCGGACTAAACACTGACGGAGATCAAGCATGATCCCGATAAGTTAAGGGGGTGGCAGCCCTAAAATTATGCAAAGTTAAAAAGCATGAAAAAAATTTTAAAAGGGCTCGTTCCGTGTAATAATAAATATACGTATACTGTTCTCTGTGATAAAATGTAAATTATCTCTTGAAAAGTTTATCGCATTTAATTCGTGTTGCATATTTTAAGAAGTGAAGTTTGCATTTTTTATAATTATTGCTAACTATAATGTTGTAAAAATATGAGTCTAACATCTTCGTGTTCATTTCCATCGAATAATCCTGCATATTGCTCCTCAAGACGTGAAGCAGAGCAACTTATGCATCTTCTATTCGATAAGTTTGAGTCAAAAACTGATAACTTTGTTCGTCCTAATGTAAATGATGAGCAGTACGGCGTAGTCTTATGCATCGCCTTCATATCATTATAAATAATTAATTCTATAACAAAAATCAAAACATTTTTAATAAAATTATTAATAAAGAAAGTTCTAATGAGTATAATCAGAAACAGATTATTTTATTATATATTTTACTGTTTTATTAATTAATAACGAAATACAAAGAAAAAAAAACAATTTCATGTAAAAGTTGCTAATAGTTTTTAAGTAACAAGTCATAAAAAAATCCCGATATTTTCAATAAAATTTGACCTGTGTTATTTACTTTAGATAAAACTGATTTACAAACTTGAGTTATTATTTAGACCTTCGTCAATTACAAAAATATCTCTGATTGAATAACAAAATAAATAGGTTATGTTGGATATAGAGCTGTAATAACATGTACTAAATTTGAAAAATCAGTCAATTCATATTAAAAATTATATATTTTCAGGTATTGTTTTCCTTTAAAATGCCTTTTAACAAAATTGGTTAAATATCATATAATAAATCTTACCATGTTTCTTGATGTTAGTATATTTTTATAAGACGATTGTGTATTATTTGCAGAACAAGACATTCATCATTATACTTAGCTAGGTATTTAGACATTTTATTTAGGCTGGTGAAAATTCAATAAATTACTAAAATCACAATAACATAATTGCTTTTTATTAACTTTTTATAAACTCTGCAGTGAAAGAAATATTTTAAGACTCGGTAGATGTCAATATAATAATTTGTATTCTTATTCTTATTGTCAATTTTATTTCTATTATTTATCCCAGGTCGAAGTTCATGTTAATTTTGAAGAGGTAATCGTATAGATCTGGTTTCTTACAGTGCTGATACATTGACACGCCTCTCTAACATTTTAAAAATGTAGTAATATCAGAAATCAAAGCAATTTTTAAAAAATTATTTTAAAATTTTTGTTAATGATTAGTTTGTTTTCTAAAGAATAATATTAAAGAAAAGTTTTAACAAAAAATGCTGAATCACCATTGGAAAAAAATATATTTCGTACATCATGTCACCTAAAATTATGTACGCCGCAAAGTTTTCCTAATAAATATGGTATTGATAATAGTAGTTTATTGTGACGTATATGATTAAGTTTTTAGATTATAATTAATTTTAGCCAAAAAATTATCAGAATTATTGTTCTTTAAGGGGGTAATACCTATAAATCATGAAAAAACCGACTTTTTTTATAATTTATTTTGGATTTACAAGCTATGAATAACGTAAAAATAAAGTTTTAGTTATGAATAAAGCCATAAAAAGAAATTTACAGGCTTTGAGTGATTATTTTTAAATTAGTATCTTTTTTAAATTCGCGCATTTTTTGGCAGTTGCACAAATCGCATCGCCGTACTGTGTTGAAAAGGCGCAACATAATCATATGTTCTTGTGATTGTTTACTTCCAAAGCTGTCAAGAAGTATGTGTTTTCAAGATCTTAAGAAATACTAAACATGGATTAATGCAATACATTTATTCATTCAGATAAGTTCAATAATCTTATTTTATCAGTAGATAATCTAATTTTTGAATGTTTTAATTTGTGATATTTTTTTTCAGTAAATCAGCATACCGTACTAAGGAAAAGCAAGATCTCAGTCAACTGCTCATTAGAAAAAAATAAGTTTGAGTCAAATGGATGACATCTAGAAAGATATTCAAATCTATTACTGGTATGTAAACTACTTTTTCTTCTAAGAGTATAATTTTTCTATTTGATACTGAAGTAACATTAATTTTTTTTTCAGGTTACAATTGGTACGCACTGTATGATTGAGATGATGAAATCATGTTTTGTATTTGAGAAAAGCTGCTGAATTGGATCAGAATGTTATAATGTAGACTGAGATGTGATATTTGAAGAAATTGTAACATTAGTGAAGTGTAACTTTAAAT
The DNA here is from genome assembly GCA_949152435.1 of Gastracanthus pulcherrimus. Lineage (NCBI taxonomy): Eukaryota > Metazoa > Arthropoda > Insecta > Hymenoptera > Pteromalidae > Gastracanthus > Gastracanthus pulcherrimus. The sequence goes on from OX424575.1 coordinate 14,312,996, forward strand.
GTAATTTTCTCATAACAGTGTTTTCAGAGCTTCTGTGTAACCTGCAGACTGAAACGGTGCATGGATATTGACGATCCAGGTCTTAAAATGTTCCTTTTGAATGTTATTTTGAACTGAAGCTATTCACAAACCTCTAAGAATTAATTATCATGTGAGTATTCAAGTATAAGTGTGAGAAAATAATAATTTTAATAATAATGATAATTATTTTGGCTTTCAGGTCTTCAAAAAATTTAAATAAATTAAAATTTATTTCTCTACCTAGCATCAGTTCAAAACGACATGCAAGAGGGACAATTTAAACCAGCATGACCAAAATCCATGCACTGGTTGAGTCTGTAGGTTACGGGCAAGCAAAAAATGTTCATAGGCTAATATCTCCACCTATAAGGGCCGGGAGGGTCTCATCAGTGATGATATTTGTAAAAACTTTATTCAACTTTAAGGATATACTCATACTTATATTCTAATTATTTTCCTATTATTTTTACAGATGGAAATCTTCAAAAAAGTTCTATAGGTATCTACCCCCTTAATACAAAACGTCTTCTTTATTAAACATAAAAAACATTTTTTTTATGTTTCATAAGAAATTTTATAAACTTATAAGAAAAAAAATGTTTTTCATGTTCAATATAAAAAGAGTGGTTTGTCCTTATATGCACGCACGAATTGCAAGCACTGACAATGTCAAGGATTCAACTCGGTTATCAGAGGAATTAGTTCTTAATCACTTACTTACAAAGGATCTGGCGGGATAGGATGTTGAAAATTGCTTAATTGCTTTACCTAGTTATTAACCAACTATCTATGTTTCTGAATGTTTTCTGTCTGAGTAAGAAATAGGTGCATAAGCTGCATGCATGTGGAAAAAGTAAGATTCCACGGGGTCGCGATTTTCTCCCTGCCAGTGGATAATCACCGCAGATAAAATGCGAGATTACGGCGCGACTACAGTACAATTTTCTTTTGCTTCACGTTGTTATGGAAAATAACAGTTTTAGGTTTTTGATATGCTTAATTATTTGTCAGGTACAATTGGTATAATCGTGAGACAGAAAGCATCCCGAATGATTAAGATTTCGATGTGCATTATTGTACGTTAATTAATATCTACAAAAATTATATTAGAAATTCAAATTATATGTATTAAATGAAACACAGTGTTAAAAAAGTTCGATTTCTTCTTCCGCCGTTGATTCGTACATTACGAAACTACAAGCTACAGCTAATCGAACAACCTTAGTTATCTGAAATTAGCCGTTAACAATCTATATATATAATAATTAATTAATGCAAATTTAACTCAAATAATATTTATTGAAAGCATTAATGCTTATAGATATATTATAATAAGAGATATTATTAAAAAAAAATTGACCTACATGAGATTAAATCCCAAAACTTTGGGTTACCAAGCCATTACCTTAATCATTACCTTGGCAGTTCTTGTTATAAGAACAAAGAGGCTAACCATATTCCCCTTTACCATATCTATATATTTTTGTTTTCGTGGCACCTTAATCGTAATCTAAAATCGCTATTATACCGAATTTATAAAGATGAATATGTAAGAAAGCAAAATCTGAAATTTCGGATTTTCAACTTTCGGACTTTTCCTCCATATGAATTTTCATATTAGAGTTTTTGAGGTTTTATAGTGTTCAAAATACATATAATTAGAATATGAGTATGGAGATTTTAAAAAATAATGATTAGTCAAAGTTATAGCCTATTTAAGCCTGAATTATTCAATTTTTTTTAAATGTTAGGTCCCCTTAAGCTGTTTTTAGAAAGGATATACACTCATTAATATTTTTTCATATTTTCATATTTAGACACTCTTTTATTCCCTTAATTATTGATTTCTATAATTTCTCATCGTAATAATTGAGCGTTAAAATTTTATTTTATAACGAAAGAATTAATAACAGAATTTGCACAAATTATACATAGTCTCGCCAACAAACAAGTGATAAATTAATGAAGAAAACTGTAGCTACGTCTAAGCTGTCAGTAGCCGGATCACTTACCATATCCCCATGTTCAAGATTGAAATGAAGGTAAAGTCAATTTTAACCATTTTACCCTGCCAAAGCTTTTCTATAATTATCGATGGAAGTGCTTCAGCATTGTCCTCTAAACCAAGTTGGCTTGATCATTGCATTTGTCTTTGCAACTTTTTCTTGTTCTGCTTGTATTTATCTACACAACCGTCTTATGTATTAATTGAATGTCAGCTATGCTATCTTTAAGCTTGGATCGAATTTTTACTGCGACGAGTCTCAAAAACGACATTACGACGATGCAAACGTAGCGGCTCAATACAGCTATGAAAATAAAGTGTTAAACTAACTTTAAGATTGTCATTTCGCATAATATAGTGGAAAGATAAGAAAGAAAGAGGGAGCTAGGAGGATGACGGTGGGAGCAGACCACGAGACGTGTATATAATATATACGTCAATTAGTATGCATGTTACGATATTAGATGTTGTCAGTATCATGATTGCTCTTATCACAAGCATTTAGCCTGTATAACAACAAAAACTTATGAGATAATGTAACGCAATGCTTTTTTCCATTTATTGCCATAGTATTAAGTTACAAAAATGCGACTGGAAGATTTGAATGAAAAGAAATCGCATTTCGTGTAAAATGTCTTGTAATTTTGTTTTCATTTTTGAACAAACAAACTCGTATATCTATTTATCTACCTATGTGTAGTTTGTTTATTCTTCGAAAAAAAATTAAGCGCAATACAATTATATATATATATAATAAATTATATAATACTATATATATATATATATATATATATATATATATATATATATATATATATATATATATATATATATATATATATATATTTGTTTATATATATATATATATATATATATATATATATATATATATATATATATATATATATCTCTGATTGAATAACAAAATAAATAGGTTATGTTGGATATAGAGCTGTAATAACATGTACTAAATTTGAAAAATCAGTCAATTCATATTAAAAATTATATATTTTCAGGTATTGTTTTCCTTTAAAATGCCTTTTAACAAAATTGGTTAAATATCATATAATAAATCTTACCATGTTTCTTGATGTTAGTATATTTTTATAAGACGATTGTGTATTATTTGCAGAACAAGACATTCATCATTATACTTAGCTAGGTATTTAGACATTTTATTTAGGCTGGTGAAAATTCAATAAATTACTAAAATCACAATAACATAATTGCTTTTTATTAACTTTTTATAAACTCTGCAGTGAAAGAAATATTTTAAGACTCGGTAGATGTCAATATAATAATTTGTATTCTTATTCTTATTGTCAATTTTATTTCTATTATTTATCCCAGGTCGAAGTTCATGTTAATTTTGAAGAGATAATCGTATAGATCTGGTTTCTTACAGTGCTGATACATTGACACGCCTCTCTAACATTTTAAAAATGTAGTAATATCAGAAATCAAAGCAATTTTTAAAAAATTATTTTAAAATTTTTGTTAATGATTAGTTTGTTTTCTAAAGAATAATATTAAAGAAAAGTTTTAACAAAAAATGCTGAATCACCATTGGAAAAAAATATATTTCGTACATCATGTCACCTAAAATTATGTACGCCGCAAAGTTTTCCTAATAAATATGGTATTGATAATAGTAGTTTATTGTGACGTATATGATTAATATGATATATATATATATATATATATATATATATATATATATATATATATATATTTATAATAAATTATATAATACTATATATATATATATATTTATAAATTCCGCACATAAATTCGTAATCTGTATGCTGCTATTATTAAAATTTTAATTTGACCGTGATACCGAACCGATTCAATACTTTTGATAATATAATTTATTATATATATATATATATATATATATATATATATATATATATATATATATATATATATATATAATAAATTATATTCAATACTTTTGATAATTAAGTAGGATTCAATACTTTTGATAATATAATTTATTATATATATATATATATATATATATATATATATATATATATATATATATATATATATATATATATATATATATATATATATATATATATATATATATAATAAATTATATTATCAAAAGTATTGAATCATTTCGGTATCACGGTCAATATATATATAATTTATTATATATATATATAATAAATTATATTATCAAAAGTATTGAATCATTTCGGTATCACGGTCAAATTAAAATTTTAATAATAGCAGCATACAGATTACGAATTTATGTGCGGAATTAGATACTAATTTAATCTTAAGGTCGGACTCTGGTATCTTTGACGAAAATATCAAAACAAAATTTATTTAATTTTTTTATTTGTTGTAATTCTAAAAATGTTTTGAAACCTATCAGATATCAAAAATTGATGTTTTAACAAAGTAATACGCATTTAAGTAAAACAATTTAAATTAGATAACATACAAAATTGAATCTTTAAACGGGTTTATGATTCTTTTTGAAACTGTTAAAAATATACCTTAGTATATGTAGAACATAAACTGTTGACTACATTAAATTTTTCTTCTTCTTATCTCATTTTATCCATCATTTTATCAAAAAACGTGATTTTTTATGAATGTCTAAACGTCAAATGAAAACTAAATTATTTTGAGGAAGGTCACGGTTAAATCATGTTTGAATTAATATGTATCATTATTCGTGAAACAAAATATTATAGTAACATCAATATTAAATTATTTAAAATCAATTACGTGAGCAAAATTGATACTGTAATAATATGAAGCAATATTATATACAAATTAACCATATGTTCATGCTTTCCATCTTCCTATTAGGTTCTTACAATTATAATATAGGGAATTTTATTTTTGCTGCTTGAAAATTTCACTGTTCAGTACAGTAAAATTGTTACCCCACAAGCCTTGAGACATTCATGCGCAGCTTAAAATAAACCAAAATAGACAAACTGCGGGGCCGGTCTCTCTTCGACGTTGGCGTTCTGCGAGAGCGACCTCTTAATAGCGGCGGTCGGAGAAGCTCTCTCGCCGCCTACGACGGTGGTTCGATAAGTAACTTGGTTCGAATCCGAATCTTGGCACTTTTCTAAAAGTTGTATAAACGCGAATAAAATCTATTTAGACGATTTTTTAACAACCATTGTAATTGGGTTTTGAAAATAATATTTTTCTATAGAAATAGCATTTGGTTCATCTATATATATATGTAAACACCATAGTAATTTATAAACTTTGAATGTCTTATTTTGCTTATTGAGCTCTGCGCGAAGGATGGCCATATTCTCTACATACAGGTCATCTATTATGGTTCTATATTTCATGAAATAAAATGTGAACTATTTATGCTAAAATCAAGTAGGAATATCAAACATTATTCAAAGTATCAAACAGTCAATCACAGATTATTTTATCATTTAATAATCGTATATTTTAATATTTATAAAGGAGAATTTTAATCAAGATACATTTAATAAAAAAAAGAAATCAATCTATCTGCTATAAAACTTTTCTTAAATATTTTGTGGTTTTAAATATATATTGAATATAAGAATAAATGATAGTAAGTGTTATGTTTTAAAACATTTTGGTAGCCTTGAAAAGGGCCAATTGTTTTGGGGCCCTAACAAGGACCGTTCGTTCACTGCAGCCCTGAAAAGGGCCGATTATTTTTCAAACTTTAACTTTTTGCGGATATTTCGCCGCGGTGGAGAGGGCTTTTCGGCTTTTCGTCGTCTCCGTCGTGGTCGCTGTCACTCTTTCGTCGTTTGATGGAAGGAGTGACACACATGATGGGCGATGATTCCGCTAAGGAGTTGTCGATGCAAAGCGGTGAGGACGAGAGCTTAACAACTTGCGGTTGCTCTGCCTCCTCGACCAGCATCGACTTTCCGATCGGTTTCGCCTCTTTAACAGCTTTCGATGCCACCATTTCCATTTCCACCAAAGATATGTCGATCCTTGGTGGTGTCGGTGGCGGTGACGGTGACGGTGGTGGTGATGGAGGCCACAAATCCAACCCCTGCAAAGGCCAATCGCCAATCTCTCTTCGAATAATGTTCAACTCCTCGTCGTGTACCGGTAACGTCGCGGCAACGTTTTCATTGAACCACGCCATGATGATGAATATGCTCTTGTCACGAAAACACGGTCATTTTATCCTTGCGATAATAATTCTGCTCACATATTATTGGCTAGTTACCGCGTGGAGGGGGAAATATTTCTGCACAAAGCGCTGAATGGTCGACTGTTACGTGGAGGCGTAGATCAATGCGCGCAAATTAACCATATATTTATGCATTCCATATTCCTACTAGGTTTTTACAATTATAATATAGGGAATTTTATTTCTGCTTCTTGAAAATTTCACTGTTCAGTACAGTAAGATTGTTACCCCACAAGCCTTGAGACATTTACGCGCAGATTAAAATAAACCAAAATACACAAACTGCGGGGCCGGTCTCTCTTCGACGTCGGCGCTCCGCGAGAGCGACCTCTTAATAGCGGTGGTCGGAGAAGCTCTCTCGCCGCATACGACGGTGGTTGGATAAGTAACTTGGTTCGAATCCGAATCTTGGCACCTTTCTAAAAGGTGTATAAACGCGAATAAAATCTATTTAGACGATTTTTTAACAACCATTGTAAATGGGTTTTAAAAATAATATTTTTCTGTAGAAATAGCATTTGGTTCATCTATATATGTGTAAATACCATAGTAATTTATAAATTTTGAAGGTCTTATTTTGCTTATTGAGCTCTCCACGAAGTATCGCCATATTCTCTACATACAGGTCACCTATTATGGTTCTATATTTCATGAAATAAAATGTGAACTATTTATGCTAAAATCAATTAGGAATATCAAACATTATTCAAAGTATCAAACAGTCAATCATAAATTATTTTATCATTTAATAATCGTATATTTTAATATTTATAGCGGAGAATTTTAATCAAGATAAATTTAATAAAACCAAAAAAAATCACCTTGTCTACTATAAAACTTTTCTTAAATATTTTGTGGTTGTAAATATATAATGAATATAAGAAGGGAACTTTTAAATTTAATAAATACTTACTTTATTTAAGTAAATAATTTTGTTAATATTATTGCAAGAAATACACTGTTTTGTCTCTACCGCGAATAATGGAAAATCTGAAACATTTCGAGTTTCTGGTACTTTTAACTAATATTTTACAATAAACATTGCTATACCGAAGAAGACGATTTTTTAAATACTGTCAACATTTTCTTTTTTTGACCAATGAAGGAAGCACTCAATTTTTTTCAGAGCTTTTTCTCAAAATGCTACGCGCAAATGTCACTTTAAAAACTGGTCATTTTCGTTTTAAAAAATCGTATTTTATCAATAACTCTACAAATAATCGATATCTTGAACTAAAAATTAATATAGAACCTATTATCTTACTATTAATATTATCTTATATAAGCCTTCAAAATTTTAGCTCATAAGTCTGAACAATAATAAAAGCTTGTTTTTACACCATAGTCATATTTCATTAGTCATACCTTCATGTAACTTATTTTTGAACTTTTATTGAATTTTTAAAATATTATTAAAATTAAATAACAACGCATGTTATTTTACAATATTCATTATTTCTGAATTTGCAAGTAACATATGATAAGATCATTTCTTATCAATAAGAATACTTCCTTAGGTGACTCTCTAGTGAAATAAAATTGTTCTACGATTATTTTTATGAATTGATACTTTATACATATATTGTATATACAATTTTTTAGCCATTTACCTATCGTAGATTTAGACTAATTCTAAGAAATGTGAAAAACGTAAATTAATGCATAAAAGTAAAAAAAAATGACGTTAAATAACAAAAAGATCTTTTGGTGAAGCGTTTGATTTACATTGAAAAAAGATTAATACTATCATAAAAATATTTTTTCATGATGAATTAATAGTTCAACTTACTTTGAACAATGGAATACATTTCTCCATGGTTCTAAAATAGCAATGTAATTTCAACAGTAAAACAGGGGTTCAAAATCCCCTATCGATTCATTGGCACTTAGCTTCTGTAATCTTAATTAATCCTCACAATATTAATTTGTTAGTTTTAACTCTTTAAATGCCATAAAGCATCAAGAATCTACAAGTGAAAATAGTGGAGATAATATTGATGTGTTCTTGGGATTGGTTTGTATCTAATTACACTGTACTTACAGTGACTTCTTTCTTGAAGTTTTTAGAATACCATTATTACTTTTTTCAAGTGTAGATTATTATTTAATACCTCATGACAAGTAAAGGGTTAATTTATTATATATAATATTCGCTCCATGCGGTTGGAGGGGATACAAGAAACGATATATATAAATATATAAATCGAGGGCTCCGGTGTGATGAAAATTGACAATAATGTTGGAACGTGAATTATATCTACATATATCGACATATATAGATTGACTAACCTTATATGAATATTAAAAAAAGTGACAGTGTCTTTTTTTACACGTAATCAATCGTATTATTATGCACCTCTACACTGTAAAAGAAAGATACAGAAACTGACTATTACTTGGTTGTTATTTCAATTGTATACAGATTCCGCATAAGACAGTGTGAATATTCGAACATTAATGTCGATGCAGATATCGCCACCTGACTTGCATGGAGCGAATATCCTTGTTCACACAGTCTTGCCAATCTCGCTATTCTGTGCAAATCCCATTCAATCAACCTCACCAATCTTAACAGTTAGGCCTTCTGGTTTTTGTACAAATAATCTATATCCCGTATGGAAATAGAAAATTGTATAAAAATGTACATAAATGTGTATAAATGTATAAATTTGTACGAAAATGTACAAAAGTATGTATATTTCTGTTACAAATGGAACAAATAAAATGGAATCGCATCGGCCTACTGTGTTACACTTCTTTACACTTTTTTACACTTTTGTATATTTTTTTACATTTTTGTACGTTTATGTACATTTTTATTCGAAAATTTCCGCTCACTAAGAAGCGTTAAAATAGACTTTAATAATGTCAAATAATTAAAAACAATTTTTTCCAAGTACCTCTGTTTCTTAAGTAACTGAAAGTTTCAAATTTTTACATGTGAATTGATTTATATATGCCTCGCCACCTATCGGTAGAATAGTAATGCTGAATTTCTTTTTGAAAATGTAAGTAAATGTATAAAAGTGTACAAAAGTGTATATATCTATGGTAAATCATGTTTCAATTATGACAGAAATATATATTTATATATACTCATACATTTTTAATTTTTACTGGGGATGCTACTCTTTCATTTGTAATTCTATAACCACGTGCAATATTTAGATTCCTTTACGACTCGTAGGGGAAAACGGTACAATGTGACCCAACGCGTAATGTGGAGCACCTCTATTTTAGACACTTAATGACTTTATATAGTTCTCTAATATACTTAATGTATCCTGAAAAGTTATTGTATTATATTATAAATTCTCTGCTCCAAAATGGTGAAAGTATTTTCACGGTCTCTTACCTATAAAATTTACATTTGATAAAGTTACTCATAATTAAATGCTTGTCACCCTGAACAAAGTAAAAAATTAATCATGTATATCTTGGACTTAACTACTGTTGATTTCTACCTTAAAATTGAAAAAATAGTTTACATATATTTCATAAAGTATTATAATAATAGAAATAGAAATACATTATAAATCATTATTTAATTACCATTCAAGAAAGAAAATACGTAGAAGTAAATTTGTAACAACGTTATACATTGAAAACTGACTGAAGTATGCACAAAATTTTAAAATAAAAATAAAACATTAACCTAACTTTTGATTTTACACATTTTGCCTGAATATTTTTACAAATTTTTACAAATTTATTTAATAACATAGGGAATACGTTATTTAATTAATACTTAACACCACAAAAGTACTATACTATTTTAAATATATACTTACATCAATTTTATAGTGGTGTACCGCATTGTCCTCTATGGAGGAAAAAAGAGACTTATGAATTTACTTATAAAAACTTGAAATTTAAGAGAATAAGTATTTAGACTAAAATAAAACTTTTCAGTATTTGTAGCTAAAATATCAAAGTACTCCTTAAGACTTTTAAGCATAACATTAAGCGAATGTTAACAATCATATTCGTTAATTCGTCTTAAGTGCGTCACATTGAACCTTTCTCTTCTATATACTTCCCGGTTATGCTAGATTCTTTTCTCTCCTGCAGTATTCTCGTATATTTGTCCTCCGAATATCCGAAAATAGAGGATAGAATAAATTATTTTGAAGATATTTTACTACTTTTTGTACAACAATAGATAAAACGTTAATTTAGATAATAATAAAACCAAAAAGACATCTTAAAACCTTTATAATACTGTAAAATACGAAACAGTTAAATATGGAGTTTACGTTGGCCCACTTTTGTATAAATATTAAATGCATCGCAACAAAGGCTTCGTATACTACACTAACACTCACTTCGATCAATATTCTATTAAATTTTCCATCTGACGGCGTATAAATTAGTGCTATCACAATTCTCTCCAGACCACTGTGCCCCGAATCACTTTACCCCGAGACATCTATTCTTGAAAATGTTTGTTTAAAAAAAGAAAAACCTCTTTTAAAAGTCTGCATTCTTGACAATAGTAAGCAAAACGTACTTCGAGTAATAAGAAAAAATCTAACTATATAACTGATTATTAACATCTTCAATCATTATAACTAATTTGACAAACCAACTTTCTTTTACGGTCGAAAAATGCAATTTTTTTTCTCCCGTAAAATATTAATTGTTATGTAGTGAAACATTTTAATTATCATCTTTGCATAATTATCTTTCACTAAAATTAAAATTATGCATAAATTATAATTTGTTGTAGAAATAATAAGCATCATTCACTTTACCCGTGTGTTCACTTTACCCCAGTTTCCCCTGTATCTTTCTGACTCCGAGTCTGTCTTGCTTTTTGTTCGACAGCGCGTAAACTGATGCTTATCTGCTGTCGACGCGTGTAATGAAATTGAGGGGAGGAGATCGACTTAAGAGGACGGGGGGGAGGGGTGTTTGATTAGAAAACTAGTTGAAAGTAGCAGTAATAGCAGTTTGACAGTTCGTTGTGCATATAATTTGTGAAGCGATACTGTGATGAAGAAAATATTTGTTAATTAATACTATGAAAAGTTAATTATTTTTATAAAGTTAAGATATCGATGTACTTACTTATTCTTAATATATTTTAAAAGTTTATTCGAATTATATTTTATTTTAATAAAAAACCGGTGCCTATTCATTGGCAATTAGCTTCCAGAAACCTAGTTAATTATTCTGATATAAAATTTATTTTTTTGGAAAATTTGATAATGTAGTTCGACGGTCCGAGGATGGTGTAGAGAGCTTAGGCAGGAGAAATGATGAATATGTGAGCGCGCGCTTCGAGCGAGTGCCGCGTTGGTTCCATTCCTGCTCTGCTGTACACGAAAAATCTTTCTGTAAAATGTCCTGATAGAAAATCCTTATAATCTGAGCAAAGATCTCAGCCACGAGATACTACAAAGCTACGTTTCTGTAAATTTATGGCAAGACTCATGTTTACTCGGGTTTAAGATATCGTAAAAATCGATCTTTTTACATAATAATTTTTCTCTCAAGTATAAAAATATAATAATAACGCACAAATTTAACTGAATATTCATCTCGTATTGTTAATTATCTCAAAATTTTTCAATGATTTTCCATCATATATTTTTGACATATAACTGATTGAATAGAATTCGACGTTTTCCCATATAACGAGAGAAGGGAATAAGCTTATTCATAATTTCGGAATGCAAAAGGTAGATAAATTTGTAACAATGATATTATTTCTAACGTATGAAGAAAACCGAAACAATTAAATCCAAACATCGAAAATCAACTAAAAAGCAAACACGAAAAAATAATGAATATATATAATTTATTAAAAATATTAAAATTTTCTTTTAAAAAAATCGATTGAATAAAGATAAAAAGATCGATTGTTATTTGAAATTTTCAAGAAATATTGCCTTAAGTATATTGTCCACTTTGGATTTTGATTTAAAGTACACCAATTTTAAATATTTTATTTATAATTGTTAGTTTTAAATATGCAATTTTTCATATTTTAGTATTTAAACAGGGTCTCAATTTATTAGACCTAAAATTAAGTATATATAATTTAAAAAATCTCATGTCTTGTTCATTTTGAGTTAACAAGTACATCTCAATTCTGTAAATACGTTTGGTCAGGAGGATTTGAACAAGGAAGTTTTTCAATGACCCTTATTTTTATCTTAAAAATACGCATTTTCTTCTATAACTAAGGCCGTCGGCGACAAAGTAATTTCAAATTTGGTATATTATAACCTCTCCTAATAATGTCAAGAAAATGTTTCAAAAGGAAAGGTTTTTTTTAAACTTGTGCAGGGATCCACCTAAAAAATACATTTTAACCGTATCTACAAAATTCGTTAATTAATCCTTTAATCTGTTTATTCCGTTATACGTTAATCCGCTCTATCTGTTTATCATGCAAACACTCGAAAACATTGTTATTTTCTTGCTCTAATGAATAGGGTAATGATTAGGGCAGATTCGTTTTAGTAAAGAGTGATGATTAGTTTTTAAAATTATCGCACACGTGAAAAGGATCTGATGAATACGCGTTTGGTCGATTTTCTCAGTTTGATTCCGAATGCAGATACTTTATACTTTCTTCAATTGCACTGCAGTATGATAGGAAAACTTTTAGCTTTGAAATTAAATCATTATGAAACTTAACATAGGGTAATGTATTTTTAACACGGAGGCGAAATGACACGGTGGTGACAGTTTGTCGGGTTTTCAAGCAAAAAAACTAGCTTTCTATATGCTTCCTTAGTAAAAAAAAAAAACAATTGCGACTAATTATAAATATAGCTTATGCGACAGCCAAGATTTCAATATTACGGAGGTGATCAAAATTAAATTTCCAATACTCTTTTATATAAATGATCTGTATTTAAAAATGTCGAAAATGGTACTCATATGGGCAATATTAAAAATGAGCAAGCAGCGCATAAAGTCTGGTATAGTGTGATAAATAACGGGTGAAAAATGTCAACCAAATCAGTCAAACATTTAGCTTGTAAATTCCGATATGCAAAAAATACCATTAAAACTACAATTTCTCAGAGCATCACAGTGCGATGTCCCCTAAAACTCTTCAACGCACATCAAACTCACCTACAAAATCCACTTCCCCCACTTATCCTCTCTCACTTCTCTGGTCTACTCCTGATATAACGCCAAGCCAGTGCCAGAGCTTTAATCGACGGCAAGCTTAATGAATTTCGGCCGCGTCTTGATGCGCGCGTCGCGCACGCACACTTACTCGCATACATGAACCGACTTGCTGGCACTGCAGGCACGTAAACCTTTATTATTGTCGGCAATTTATCATTGGTCCCCCGGGCGGAGGAAGAAGCGCGCGCGCACGCCGCGCCGCGCTGCTTAAAACAGCATTATACGGCACTTTTGCGGCCCTCGTAAACCCTGTCCTCCATGCCTCTGTCTTTCTCGTCTGCTTCTTATACATCTGGCTATGCGTGTAAGTGTAAGTGTGCGTAGGAGGAGATGTCGGGCTTAGCGCTTGCTTAATTTTTAGGTACGAAGTATTTAAAAGCAGGGTGAGGGATGAAGCAAATAGGCGGCGAATATTGTTTAAGTCTGGTTTTCTCGTTAGGAGTGTTTAATTTTTATCTTTGGATGGAAATCCAAAAACACTGAATAAGAAGGAAACCTAGAAAGCATGTGTATATAGAATGTACCAAAATGCACGTTGTTACTCTTAAATAGATAGTAGTATATGACTTGAATTTGTTAAGTGCATCGGGGTCACCAGTGCACTTACCCAGGGAAAAATTATTTGGGGATAAGTCCAAAAACACTAAAAAAGAAAGAAACCTAGAAAGCATATGGAGAATTTATGCACTAAATACCACGATGTTGCACTCAAATGCATCGTAGTCCATGACTTTTATTTGCTCAATTCATCGGACTGCCGGTGTACTTCATGAGAGTTCATATCGGCAAAGGTGCATTTACTCAGGAGCAATTTATTTGTTTGGAAGTTTAAAATTGAAGGAAATGAAGAAAACCCAGAAAGCCTGTGGAGAATCTATGCACTATAATACATGTTGCTGCACTTAAATGCATTGTAGTACATTACTTGAATTTGCACAATGCATCGGGATACCGGTGCACTTCGTGATAGCTCTAATTGGCAGAGGTGCACTTACTCAGGAACAATTTATTGAGTAGGAAGTTTAAAAATACTGAAAAATAATTAAACACAGGGAGCTACATAATGTAATAGAGGAAAATTTATTTATAATATTTTGTAACTAACATTGGGTGCTGGATCGACATTTCGTGTTAAAGAGAATTCTGTATAGATGACATATTTTATATTAATTAATTATTTTCTTAATAATAGATAGTTTCTCTTTCTACTTTATTTTAATATTTGCTTTGCTTATGGGCACGCTATGAACAGGTAAAGAAAACCACGAGGTTAAGTTACATTTCTATATTGTTGACAGAAATAAAACATTTATACTAATTTCATTCATATCACAAAATGAATATTATATGGAACAATTTTATTATACAAGTGAAATCAGTACAACTGTTTTATTTATGTGAGAAATATGTAGAAAGTTCAGTTTACTCCGAGAATCGCTTGCGTCAGTCTCTCCTAAAACCCCGCCTACAAACTACTAGATACACTCAGTCATATATAAGTTTATATTTCTTTATTTTTAAATATTTGGTTCTACATCACTCAGAGGTGACTTAAAAAATCTAGCACTTTTAAAATTTTCTAATAAGGACTAATACTTCTTTATAACCTCCAAAAAAGTGTGTTATATTAATTATGTTTTAGGTGAATTATAAAAGTCGATCTTGAACGAAAACTTTCTCAGACTGCCCATACTACGAATATATCTAGATCAGTATTAATATATCTACCTTTACAAACTAAGGAATTAGAAAATAAACGACTGTATCGATTAACATCGAATTATAACCTAATAATTTTCGATCATATACTTTGCGTGTTGTTATTTATTATGTTTTAGGTGAATTATAATAATGGCAGACAGTTCTGTGGATAAATGAAATGTATCTTGAGTCTAGCACATAAAAGAGTCTTCTACATTCAAGCATTAACATACTAGCGTTCGAATGTACGCATCCAAAATTATCTGTATGTATTTTATCCCGATCAATACATCGACGCCTTTACAACTGCTTAAAGATGGTTTATACAACGTCACCTGGACCACCAAAACAAACTCATATGGCTGTGCTTCTCAAATAATTTGATGCCGCATCGTCGTCTCAAGTTCTGTTAAGTCCAGCCAATTCTTCTAAGTGACTACACGAGATACTATGTCGAGGTAATGCTTATTATCAGAAAAATAAATATTTTCAATAGTGTATTGAAATAAATAATGCCGATAATTTCAAAACATTTAAATATAACTGATTTATTTTATTGTTGAAATCTGGTTTGTGTAAAAATAATCTTATCAGAAAGAATAATTAAAAAAAAACATATTTTTTCTAATAAAAAATTAAATGCCTTTTAACAAAAATAAAGTTTTTATACAATTTTAGTAAAATCTTGAAATATTGAATAATCTTTCAGGAATATTTATTTTTTAAAGATTTTTACAAAAATTGTATAAAAACTTTATGCAACCAATTTTGTATAAAGATTTTATAAAATACTTGTTATACAAACTTTATAAAATCTTTACAATATTTTTTCACGTGGAAGTAATGATTTAATTTGTTATAAGTTATGATTTACATCTACTGAAGATAAGTAATACTGGCGATTATTTAAAACAATAAGAAACTAACAAATATTATTTTTTCAGTTGGCCAAGAATAACTGACAATATAATATACTTAGCATAATCACAATAGTATATTATGATGCCACGAGTATCGTATACTATTTTATAGCTCGTGTGACATAAATTCGCCATTTTTTATAATTAACGAATAAAACAATCATTTTTTATAATTAATGAATAAAACAATCATTAAGTGAAATAGTATATTACGATACATGTGACTTAAGTGGCCCATAATTGCACGGCCCGATACCGTCGCGCCGTGCAATTATGGACAGTTAGGTCACGAGTATCGTATACTATTTTGTAGCACGAGTGACATAAACCTGCCATCGACATAGGGGAGGGTGTAGGGTGCGGGGGCGGGCCGGGAGAGGAGATGGGGGGATCGGGGGAGGGGTGGGGGGCGGAGCCCCCCGCATAAAAAAAAATATAATCCAAAGAACATAAAAAATAAATTAAGGAAATTACTAATCGTATAAACTAATTATTATTTAACCAAAATTCGTTAGTTAATTAATAATCAATGTCAACCTTTTATACATTGTTTGAATAGAACCTTATATAAATAAGATATTTTGTTTTTTGAAAAAAATAATAAATGTTTATTGTTAACAGTTAATTTGAATATATTTATTTACCCTATCTTGAAATTATTTAAATTAAATTTTAATAAATTTTTAATATTAATGATGAAAAAAAATTAATACTGAATTTTAAATTGAATTCCAGATTGAATATTCAAAAAACGCGCCAAATTGTCATATACAATCAGTTGAACTAACCTCTTAATTTGAAGCATTATTTTAAGGATTTATAATTATTCTCTGATACTTGGCATGCGTGTTTACCAGGTTTACTACTTCTTCTTTCTATTATTATAAACGTAAATGTTTATTTTGAATGTATTTAGTCTTTATTATAGGATACTACGGATCTGGCCTATGTGAATTCATTATTACACAGTGTAATAAAACGCCACTTAGGTCACGGATAAGCGTGGTCTAAGTGCGGGTTTAGGTCACACAGTGCTATAAAATAGCTTATGAAACAGATTCATAAAACGAGGTGATTCAACGAATTTCTTATTTATTATGTTCAATGAAGTGTTTGCATTGTTTTGAATATCATGATATCATTCTAAACAATAATAAACTATTATCAAATATTCAGAGCTACTAGACTTTCCTTTACTTAAAAATATGTTTCATTGGAAAATCTACAGTTAATATACAACATACAATTTGAACCTCGAAATCCTGAAAAATTGCTGTAATAGTACATAACAAAGCAACTGCATATACCTTTATCGCGACTCACTCTCATCTCTCTCAAATCCTTTATTATTCATTCCATCTCTCTCTTTCTCTCTTAAAAAAAATACTAATAATACTAAGACCTTCAGGAATTGTATTCGGGATCGGCAGCCTATATCGTCGTATATTACGATTGCATTCGAGGCGACCGCGAATCTCGTATTTTAATAACGCGCACTCGCGGAAATTCAATCTCCGTGGCTCTAATAGGTATATAGAGATCGAGTGCGCGACTGAGTAATCTTTGATGAAACTGAAAACGCGAGTGCCACATCTGCCTCGCTCGCAACGCGCCGATGACACAACAGTAGTATCCTCGTCCCTATAGCGAGAAAATGAAACGAAGGGAGAAATCTCTTTCGGTAAGCCTCTTACGTTTCTATCCGCGTGAGAGAGAGAGAGAGAGAGAGAGAGAGAGAGAGAAAGAGAGAGATAGAGAGAGAGAGGGCTAGTTATGCGAATCAATATTTAAGCGTTGATAGGCCCCGTTGTCCCTTCTTTTTTGTCTATAGCGGAAACCAGAATAAAGTGAACATAGTAAACTCTGAAAGTTTAAAAAAAATGTTTTTATAGACTCTAAATATTATTTTGTAAGTTGTATAAGAAACTTCTTACATTAATAAACATATTAGCAATTTGCAATAAAGTAATTTATTAAGTTTAATATTATGTAGCTTCAATGTATCGATCGTTTTACATAGTAATTTTTCTCTCAAATATAAAAATATAATTATAACGCAAAAAATTTAACTGAATATTCATCTTGTATTGTTAATTATCTCAAATTTTTTCAATGATTTTCCATCATATGTTTTTGACATACAACTGATTGAATAGAATTTGATGTTGTTCCATATAACGAGAGAAGGGAATAAGCTTATTCATAATTTCGGAACGCAAAAGATAGATAAATTTGTAACAATGATATTATTTCTAACGTATGAAGAAAACCGAAACAATTAAATTCAAACATCGAAAATCAACTAAAAAGCAAACACGAATCCAACAATCAATATATATAATTTTTTCCTCTTTAAGGAAGCAAAAGATATTTCGATATTATGAGGAAAACTGGATTAACTTTGTAAAAAATAGAGAGAAATTGCGTGATTGTATGATCAAGTCTAAAGACTACATAGTCCCATCAACAATGAATGGTGGTTACGGTGCTCACAGCGGATATAGGAGCTGCGGTCTTTTAAGCATTAATCACTGCTACCATTAATGGCTGGCCACTGTAATAATAATAGTAATAATATTATTATAAAGACATACAGCCGTAGCGCTCGTAGCTATTCTTGCCTCGTGAGCACCTCACTCTCTCCTTACCTCTCATCCTAATTTTACTTTGTCTATATATATAGGGTATATTAGGAATATTAGGAAGTATAATTGATTTTCATATTTTATAAAGTATATATATATATATATATACATATATATATATATATATATATATATATATATATATATATATATATTTCAATAATAAACATCAATAAAATATTTTTAGAAAAAATATGATACTATACGAAATCAATTATACTTCCTAATATTCCTAATAGTCTTGCACTATGATGACTTATAGCTTGTCAATGAGATTAGTAAGGCAAAAGGATACATGATTAGTTTTTAGACAAATTTAGTTAAGACTACCGTAGTATTTTTTTACTGCCGATTTTTGCAGAAAGTTTTACATTCCGCAACGTACGTTTCTCTAGTACAATGTTACAAAAATACTACAAATGTTACAATAATTGTAAATAATAAAATAACTTATCAAGTCTCTCATATCTTCTTACGACAACACCTCAAAATGGATTGGGAGTTACATGTATACTTTTACGTTATGACCGCATCTTATATTTGCTGCAAAAATACTATGTTTTTGCAGCTAACTCGGGCTCATGATTGGACACATAGTTCCCGAAAGTAACCAATAAAGGTAGATTTTTGAAATTGTGACAGACTTCAAAATTGTTAAATTTGTTATTTATAATCATTAAAATTTAGATACATACTGAAATCTTTTCTTTTAGTTCAAATAATGGATGTTTTGTACATTTTTTGGTAAATATTATATCAATTTTTTAATTATACGAAAACTATACAAAAAGAATAATCCGTATGTCTATATCCTCATTCTCTAATAAATAATATTTACTAATAAAATTTATGTTGATTAAGATTTTTCCTACCTCGAATTTAATTATTACATATTTTACACATACTCCGACACCGTTGGTCATCAAATAATTATTTAAAGTATTAAGCAATAAATAAGAGCACATCATAGAACAACAAATTACTCACTGCCTACAAGAAGTACAAAAAAAAATCCATGCTCGCGAGTCCAATTTGTAACCGTCCAGTGCGACGCAGCAATAAAAAAAAATACACCACAACAAAGTCACCCACAGCAACGCTCGAAACCAGAACTGGAAAACGAGGATCAAATGCACATGCAGAACTCGCGGAAATTCCAAAAAAAAAAACAGCAGCCGCTGCAGCTGCAGCTGCAGCTACAGCTCGCACAGCAGAACAAAATGGCGCCGGCGCTCAGCTTTAATTAAAAGCCCCGCAAGCGCAGATTATATTAAAAGAATAAATCTTATCGCACGCAATTATCCCCCAACGTTATAACGAACTCGCGAGAGTTTCTCTATTTCTCTATACCACCCATCCTCCTGTGTATATATATATAAAACACTTGTCTCCATACACACCCTCGCACACTCTCCACTTCATCTCTCTCCTCTCGTTTGATCTTCTATATATTCAGCCATTTATTTTTCACCACCACTACATGCGTGCATAATATACACACACTGTATAGGTGAGAAAACCACAGCACGGACGCACGTGCCCGTGACAAGTTCCGCCGGGGCGCAGGAACACACGGCTCACCGGAAATGACGTAATAATTAATGGCCGCGTATCAATTAGCCGCTGTTGCACCAGCGTACAGAGAGAGAGAGAGAGAGAGAGAGAGAGAGAGAGAGAGAAGCTGCCGTTGCCGCTGCGCGTATATGTGTACCACGGCTGGCGGGTGAATTCTCGGCGTTTTAAATCGCGCGCGCCAAGCGTTAACCCCGTTCTCCACACACACACCACTGCCCCCTATTAATTACCAAAGGCTCCATCAATTATAGCGGAACGAGAGTGGGAGAGGCGCGATTTTTGACACGTTAACGTATCGCCTGCCCAGATGTCGTCCGCTGGCGGGTGTGTATGTGTTGGTGGGTGAGTGGGTGGTATAGTTGTGTACTCGATTCTGTGCTCTCTTTATTTCTGGATGAATGCGGATAGTGCGAGTGGGTGTGGGCTGGTTGGGCGCTTGAAAATTTAAATTGCTCGCCGATGGCTTATGTTGGTGAGGTATCCACTGCGCTTGCGGTAGATCTGTGTGGAGGTATTTTTGGGAGCAATTTTGAAATTCAAAAGTGTATAGCTTAATTTGAATTTAAAATATTTTTCTTACTATGTTGGACTTTATTGTGTATCACGAGAATATTTGTAATTATAATTTATTTTTACTGCATTGGAAATATTAGTTTTTAATAAATACGTGAAAGAATATAATGTAAATTCCTATTAGAAGAACAATTATTAACATGAATTCTTATACATAGCTACTAAAAAATTGGCATACAATCTGTTTGTACTTTTTAATACTAATATATGAAAATAGGAAGTTTAAAAATTTTATTATATGTTTCAAAAATGTACAAAGATAATATGACAAATTTCGGGTGACTCAAACTATAAGTTTCTACTATTATTTTATTAGACTATTTATAAATAATCAATATAAAAACAAATATATTTTTTGAGTACTGAAGAGATTTTTATTTTAATGTGTCGGGTTAATGGGTAATTGTTATTATAACTTTGCAATATTTTTGGGTGAAAATCTCAGTCCAATATCTGTATTTTCATAATTTTTAATTGATATTCTACTGATTAAAAACACAATCACTGGAGTGAAGCTTTTACTGCAAATGTTTTATACAGAACAAAGTTTTTTGAACAATAATATTTTTGAAGCATCTAAAATTAATTTTCCTTTGAACAGTGACGAGAAAAGGTCTCATAATATCCAATACTTTTTATTATTCCATAATTTGACCACTTTAGCAAGTAACTATTACTCAGGAAATTCTTATCACCAGACGATACTTTTTGTCCGCGAGCATAACGTTAAACAACTATTAAAACAAGCAAATCAATACCCATATCCACAAAACAATCGTCCTTTATCGTAATTAACTCTTCCAACCTACCCCTCCCTACACACCTTTCCAATCATCTCCCCTTCCACCACCCTCAAAAGTACTACGAACAAGCCCCAGATCCACACTCTCAGTCCCGATAGCGGACGTCTTTCTAATTCCCGAAACGCTCGGCCATAATTACGCTTAAGCTTTATCGAAGATCGGACGCGCGGCGGCTCGCGCGGCGCGCCTCCGACCGATCCGCTGCGGAATCCCGAATATAAGCGCGGCGAGCCACGCGCCTCGAAGGCATCCGACTAATTGCCATCAGCCACAAACTGTGTTGTTGCCTCATCCCCCCACCCCCTCCCCTCCTACTCCCTCCGGGGGTGCTTATCAAATTCTAGTACGGGCAATAATACCCAGCGCGTTTTGATCTGTTTCGGTAGGTATACGTGTGTGCTCGTGTATTGTATGTATGTATACCGTATTTGAGAAGAGGTAGATGACTCTCGGATTTTGATATTGCGAAAGTTCTTGAGGTGTATTGGAGAAGGTAGTCATTGAGAGTTTGTGAGACTTGTTGTGTGCGCATTGTGGAGGATTCAAGGTGAGATATGACCGGATTGATAATGTGGCTTGACGAAGAATTCTAATCAAATGTCTCTGTTAAATTGTTGCTGGTATAGTTGTTGGTAACTTGCGTGAAGACAGTCACAGGTGCGGAACATGGATTAGCAGTGTCATCTGAATTTCTAGATCATGCTTTGTTATACTTTAAAGGTTAAAAATAAAAGTTTTTACTAGATTGAATATGTTCTTATTCATTTTTAGAACGCGAAATATATTTAAGTAGTAAAGAAAATGATTTAATGGAGCATTGTAAACAAATTACTGAACAATTTACAATCCTCAGAAAAGTAGAGTGCTGAAGATGATGATAATGAATTTACACTAGATAAAAATGACTCCAACGACAATCAAGAGGATTTTTATACTGCCAGCGATAGTTCGATATTAGTTGATATTTTTCAAAAAGAAAGTGTCATAAAAGAAAAATTATAATTAAGAATGTGGGTTACACTAAATATGGCAGTTGTATCGAATATTGATTTGTTGGCATTCGTTTAATGAAGAACACGGAGCTATCTCTGTGATAAAATTCCACTACAAAGGATTTTCCGTCATACTATCAGAAAAATAGATTATACCTCCATCAAAAGAAGGTAGAAAATGGTAAAAAATACTTTTTGCTTATTTTGAGCTACATTACAAAATTTCCCTAATACAATTGGTATTCTACGAATCATCTCAACGGGAAAATAAAGTACACAGTTTTTTATCTTTACTTGTATCAAGTAAGAAACAACATCAAACTTTCGGAGATCTCCAAAGAAAGTAATAAAATATCTTCTAAAAAGTCAAACATCATGTTCTGACAATCTATTCACATATTTTGAGTATTTTCTAACAATAGTGTATATTGATTCCTATGACCTGACAGCATATTTCAACCACATTTTCAGGAAAGCCTTTTGTACTACAAAAAAGATTTTTCTATTAGAATCCGTCTTCAAAAATGACTACAAATACAAACTTTTTAACCGAATGTAGAATATCAACTCTCAAGATTGTTTCCACCAATAGGCTCGCGCTTCCATTCGCCTCCCAAGAAAGTAGCATTCTCAAATGAAAAATAAGTACAGTCCGTACTTGCACCGCCACTCTCGCAGCAGTCAGCAGCGGCGGCCCTTTCCCTTATTCAAAGTTTTAATTGCATTCGCTCCCACCCAGCCACCTAGAAACTCATCCCCATCGGGCAATCGACTCCACCCCCCACTCCCCTACCCCATAACTTTTCACGTGTATAGTCGCGTTACGTTGCAGTAGCAGCAGCAGCAGTAGCGGCACGACCGATTAGACGACCGAAGCTATCTCCAAGTTTTCCGTATCGGTCCAATTACCCCCTCGTACGCTCTCTCTATTCACTCTAGCGCAATATTCGTGCCTACCTATATACACATCGAAGAAGCGAAGCCACTGCTGCCGCTACAACGCGTCTGTGTGCGTCCGCACGGCTCGTATATCTAATCCGTGATTATTAATTAAATCCGGCGCGTGTATAAAGCTGCCGGGGGTTGTTTCGCCTGGCGAACTCCTGAATATATCGTCTACTACCGAGCGCCGCGAATCGGTGAATTAATGCGTTGTTCGCCTCTTCGCTGCGAAGCATTATTATATATTATACTGGCGTCATCTCTTCGCTAATTGTAATCATCGTTGGGGAGAAATGGAAGGTGACTACGACTTGGGGGAGGAGGGGGGCTCGAAGATTTGCCTTGGATGGATAATGGATATTAACAGACGCGTTATTAGGGAGGTTAATTGACAGTTTTGAGAGATGAATGGCTGGTGTTTAGGGTGCTATTTGTCCAGCTATTGTAATCGGTGGTATAATTCATGATGTCGTTCTTGTGTTTTAATTGGTTGAGACTAGAAACGTTAACCTAGCGCAATTTTTCTTTTTAAAGTAGAAACCTTTTTATCGCCCACCAGCCCTGGAACCAAAATGGGATTTTTGGCTCACCCCTCAGTCGAGAATTCTAGGGCACCTCCCCCACCCAGCTACACATTCTAGGGCACCCGCGCCACCACGCATGGAACCGCAAGCAAATATTTTAAATCTAGCTCGTTAAATCACTTCATCTCTGCCAATCCCAAAGAAGGTTTCGATGGGTAAGTATATTACTTATATGATATGTGTATGTATGAGTGTGTGTATGTGTGTATGTATGCATGTATATGTGTGTGGGTGTGCATAGGTGCGTGTGCATTCGTGCGTGCATGCATGAGTACGTAAGTACGTACGTGCGTAAGTGCGTGTGCATTCGTGCGTGCATGCATGAGTACGTAAGTACGTACGTGCGTAAGTGCGTGTTAATCGAAGTGATTGATCAAATGTTTTTGGAACCAGCAATTCGACTTAACAGAATATTTAATGATATGTCAAAGTAATAATAAAGTGAAAAAAGTAAATAATTTAGACTCCATTTTGATTCATTTACCCAATGTACAACGTATTTCATAGCGTTAATATTAAATAAATTTTAATTGTGGGTGAAGTTTACATCGATGTTACATCGATTTTTTTAATACGTAATTATTTAGCAAATTATCTGAAGAAAGCGTTCCAATACATACAAAATGGTCCCGACCCCTTAATAAGATTAAAAAATGCATTTAAAGAGGAAAACATTTTTCTTGTTGCAGTAGTAAAGAGAATGCCGCTAAATTTTATGGAAGTGCAAAGGTAACATACAAATGCGTATTACTAATTTTCTATAGCCAAATCAATGACTGGGAAAATAATTTAAAGTAAGAAAAACATAATCCCGATATCGACTTTTATTTTTCATGGTTCTAATAAACATAATATCCCGCTAATATTCTAACGACGTAAATATCGTGTAAAATTACGCATTCCTGATTTTTTCGATTAATTTATTACTGGGAAAGCAATATAAAGCAATAATATCCCGCTAATTTTTAAACGAAACAAAGCTTATATATAATTAAGAAGTGGGGTAGTGACTCCAGTATTCGGCCACCCCCTAGTAGTCGGCCACTTGAACTATTTTCTTTTACACAATAAACCCGTAGACAAAGTATCTCTCGGTTAATAATGTGTTCTATATATCTTTTTCGATATGTGCTTGCATGTGGTCGACTATTAGAATTTTTTTAATTTTGCCGAATTTTAGTTGTTGGCCGAGCCTGGTCGGTAACCCCTGTCCAAAAAGACTTTTAATTGTAATGAACATTACGATTAATTACTATTTAATTTTATTCATTTAATATTTATTCAATATTTTATAGCTAAACTTAACCACAGAACTATTAAAAAGAATAAACAATGTTTTTAAAGCGCGATGTATTGCCTTAAATTGTCCTGATCGACTACTAGCGATGAAGTGGCCGAGTACTAGATTCCGATGGTCGACTACTAGCGGTTTAGTCATATTTTATTAAAACACATATTATAATTATTTTGTAAAAATTTAAACAAAAATAAACATTTTATCAAAAACCAGAATATATTTAAAGTGTAATAGAACCGGTAATTTAAAATAAAGATGTTTCTGATTTTGTTGTAATAGCTTGAATACAAGTTTTTCCTTAGATGGCCGACTAGTGGGGTCACTACCCTATAGTAGGTTATGTTAGATTGCAAAAATAAGGTTTTGCAACAAATTTATTGATTGATTTATTGATTTTAAGTAATTAATTATAGTTACAGGAAAGGAAATAATTATAAAAAAATAAATAAATTTAAATCATAATACAGTAGAAGAATTCTTAAGGAGGGTAATCATTATTTTTATTTGAATTTACAATCATGTTTTTTTATTGAATTTATTAATCTCATATTTACGCCTCATATTTTCTTATATTTTTTCTCATATTTTTTCATATTTTGGTCTTTTTGCGTAGTATCTTTGTTCCTTTAATTTTATCTGAAACAAATCCTTTAATTTCAGAACCTCTCAAACAACTTACTAACAGATTTTTCATAGATTATCTATTTTAACATGATTGACCGTCTCTAACGTCTTAGTCAAAAATGATAAAGGATATTTTAACTAAATAAGCTTACATTTAGCTGCTTTAGTGCAGTTTTCCTCTACGCTACTTTATTTATAAAATATGTACGACTTCTTTTAAATTCATATTTTTTAACTAAATTTTTATATTTTTTTAATAAATCTAGAAAATTGTAAAAAATTACTTAATACCAAATCGTACAATGAATAATGAACGATGAAAAATATTTTGTCCCTTCTTAAATTTTCCTTTCAGAATTACATTTTCTTATCATTTATGTTCTGTAACTACATTTTATTAGTTTTGGTAATTAAAATTTGGATTCCTTTCAATATACTGTGCTGATAAATGTAATTGAAAAAAAGTTATTTTTTAAATATCAAAAGTGCTTCAATACCTATAAAATCCTTTTCATTTCAAAATACATTCGTCCCATCCATCCTCGCGAGTCGTCAACCTGCGTACATCCATTCACCGACGAAATAAACCCACCAATACCTGCATACCTTCGTGCACATCCCTCCGACGTAATGATGTGCGCGTGCATTGACGCAGCTCGTCGGTCTTGCGATTGAATTTGCCCTCCCCTAATGACGCGACCCTCCGTGCCGCGCAGTATTCGCTCTCGCTGTAAAGAAAGATCTCTCGCTCCGAGGCCTAGACCAAACTAAAATAAAGAGAAAAAAAAACGCACGGCGCCACTTTGAAATCGCCGTACACATTTCGAATAGACGCGAGCAGAAAGAGCGTAGACGCACACTGAAAGGATGAAGAGAGGATACTCGAGGCTCGAGCGATATAATAAGGCCTCCACCGGATGAGGGGTGCACAGCTCGAGTATCAATTTACGGGGAGGGGCATGGGCGATGCTATCTCTCGTCTGACATCGGCAGCCAAGCCAATTGCCAGGGCCAGGAATGTGGATGTGCAAGGGTGTATGGGTGTACTGATGTTTATGCTCGCAAGATGAATGGAGGGACGTGCGTGTCTGGATGCGTCGTCGTTTGATGAGGACGATCAGAGCGAAGGTATTACGGAACTCGATCGCGGGTACGTGAGGTGCGTGATTCATGCGGATGGGGATAGCTGATTATGATGCTAATTTTTTTGTTGAAGAATAGATGATTAGAAATAAGCGTTTAGTATTAGCTGTAGTGCGTGAACAGTATGCTGATAAAAAAATATTTATAAGAGAGAGTGGGCAATTCAGTAAATATTCGGTAACAAATAACTATATAAAAGTTTCCAGCCCTGAATTTATTTATTAAATATAGTGATATTTAATTTTAAAGACAAATATAAGTGTACAATTGTGCCTCACTTTCTCCAATTGTGTAAGGAATTCTAATTCTCAGTCTCTAAGTACATGAAGTGGCTGACCTTTCACTGACCGGTACTACTAAAATGACATACAAATTATTTACTCCATAATGTTATTTTTAATTGAAAATATCCAATACTTTTTATTAATAATATCATTCTATTGATGAACACTTGATGATTTCCGAGGTAAATAAAAAGCATTCATTACAAACAGACTTAAGGGGGAAGGCCACGGTGAGGATTTGAAAATTCCTTAGGATCTTAAAATTATGTTCAGTGATCATCTTCTATTGTTAATAACTTTTGATCAGATTAATATTTTTATACGTAACAGAGCTTAAATAAAAGGTCTTTTTGCCTACTTTTTATTATATTTTGAGTAATTTATCCATAATAAAGACTTGTAGAATTATGATTAGAAGAAGTGGTATCTTTTTAAAAACCCCGTGTGCGAAGCTCGGTTTCTCATGCGTGGATAGCGTGCACGAAGCGCCCGATTCACACATTCTCACCGGAGCGTGCGCGAAGCATTTTGTTTCGCGCATGCTGTGTAAAAACAAACATTTTGTCGCGAGAATTCTACTTCAATTTATATACCTCACGTGATCGACCTTCTCACACTCGTTTAAAAAAATAGTATGTACAAAACGTGCGCTCAGGTAATTTTCGAACCCGTGTGATTGTCGCATTCGCTGCGTTCAGGCGACAAACTTCCCACTCATTCGAAAATCACCTGCTTCGCGCACTAGTTGCACAATATACTATTTTTCATTAAAATAACGAATATTTCAAGTAAATTACCTCATATCTCGAGAGTAAGAGAAAACGCCTACCAAAGACATATTAGTGATCCAATGCCAATAGTTTAAAAAAAGTTTTCACACTTCACGTCATTATACCGTCTATATAATGGCGATACGATATGTAATGAGAAATAGTCGCTTGTTATATTTTTAAATTAGAGAAGATGAATTTATTGATCGCCACAAGCCAAATCATGCTCTTACAGACAATAGAATGATTCAATCTCATGAAACGGATAGGTATACTGTTTTATTTACCGTATTTAAGAACCCACCGTCGAAGATATTGTGAATATTCAAATCTACAAAAGGCAAAATTGAAACAGAGAACATAATTATCCATTTGATTTATATATTTGAGCATGATTTGGCTCGTAGCAATCAATAAATTCATCTTCTCTAATTTAAAAATATAACAAGTGACTATTTCACGCTTCATATCGTATCGTATAGCAAAAAAGCAATATACATGGAAAATATATACTTTTATTAAAATAAATAAAAAGAAATTTACTATCATATCTACGTACATTTAATTCAAATTAGCACTGTGAACAATTTTCGAACTGGTTATAATAGTAAATATTACACATTTAGTAGGAATTCAGTAGTAATACTTTGATTAACTACCCGCATAATACTTTAGTTTCTGAGCTAATAAAGCACACATATCATTTATTAAACGTTACTGAGTGTACATAAGCAGCAAGAACACTAATTAACGCTTGAAAGAAAATAAACTAGTATCATGGAGCCTCCATGCGTTATTTCTGAAGAGAAGCAGCTAGTCAAAATTTGCATCGGTGCAAATTCGCACCGACGCAATAGATAAGAATTAATAACACAGTCCGATACGCAAAAAGTATCAGATCTACACAAGAATTTTGCTAAACAATTTTCAAAACTTCCGAACTGCATCAACAATGGAAAACCCTTCGCTAGCCTGTCAACAACCATCGAGAAAAAAAATCGCCGGCAGACGAGCGAGCATCAGAGGGCATGCAGCAGCATCAGTTCGGACGCGTAATTGGAGGATCGACCGTTCCCTATAATCGAACCCGTTTAACTTCCGCTGTTCCATTCCCCTTTCACCTCATCCACGCGTTGTCCATGACACGCGCTGCAGCCGTTCTCACCTGTAATTTTCAAGTTCAACCGCGCGCGTTCTCTTGACGCTCGACCAGGCGATGAGCGTATATACGAATGCATGCACATGCACGTGCACGCGTGTATGCACGCGGAGGGCAGCGCAAAAAAAGAATTCCTCGCCGTTCGTTACCCGACGAGACTGACTAAAATTATACTCGCGCGTCGCAGCGAGTCCGGTGTCAAAAGGGAGGAGCGGGTTAGGACGAGGACGATGGCGATGGCGAAAAAAGGAGGGTAGAGAGGCGAGAAAAAGAAGAGATCGTTCGACTTTGTCTGTCTAGAGGAGGAGGGAATAATCGAAATGAACCGACTTTTATCTTTTTCTGCTGATAAGAATTTTAGTGTTATAGATATAGGGATTATTATTTTGATATTGTCTTTAAGGGTGTGTCCAGATGCAGGACAAAATATGGTCAGTCCTCTCCGGTCAGTGTTCCGTCGCAGTTTCGCTGTTCCGTTTTGAATTAAAAGTTGAGATTTGATACGTTAGAATTGTTTATAGTCAGTCCGGATTTTTGAACAAAAATACTCCTTACAGTGCATCATTGAGAGTACAGATGTATATATGCATTTCAACGTTTGAATTCAAAACGGGATAGCGAAACACCGATTCAATACGGACCAGAGAGGACAGAGCATATCTTTGTTCTCCATCTGGACACATCCTAAATGCGGCTTTTATTCATCTAGTTTAAATTTGGTTATACTCCTTTGGTTTAAGTTCTTTTTTATCATCATAACTTTTGTGGCGATGCGATAAGTATCTTTATGTAAATCATCTGCAATAATGCTGCCTTACCTCTGTAACCTTAGCATTTTAAGTGGGTAAAGTACTGTTGCGGATATTGCCGACACTGGCAAATGTTACTGGGACGGAGCTGCAAAGAGGTTGGGGTAGTCAGAATGGGCCAGCACTTCATAATATTTTTCCGTCCTCTAAAAATATCGCATTAAATATTATTTTCAGCGTAACTAAGTTACGCGCGTGGGGAGACCGGGGCGATTCGGGAATAGTTCTTAATATTCAGGTATAACAAATTGCACTTGGTTTAAAACAAAACGTGACCGACATGGCGGTTGATGCTAAAGTTAAGATAGTGCACTCCGTACTTTTTGGTATCTGGATAGCCACCATAACCACCTAGACACCTTCTGCTATTAGTACGTACATTTAGATACCAAAAACTACAGAGCACACTACCTTAACTTCAGTATCAGCCGCCATGTCGGTCAGCTTTTGTTTCAAACCAAGTGCAATTTGTTATACTTAAATATTAAGAACTATTCCCGTCTCGCCCCGGTCTCCCCACGCGCGCAACGCATGTACAACGCAAGCTTTCGCTTTATTATGCAAACCCCCTAAGCACTTTATTTAAACTCTGGTGCAAAGTCATAATTATTCGTTACTTTTACGAAATTACAAATTTCCCGCACGTGTTATGGTCGTATTTTAATATTGATTTTGTTTATAAAATAGCCTCAAATGAAGGTTATTTTGTACATGACAGCGGAGCGATAGGCGAGCAAAGACTGGTGCTCGGAGGTTAAGTCTGGTCGAATGCAGGCAATTTCATCGTGATAGTGCACATTGTTGCTCTTGACCCATTCTATTCTATTCTCTTAACAAATCAGTAATGGTTGAATACTAGCCCGGATCAAATAAACAGTTAAACGGTGCGCAGTACTTGACCAATATCTGGCCTTACGAATCTGTGCTGGCATTTCTTCCAGGGGTCGTTTTGAATAACATTCTATTTAATGCTTTTATTAACTTAAGTTGAGTTGAATAATGCAACAGCAATTTCTGGATTCGCTGAGGTATGTGACATGAGTTGATTATAAGGTATTTGTTCATAAATTTTGTCTATATTGTAAAAGTACTCTCGCAGATGATTCAAGCTCTTGAGCTCATCTCAAGCAAAGAATTCCAACTGATTTTTAAATAATATGAGGATGATTATGGTCCGTATAACAAAATATTTTTACATGAAAAGTCAACAGAATTGGCGAAAATTTATAAAACAGCAATTTTTAGACATCGTAAATGTTCCTATATAAAATAGTAATATTTACAATATCAAATAATAAATTTTGCTACATACTATTGTCTATTTTATGATACCGACGAGTCTATCCCCAAGTTACAAAACAAATAGTAAATTTTACTACATTATTTCTCTTAGCATACTATTGCTTCCTCCTAGAGGAAACTTTGTCATAGCACAAAACAAGTTTTCTTAAAAATATGTTACAAACATATTTTGGGCTAGTTGGAACCAAAATGTACTATATTTAAAAAATGTCCATATGGATGTATGTCTGTGCATGCGTGCGTGCGTTTGATGGACATACGAAATTAGAAAAAAAATACAGATTCCTTCATTCATTTTTGTTTTACAACTATTCTTCTACTTTACGATATTTTGAAATCTATAATGCAATTTATTTAAATATATCAATTAAAAATGAATGCATTAGAATAAAATAATTTATATTGGCACAATTTATTTAGTTTGAGAAAGCTAAGTACCAACGAATTGGCCGCGTTTTTTCATTCATACAAAATCACGGAACCACGCTCATCTCTGTGCACTCTGTTCACCGCAGTGCGATCCGGGGCCACCGGAAGTCGACGCAGCTATTACAATTACTCGGCATTATAGTTGGCTATACTGGTCTGTCGCGCCGTCGGGCAGCTACGGGCTGACGGGGCGAATACGGAATCGAGCTCGCAGCGACGGCAGACGCGGCGCTCTATCATTGCCGGACGCGCGCCTCGCAGCCCTCGTCGCAGTCTGTATCCCTCGCGCCCGAAACCCGTTCGACCTTCTTCGGTCGTTCCCTCGAGCGGGACGAGCCTGGTACCTCGTCCTGCAGTGGCTGTCCCTTTCATTTGCACGGGCTGTGTGTAGGTTCACATGGACGTTTTCAGTTTTAGATTAATATTTTTCTATGACTCGTTTCGATCTTTATTTGAAAAATAATGTATATTGTTTGTGATACTGTAAGTATAAATTTTACTGCGGACGAGATTGATTACCACTATTGTAACGACAGTTGTTATCATAGAAAGAAAATGATACGGTAACACACAATTTTCCCGAAAATTGTTCGGGTCATTCTATGAGAACAATATGAGTTTTACATAACTTTTTTATATCATATTTTGATAAATTAGATATAGCATACTTTCTTTGTTAACTTTTAAAATATTTGGAAAATATGCCAAATTTTAGAGGATATAGCGCCGAAACGTAATTATTGAATTCTTCCAGAAAAATTTGTAATAATGAGTAACATAATAAGACCTTGAAAACATTTTTATATGCCCAACTATAACTTATGTAAAGGTGCACTAACCTTTTTGAAACTATGCAAATAGGTAGGTTTATACTATATGCAACTTGGTCAGATTCATTATTACTGTTTGAGAAATTGAAGGTTATGTTTTTTATTTCAGAAATTAATGAAAAGTTAAAATAAATTGATGAATGAAATTAGTTTTCTTTCCTAATAATCAAGTATGTGAAATATGTAAAGAAAAATGTATTGATAAAAGAAAATGAAATGATAATATTATAATACAAATATTACTTCAATACTTTCACAGATATAAACAGATTTTTTCAAAATTTTTAAAAATATCAGAGATTATTGAAAAAATTTTGTAAACTGTAGAAATAGATAAAATGTTCAATCAATGATAATCTACATTGTTCAAAGAAAATGAAAGCATCGTTCAATGATCTGTCTAATGTTCCTTCCATAAAGCTCAAGTAATTATAATTTAGAAGAAAAATTGAATTCGAAAGTGGATAATTCACAAGCAGATGAAGATTAAAAGATTAATGTACATAATATCTATATATACATGATTAAAAAAGAAGTAACTTAGTAATAATTAAATATGTGTATAAAATATTATTCATCACAGTTTTTATTTATTTTTCATATGCTGCCGGAGTGATAAATACTCAATACAAAATTATCCTAAAGAAAACTGTAAAATCAAGTAAGAAATGGTAAAATAATTATATGAATTATTGCGTCTTCAGAAAAGTGTATGTATATACATAGCATCTCAAATGTGTAATATTGTAATTTCCACTTTACCATAATTTTGTATTCATTTTAAAATTTCGTACAATGCATCAAATATAGAAAATAACTACAAATATACAGGCCTGTTGACCGATAGTTCATTGCTGGACCACTATAAACTTACATGTTACAAAATTTTTATCCGAAAAATTTGTACAATAAAACTAAGAAAAGTTTAAAAAGATCATTAAAATCAGATTAAACTTTTCTTTTTAGAATCCATTGTCTTGTAAAAATAAAGGCCTGATTAGTACACTGTAAAAAGGATTACTTGTTTTAAAAACGAAATTTTCCTAAAATAAGAGGCAACAAATTCAAGAACATTTTTTTCTTATTTCAAGTCATGCTGAAAAGTTTCTTATTTTAAGTAATATCTTAGTATTATTTTGTATGATCAGCTAACCCTTACTCAACATTTACACATGTTTTAATTATTTAATTTATAACTCTAGATTTGCCCACGTATACAACACTCACGCAATCTTATTATAATATTAATTTTCAATCTGCTATATTTAGTCAAAGAATGGATCGTTTTAAAGGAATCTTTTTGTATTTCAGCGATAAAAGTCATAACTCTTAAATAAATACCTATGTAGTACACAATGTACAATATAGCATTGAAAATTAATATAATCGAAATTTTGATAAGTAGTACTTATACTTGCCATCGTGGCACAATCGCGCCCCTTGATCCACAGTGCGGCCCGAAGGCTTTGTATCGTACCTAGTACTTATACTTGCCATCCTGGCGCTACCGTTCCTCTTGATA
Organism: Gastracanthus pulcherrimus; assembly: GCA_949152435.1. Lineage (NCBI taxonomy): Eukaryota > Metazoa > Arthropoda > Insecta > Hymenoptera > Pteromalidae > Gastracanthus > Gastracanthus pulcherrimus. The sequence continues at coordinate 14,347,258 of OX424575.1, forward strand.
ACCAAATTCAGACAAAATTAATAGAGTCCTACATAAAGCAATATATAACGCGCTTATAGAAATATTTTTGTAACTTAGCAAGTGGATACATATATCTGTGATTGAAAATTGGAGATTGAAAAAGATTTAGATAAAATTAATAATTTTTTAATAATCAAATAATGATTCTATTTTATCAAATAATAAAAATATTCGAATGATATCTGTGAGTATTACGGCATTTATCATTGTAAAGTCAAGTAAGAAGTATTCCTACTACTATAAAAATAAAAAACAAAAATTTCAACCTATACAGCAATAACTGCAGATTTATCAAAGACATTACAGTTTCACTTCTACTGATTAAATTTTGTAAAGTAAATTTAATCTTCTCTAAAGCTTTGCGATTCTTTATATAAACTTTGAGCAATCTCTTTTCTTCGTCACTGCACGAACAAATCACTTTAAAAAGAGGAAGCTAAAAAAATCCAATGCGAGCCATTACTTAACCTCGTTAAAGCTCGAATCAGAATTAAAAATTAAACGGATCAATCTTTAGAACTTCCTCCCCTCCCTCTCTATCACTCTTTCTCGTTCGCTCTCTATCGTTCGCTCTTTCGTTTTGATGATCGCGATTTGTATTTCCCCGCTGGCCGAGCATACTGCGCACGCAGCCCCCGTCCAGTACTACTCGTGCTCGTGTTCGCTCTGCCGTGCAGCCGTAATTACAAGCATTCATTTCACACTAAAAGCCAGTCCAGACTCCCTACCTCCCCCCTCCTCTCTCTCTCTCTCTCTTTTCTCTCTTTCTCTCTCTCTTCTCTCTCTATCTCTCTCTCTTTTCTCTCTTTCTCTCTCTCTTCTCTCTCTATCTCTCTCAATGGTACGTGAAAAGGGGTAGAGAGCCAGAGTGAGAGGGAGGGAAAACACGCGGGAGTTAGCCAAACGAGCGGCAGCGCTTTCCCTCGTTCGAGTCCAATCACGCGTGCGTGAATGACCGCTCGGTCCGGTTTGGTCTCTCTTCCTGGGCAAAAACGATTTTATTTTCATTCTTTTCACACTGAGAACGGAAAAAATATCAATGTTGTCGGATTATATTTTTTTTTCATTCTTTCTTTTTTTCAGAGATTTTCATGTGGCGCGTGGGGCATCGAAACTTCCACGGCAATGCAGTCGTTGCGTACGAATGAACTCAATTTTTATACATTTTTTTTTACTCTATATGAAGGTAGTTGTGCCAGTTATGGGTTAGAGAAGCGTAAACGCAGAGCGGTATAATGGTCGAGGCGCGCGAAATTGGCACATTTTTTTTAAAGGTGCGGGCGGTATGGAATTGATTGCGGAAAAAACATTTAGTATTTACTGAGTAAGTGAACTTTAGAGAAAGTTGGTGTTACTAATTGCGAGTTTCGGAAATTGTTTAAATCTTAGGCTTTAATGGAAAAAATCTTTTAAAAAAAATTGTTTTAAATGGAATTTATATTTGAGGAATAAAACGTTAGATAATTTGAACAGTGTGAATATTTTCAAGTTGAAGCGTTATAAGCATAAAACTCTTCAGAAATTAATCAGATGAGATGAGGGAAACTATGATAGTTTTATCCATAATTGTTATTTTCTAATATATTAATGTACATATTAGAATTACGGTGAATGTCTCCATTTCTGCTTACATCCCTATTTCTAATCACCCAAAGTTTATCAGTTATTGTAGTTAATGAATATTATTTTAATATTCATTAAATTAAAGCTACATATACAATTTTACTATTACAACTAAAAACCGTAGTACCAAATTAAAAATATTGCAATATTGTAATAACAATTTTGATAATAATTAATACATATTCATATCATACAATAGAATGATATATATCAAAATCACCAATTTTTTTAAGCTACGGGACTCGATTACTCGACAATTATTTATTTAAAGGTAGAAGAAAAAAAACTAATTATCCCTGCGAGTTAAATGTATTTATTTACCTACGTTTCGGATGAATTTGTAGTGTCCCATTTTAAGTCTAAAAAAATATATATAATTTAAAATTAGGTTTGAGGAACTATACAACATATAATAATAGTTTGTATATAAAAAAAATGTCATAGACATAGTGTTGCATTTTATCGTTTATTTAGAAGAATTCTTAAGTCAAGGTAAATACTCAGCACATTTCGGCATTAAACGGGTAAATATCCCGCAAGGGTATAAGTAGTATAATAATATTAATTTTGGCAGATAACAAAGTTTTTATTAAGAGTTAAAACATGCGCTGCTAACTGCTTTAGCACAATCTCTTCTCAAGAAGATTTAATGTACAATCATTTATTGAATATTTACATTAATAATATTGATTTTAGGAGAAATCGACAATGTTATATACAAATATAGGTAATGTCATAGACTACGGTGTTACGCTAGATTAACCCTTCAAGGTCACTGTGGGTAGTTACCATCCATTGCTGTTTTTGTAAAATCTCTTTCTCTGTTAATTTTTCATAGTTCAAGGATCTTTTTGATAATAGGGTCTTTAGATTTCTGCTTAAAAACTATTGGAATACATATTTCAAACATTCAAGTGTATCCATGAATTTTCTCGTTACTATACTATTGATAGTTTTATAAATACAACTATTTGAAAAGTACTGGGTGGTAAATCTCTTTCTCTGTTAATTTTTCATAGTTCAAAGATCTTTTTGGTACTAGGGTCTTTAGATTTCTGCTTAAAAACTATTGGAATACATTTTTCAAACATTCAAGTGTATCCATGAATTTTCTCGTTACTATACTATTGATAGTTTTATAAATATAACTATTTGAAAAGTACTGGGTGGTAAACACCCAGTGAGACCTCGACGTATGGAAAAAAAAGTTGTAACGATGTATTCTTTGCCGTACCATTCACCGTTCGTATTTAATGAAAAACTTGCGAATTCAAATTATGTACACTCGAAGTGCCGTACGAGCTCCGTCGGACAATTATCCGTCTGAGGTGTCGCTGGAGACTGCTACGTCATTCTAAAATCTCCGCCGTCAACCTCGTGTTGACAAGCGGCGAGAGCTCGCTTTCTTTCGTCAGGGATCCAGCCAGCGCTACTCATCTCGAGCAAAGCAATGACTTGCACCAGCAACATTTTTTTGGTGATGTATGAATTCGGTGCAGAAGTGTCACGGGCGAAATAAGCCATCGTTTCGTCTCCGTCGTGGTTTTGCACAATACGTAGATAACGTTGTCTCGCGACAATTTTGTTTTAACGTTTAATCTCTTTGTCATTTGCGACGTTAGAAGTAGAAGTAATCTCGCGACCATTGTTATGTGATTTTCATAGTCTGAAACTCTGAGTTCTCTGATAATATAGTTAAATAATCTGATTAATGAAACGCGGTTTTATTGTAAAAAGAAATGCGCAGAATTGATAATAGTCAATTTAGTTAATTGACTGATTTTAATGATATGTAACTATGAATATTATTTATTGTGATAAAACAATTATGACGAAATTGAGAATAATAGGTAAGTTGAGATATTTAAAGTAAATGTTATTGACAAGCTCAATAACTTCGCAAAAATTACTTTGATATATTGGATAGTTATTTACTTGTAACGTAAATTCAAATATTTGTTTATCCTTTTTCTATCCTCAACACATTGCCATGCATGTTTTGATATTCCCAGATTTACAGTTTATATATGTGCATATATATTGAATATTACATTATTAATATAATCGCATCTGATTTTCATACAACGTGTGACCTCGAAGGGTTAAAATGGTGTATTGTTGGCTCAAAAACTTATTTCTGATAAACCTACAAAATTTCAATGAAGAATACAAATGAATTCAAAAGCCACGGTGACCACAAAATATGACCATATAAGATGCACATTCAAAATTCAAAATCGCATCTCTTTAACAAAAAGAACTTGACAGTAACTGTAAGATAGACCAATCAAAATGGAATTACGTGAGCATTACGAATATATGCACATATTTGACAGATCAAACGCATAAAATGACAAAATTATTTTATTCCCAACTCAACAACTTCTTCAAGCGGAATCTGAGTTAGCCTCTTCTTCAATAATTTTCTTAGATACCCCCTTCTTCCACTTAACCGTCGGTATAAAATGTATAAAATGACAAAAATAATGTATTCCAATTTTCATAAATTTTAAAAATTAAAAATTGCAATTCTTTAACAAAATCAAAGTTTAAATATGTTGTGAAATATGTCAATTGAAAGAAAATTACATTTACATTACCAATTCATTTTCTTGTATGTTCATTTGCTTCTTTTTAACATATATAACGCATAAAACAATTCATAAAATTTATTTTAAATTTTGCTAAATTTTGAATCTTTTACATACACACACACACACACGCACGCGCCTACGCCTACGCACTTACACACGCACACCACACGCACGTATGAACGCACGCACGCACGAACGCACATGCACGTACGCACACACGCATGCATGCACCCACGCACACACACACACATTATTGTACAATTATTACAGTTTTTTGCAAATAATTTTATTACTTTTATGACTACTTATTATACCAATTTTTAATAAAAATGGTCCACACCAATATATAACAAATTAAAGGAATGTATTAGGCTTTACATTTTATTGACCTCAAATAAACAAAGTCAAATTCCTTATTTTGCCGGAATAAGGGGTAATTTGAAAAAATCATTTAAATCAGACTGAATTTTCTCTTTCAGAATCAAGTTGTCTTATAAATACAAAGGGCTAATTTTAAGTACAATTTTAAGGAAAATGGACAAAAAATTAAATTGTGGTAAAAGTAAGTGTAAAGAGTCAGAGTTTCGCGATTCGCGCCCGAGTCTCGCCTCGTTTTCCTCTCTGCAATAACTAGTGTCCGAAGACGAAACGAAAACCAAGTCTCTAAGTAGATGGATTGTTTGAATCGTACTGGCCAATTTACCCACATCCTGTAGAACAATTAAATGCATCGATAACAATTAAATGCAAGTATATTATCACAGTTAAGAATGTCTTGAAAATCCATGGACAACAAATAGTACATTATGTAACAAGGGAATAAAGTCGACTTTTTTTCCGTGTCGTATATAGAACTTTATTTCCGACTTAACTATGGCCACTTTATGGATTTGAAGAGTTGGACCCAAGGAAAGAGAAATATATAGTTAAAAATAAAATAAAAAAGGAAAAAAAGCAACAGAAACTGAACTTTACTTTATTCCCGAATTTGCGGTAAATACAAAAAATGCATTTTCGGGAAAAAGTAGATTTGCAGGAATCATATGCTACTTTTGTCCTCCTGTTCAGCTCAATAAAATGGCTATTACGGTTGAGTCAGGAATAAATAATTTTTTTGTTTTATTTTTTTTAGATAAAGATATTCGCAATTAAAACAATAAATTAAAAAATTAATCATGATTCTTATTATTTTTCGGTTTTAGTTCTTGATAATAAAGAAAAAATTTTCAAATTTTCGATCATAATAACATACTCAAATATAAATAAGTAAAAAGTATTTTTATTTTCTAAACAATCTTATAATAAGTATGAATCATCTCTCAATTCTCATAAAACCCAAATCTTCATAAAAAATTAGCCGCCCACATAGAAACAATGAAGAACGTCCAATCGTCCGCCGTCATCCCACCAATCCTTTTAGTCCGCGCCTATCCGCCCATACGATTCAATAGCCCCGTCGCATCCCCAGCCTCCACCCTGTAAACTCTGAATTTTCCACAGGTAAAGGAGAGAAGACCCGGCAGCGACTTTCATCCTCGTCCTCAATCTGCCCTGGAGACGCGCGGCGCGATCGGGGCAAATCCCGGCCGCCGTTGGCCGCTCGATTTATCTCCGTTTCCACGGCCGCGCTCGCCTTTTATCTAGCCATCTAGTCGTTCGACCTATGAAAATATAGAGCGGCGCAGGCAGACAGGCAGGCAGGCAAGGCTTTCTCGGCTGCGCGAGCGCGAGTAAAGAATGAGCCAATCTCGCGTATGATCGAACATTTCGATTCGGCTCCGGGAGGAAGACATCGTGTGTGTGTGTGTCTCTTTCTCTCTCTCTCTCTCTCTTTTGCGAGAAGCCCTGAGCGGAGCTAACCAGCCGAGAGAACGGCATACGGGTATAGAGGGGGGTGGAGGAAGAAAGTTTTATGCACACAGGAGAATGGAAAGATGACTTTGAAAGAGGAAGAGGAGGAGGAGTGAGAAGATGGAAAAAGTGATTTTTCTAGCGGAAAATGTAAGTTGAAATTTGGAATATGGTAGGTAAATGTTGAATTACTGTAAATGACTGGAAACCTTTTTTCGGAACAATTTTAAGAGCTATTATTGGAAGCCTAATAGCACGTAAAATTCTCAAAAAAGTATTATGAGCTTTAATTAACAAATAGTAAAATAATAAAATTATATTTGACAAATACATTATTTATAAACTAAAACAAATAACAGATGTAGCAGTAACTAAACTATATAAGATAATTATAGTACTGTTTTAATTATACAATTTTATTACTTCCATGAGCTTTCAAAATAAGCAAAATTTAAATTAGATCCAGGTTACAGTAAAGCATATATTGAAATAGCAGATGACTTGGAACAGTTGAATACTACAATATGATAGTTTGAGACACAGACTATAGTAAAATATGTAGGTAGGTTTTAATTTGTCTCCACGCAATCTATGGATAGCCTTATGTACAGAAAGAGCATTGTTCGCTAAAGTAAAAGAAAAAGAAGAACAAATTCTGCATTTGGACAAAAATGCGATTTTCAAAAATTATTTGAAAGACTCACAGACGCAAATGGATATTGAAAAAAAGCTTTCTAAATTACTATAACTGAATCGTTTGATTGATTAAAGACGATATATTATAATAATGCCCGATACAACTTTAGTTAAACTACATTAATATCTGTTTAAATGTGCAATAGAAAATGTCCAGAAGAATTATCACTTCTTCACATTAGATCACTGATATATTCCGAACAAGAAATAACGGAAAATGCCGACTATTACAAAATGCTGTAAGATGTAGCTAAGGATTTAGTGTTTAAGTGCGCTCAAATAGAATAGAATAGAATATGATAAGCTTTATTTTAAACAAGTCAAATATAACATGTATATATAAATTTATATCACTTAGAACTGGATAACAATCAAACCCAGTTAGTACGTAGTATTAATTAAATTATTAGTGCTTAATGCTGACAAGGCGAAAGAAAAATGTAAAGATAACGATAATTGTGTTACACCAAAAGGTGTTTGCTTGCATGAAATAAATTTTTAAGTATAGTACTCGTAGTCACGTATTTTTATATGAATGAGTGCATTTATGAGATGTATTAGTGAGTGTGAGGTTGAATAAATTCATGTATATGCTAGGATTTCGATACTAAAAGGGATAAGCACATTGCGTCCTACAGGATTCAATTATAGTGGGTTAAGATTGATATTGAAAAGCAGTCTGGTCATCTAATTGTATAAGAGCCTAAACATCAAACAATTATTGTACATACGGTTACTTTGCGAAAAAAGCAAGGTAAAACGTCCTGTACGGAATAAAGTGAAACATCTCTAAATTCCTTATATGTACACTAAAATTAAAAAAAAGATCTTTCTAAGTACAAGACGTGTATTTGTGAAATTCATTCTCTTTTACAATAAGCAAGTTACCCATCCTTAATATCTATTAAAGTGGTACTACAAAAGACACTTTACTAAGTTGACTAAATTGTGGAAATGCTGTAACGTCTGAAAATATTTTTATTTTTATAATTAAGATACTATGTTATATAATTAAATATATATTTAACGTGTGTATGAGACTGTGATGTGATTATTTCCGCATGAACGACTATATGTAATTAAGTAAATATTTTATACCTAATTTTATATATGGACTTGATAGATTTTTACGATGACTAAAAAATCATATTTCAGTTCTGTAAATTGATATCAGTCGAAATATGCCAACTAAGCCTCTCTCTACACTCACCTTCGTAACATCCACTATTTCTTCCTCTCATATTATTATGTGAAATTTTTTCCAAGTCAGATTACATCAGTACCAGCTTATTACACAAGGAGCACACAAAATATCTCGAATCGAAGATTATGTACCTTGAGCACAAATCTTCGCCCCTAGTTAGAGCCAAAATTTAATTCTTTTTATTAATACTCATTTTTACACTTTATGCATTTTAATTTCTGATTCTTACATCTAAACAAAATAAAGCGTACGCAAAATAATAATGAGTGTGAATGAAAATAATTTGACTCTGACGCCAAACAGCAGCGACGATTTATGCTTAAAGCTACATAATATTCAATTCAAGATATTTTACGTGCTGCTTGTAGTGCATCAAATTACAGTAAACTGCTGGTGACGTAAGTCTGCTTGAAAAAAAACGTTGACAAAATAATATGAACAAGAAAGAACCCCCACGCAAAAAACCAAATCTCCTCTATACCCATATCTGGAAATACCTCTCGCGGCGGCGCATATTCCTCGAGCCAAGCAATTCGCACAGCCCGCAAAGCTTTAGCTCTCACTCCCCCCTCTCCCTATCTCACTCAATTCTCTCTTTCGCTCTCGCGAGAATATAAATGCCCTCGATTTCGTCTATATAATCATGGGAGTGTGAAATTAACCGGCCAATCCTGCAGCAGTCGACCGCAGAGAGAAAGCCCCGCCCCCCGCCGCGATGGGGTCACCGTCCGCCCGAGTGCAGTATAACAGCGTAGCGGTGCGACGCCCCCCGAATTTTTGCGACGAACGCGCGACGCGCCGCTGGATTTTGCAGTGTGCAGCGCCGCTCGTGTGAGACGGATCGCAGTCGTGCGAATTTTCTCTACTGGTGGTGGTGGTGGATGGGAATGGACGAGTGGTATTGGGCGAGTTTTTGGTTGGAGGGTATGGGTGAGCGTGGTTTGGGGGAGTTTTTGAATGTTGATACGGGAGTAACGTGAGATCGATGAGAGAGAAAATATAATAATTTAAAAGTTATGATATACCTTGCTAATTGCACTATGGCATCGCAATATTTGTATTTAATAATGCACCGTTTTTATATATATCACTATTTTCTTTCCTCAAACAAAAGCTCTCATTCGTTTGGTTGACCCTTTGAGCGCTATCATCCAAAAAATTTTACTTCTACTAATCGCTGTAGTACTAACGAAACATTATCGCCCAAAAATAACCAATTTAGTATATATAGAAACACAATGGTAAAAATGCTGGTCCATGAAAATGAGAGCCGTGAATCAATTCTTTTCATAATTGGCTTTAAAAGTGTGCCCACGAATTTTCAATTATGCATAATATACGTGCTTTCAAATTTTATTTCTAATTTTTTTTTGTGCAGAAAGCTAAAAGTTTGGTGGATTTGCCCTTATATGTAAGGGAAAATGTCGGTGAAAATACGCCATCAGGATATTTTATTTTGAAACAACTAAATAAATGCGCCACATACTCAAAGCAACATTTACACGAACATTCGAACATTTAAAATACGACTATTATGTACCCAGTTAAATAAAGAGTTCAACTAACACATGCACGACCCTACCAACCTTTATTTAATCGTTCAATACTATTCAATTCAAGCCATGTACAACAATGTAATTTCACGTACACGTTGATAAACGTTTTTACATTTCAAACGCGCGTGATCACATGCGCTCTGCTTCCCCAAAACGCGCCACAGCGAATATTTCGCGAGCTACGCACTTTTGCACGTGCGTACGGACTAGATACGTATAAAAGGGACACGTCGGAAAAAAGGGATAGGACGAGCTTTGGCGCACGCACTTTTTCGCTGTATCGTCGATTCCAGCGCCAAATTACAATCCATTCTCAGAACCTTTTTTTCTCGTTCATCCTGAGTCGATTTTATTTTTGTCAGTGCCGATCACGTTTCGATTCTCGACGATTACATTCGTTGACGTCTATAATTCGTCCCTGGATTCCTACTCCTGTTCATATGAGCCTACGACTACAGAGGGAAGCGAAGAAAGAAAGAAAGCGGAATTAAACCGCAATCCTGATTATGGCATTTGTCTGTTAATTGAATCTATAATCTGTGCGGCGCAATGGCTTTCCGATAAGCAGCGCCAGCTTTTACGCGTAGTTTTATACTCGGCGATTATCGTTTGTGTTTATTTTCCTCGGTGCATACGTGATAGTCGTCTGGCTATCTAGGATGATTAAATTTTTTCAAATTAAAGCCTAATGTAATAGTTATATCTGCATACAGGCTTTCAACTTTGAATTTTGTATGCTGTGAAATTTCGTATCATTAGAGCGTAAACATAGTTTGAAACTAAGCTTCGAAAATGAGTTTTCGTTAATGATAATATGATTCAGAATAGCTATTTGGAATTTCTAAATATTTCCCAGATATATATTTATGAAGTAGGAAAATCAGTATATTTATACTTAGAATCTATATTTATACTTGATAAATCGCGGGATACTGTAGTGAGATATATAAAAACATCCATTATATCTGTTAAGAGCTTGCAATTATTCGAATGTAATTTTCTACTTTATGTTAGTTAATGTAGATAAATTGCACACTATCAAGGTTTGCTTTTTTAGTAATTAATTTAGCTTTATCAGGATGGCTAAGATCAACGAAAGGCGCTGCAAAAGGCGCATCGACTGTGATCGGTGGAGATTGGGGCTGCTAGGTCAGGTCACCACAGGCAGACGGTTCATAACCATATAGCACTCAATATTACAGGAATGTCGTAGAAATATTTCAATGTTGCGGTGATATTGTGGATAAGTTGATATATTGTAGCTACATGTCCGTGATATTCCAGTATGACTTTCAAGATTGCAATACTTCAGCAATATTTCTATGATATTACATTACGATATATCACATTATAATATTTCAGTGATATTTTTATAATAATTCTACAATATTACATTGTGATAAATCTCATCTCGAATCACATCGTAATATACGTTGAAATTACTGCAACATTGTTGCGTAACATATCGCATTGTAATATTTCATCACTATTCATGCAAGTTTACAGGATGATATTTTTCGATGCATCTCACATTAATACTGCCGAAATATTTGTACAATATTACAATGTGTCAAACACTGGGACAAAGGTAAAGTACCCAATACTTGAACCGAAAATACAAAATCAGTGTTTGTAGAGCCAAAAATCAAAATTTTTATAATATCTTTAATCTAATCGTTAATTCGACATATTTTATTGTAATTAATACAAAAAAAAAGCCGTTTACATACTTTTTTATACCAAAAAAGTAAGTTTAAATTGGTCCTAATTTTCGTTTTGTCCAGGGCTACCCGTTTTCACTAACCATACATGAATTGCTGCCGAGAACATATTTATAAAGACCACGATCTGGAGTCAAGCGTGATCCTGCTAGTATTTAATTAATCCTTTAACGCCCAGACGGTTGCTCACGACCGCCCATTTTTGGGTGCTCCCCAAAAATAAGCAATTAATAAAATAGGTTATAAACCACCTTGACACTTTCGTTTGAATAGAGACGGAACTATTGGGAATGGCAGACGTGAAAACAGCGCGTTTTCGTTTCAGCAAAATCAAATTGGCGATCACGTTCTAACGAAATTTATGCAGTTAGAAATATTGATGCAGATTTTACTTAAAAAAGGTAAGTCAAATATACTTTTCTATATTTCTACCAGTATACTTAAATTAGAGATCTTAAATTAGAAAATAGCCACTCGCTAAGATAGAATTAATTAAATTTTCGGTTTGGTATTGTATGCTGAAGTTCGGTGGTCGTGTGTGACCGTTCAAGTGTGTACTGATAGAATAGCAATGAATAGAAAAATTCATGATACGTCTATTCTATAATATTTTAGCATTTCTAGTGATGAAATAATAATGAAAACTCGCGCTGAAACTCCTACAGAGTCTAACAAATCTAAAATAACCGACCCTTTATATCGATAAAAATAATGGTCCTAAGATAAATTCTTATCTTACGCGTTACGATTAGAAAAAAACCAACCCCACGCGCTACGATTAGAAAAGACCTATATTACGCATTTCGATTATAAAAGACCTGTCTCACGCGCTACGATTAGAAAAGACCTATATTTCGCGTTGAGATTGGAACGTACTTACTTTTTTGAGGTTGTTCTGTCGGCTCTATTCGATGCTGAAAATTTGTTATGAAACGATTTGACACCTCACTTTTCATGGCGTGAAAATGATAATCTTACATAGGTAGTAATAAAAAGTCAATATAAGTTATAATTTAAATTATCTTATAATAATTATATGATATCAAAGTATGTGTAAGAAATAGTCTCACAAAAGATAGTACGTTTCTAATCGCAATGCGCAAAATAGGTCTTTTCTAATCGTAACGTGTGAGATAAGTCTTTTCTCTTAGGACCCATCGATATAATAAAGATTATACACCCTCGGTGTGCACCGTGGCGAGGAGGATCTGAATGACTAGATCGCTGATAGCGAAGATATCTGAGATGATTCTCTTTTTGACATCAGTGTCGAACAACGAGAACCCTCTCCTGTTGCAAATATCAACATAGCTAAGCGTCCCGGTGTTAAAAACACAAAGCAGCATGTAATACAGGCAAATGCAGCCCCTCTGAGAATTCTATATTATTGAAATAAGACTATATAATAATAATCTTATATAATAAATAATGATTTACTGTTCATCGATGAGAAAAACATTTTCAATTATGTTCCTACCACTGAAATCTTAGCAGAAATATTAATTTGTCTGGTTTTGGAAAAAAGTCCATTTTTACACCTTAAACGCCTGGATGGTCGAATACGACCGCTCTCGGGAATCGTATTGTAGGTATTTTGTATGCGACTATAACGGATGGATTCTTAGTTTGGGATCGTTTTAAGCATAATTTAAGAGAAAAAAAATCCTCCGTATCAACAAAAGTGTTAACATCAGCGACCTCTACTCCAGGAATATTTTTGTAATATCGGTAGAATATATTAGAAGCATTCCTGTAATATCACTGAGTTATAATTCAATATCATCATTCTTTCGATAAAATAATAATAATATTGCTGGAATGTCACTGAAATATTACCCAGTATTCTCATTATTAAATGTGAAATGATTATAATATTTCAATAATATCACTGCAATCTTTCCCACTATCGCCACAAATACGAAAAAATTTTTGCCTGATTGTCACCAAAATATTCTACTAATAGTTCCGTAATATTCCTGTGATAAAATTACGCGGACTTAAATGTTGCTCTAGTATCACTAAAATATTACTGCTATATATCACAGAAATATATAATATTGCATGTGGTATCCGTGTGATACTGTTGCAATATTGAGTGCTATGTGGGCAGTAATATATTAAATCAAACAATTTCTTACAGGAATGATTAACTATGTATGAGGAAACCGTCACCTACACCCCTTTGTCTCTCAGTATCTAATACAGAAACCCAAAATTAGCCGCAAATATCAACCGGGAAGAAAATGAGCAATGAAATAAACCCATCTGAGCCTGCCTCTAATTTTATAGAGCCAGCCTATCCGCAAAGAATCCACGCGTTATGGCCCAGCCTACCACTACACCCGACACACTGCGTTAACCACGCGCGTACACCACTGGTGTACGCAAGCCTGCACTGCAGTTACGCTACGCCGCGCCGGCAACTAGTCTACGGCCGTTACCGGTAAGTGTAATGGCGTCACGGAAATATTACGGCTTTGCGGCCGGGGGTAGGGAAGAGCCGATAAAACCACCGCGCCACGCGCGAGCTTTTATTTACGACGATGACGCGCAATCTGCCGCACCGCCGCCACCGCAAAGTGGGAGGAATTGAGAATCTGGGAGGAATTGCGGCGGGCTAAAGCAGATCGCTGCGTTCGGAATCTCATTGCGAATAAGTGCACACGACGATTTATCCTCTTGTGCATTATCGCGATTTGGCTCGGTGAGGAAAAACTTTTTTCGTAGGAGAAATGTAATTTTTTGGAGTCTATTATGAAGATTGCCGATAAGCAACTCGCTGAACCCGCTCACTATATCAGTATGTTCCAGCGTTAAACAACTATTTTTGTGATCGATTTCATAAAAATTTTTTAGTTCATGAGGAAATATTGAGTTATAGGAGGTTTGGATATATATAAATATCAAAATCTTAATGTTTATTATATTGGACAAATGCAGGGAATGGTGCCCAGTTCGTATGTTGTTATAAGTAATAAAGTTATGGTGCAAAAACATGTTCGTTACGTAACGTGATCCTTGGCGCATGTGTATTAGTCTTATGCATGTAGTAGTGAGTGGTATAGTATGGTGAGTGTTTCTCCTTTCTCCATTCATCTCTGTCTTGGGCGATACCTGTCGATAGGGCTCCCGTCTCTGTCATACCTTACCCATTCGTCTTCGGTTGATATCCGTTCATAGGGCACCCGTATCACTTATTCTCAGGCAATGCCCATTTCTAAGGCCCCGATCTCACTTGCTTCCAGGCGATACCCCTTCATAGAGCCCCTGCTAGACTAATTCTTCTCTCATACTATCTTGGGTCACGCGCAGGGGAGTTGGGGCACCATGGGTGCCAAGGTGATGGATCCCCGTTCCCTCTTACTCGTTCGGTGTTGTTCAGCGAGTAGTATGGCTTGTCTTCGTGTGCTCGGTTACCATTTAGTCATCTTCTGATTGCTACGCGAACTGGCAAGTCATCCGGCTAGATGCCCCGCCTGGAGGTTCCCTGCAGTTCCTCATGCTAGGAAGACTATGCCACGGTCATGCGTCAGCACAGGCAACCATGGAGGGGATATTGCATATTATTAATATTTTCAACAGTGATACTAACCATAAGAGAAGTAACACCATCTTTCGCTACTATCTGAGAGATCGTAGACCGTACAGGACCAGCACGATGAGAAATCTACAACAATATATATATATACGAAATAAATAAATCCTCATGCACCATTCTACCAGCGATACTCACTCTCTTGTACAAAACCAGAGACTTCGTAGAGGCGACGAATTGGATGATGCACATAAAACATCAACTGTAGCCATCAATTAAACTTTTGCAGCGTATCATTCAAGAGTGAATCAGACCGTCACCATGTAAAGAAATGATGATGATCACTTAACATAAATAGCAGCTCATCGTCGCGTTCTAAGATGGCTTTAGCATCACCTTAAAGATTTTTATTGATAGTACAATGAGATGGAATGAAAAGAAAAAATAGTTTCAGCCAGCTACGCGTTACGTAATCGGTAGCAACGTGTGGATTTCGGTGACGAAGTGCCAGCGGCTAGTCTGCATGAGTGGGAATTGACCGATGAAAGGGGAATAGCGAGATTTGCGAGCGACGAGCTGAGTAGCCGCGAGAGAGCTCGACACTATGCTCGGAAGCTCCGGTGAAGGCGGATCACTGCGCTCTACTTCACCTCGAGCTAAAGAGAAACCTGTCGTGCTCCTTTTTCCTCTCTCCCGCGACGACATAAGTGCGAGCTTTGACTGGCCGGAAAATATACGGTTTTGACGTATTTGTTTTTTCCCTCATATCACCGTCAAAAAGTTATTTCCTTTTAGATTCGGATTTAGGTAAAAATTATTAATCGAATAAACGAAGTATAAGTTCAATATGCATTTTTTGTTTTTACACGAACATATTATAAATGTTTCATTTCAAATACATGCATAGTGAATATATAAAATAAAATATTTACTTTAATATTATCCCATACTCCCAAATAATCCTATCTCGGCGAATATTCAGGAGACACAGGTATAGGATACACTGCGCCTCCTAGACTGCACTTTCCCGCTCGTGTACTGAGACGTGCTAATAACACACGATAATACATCGAGAGTTGGATCACCGTGGCTCATCAAAAACGTCGGGACCAGCGTCGAAATAAGAATAAATCGCTCCGCCACATGGTTGCGTGGGTATAACCCTGAAAATAACATTATTGCGAGCGCTCATACCGGTTTGTATTGCACGTACCGGGAGACCGCGACGCAAGTTTGGGCGAAATGACTTGGAGTCAAGGTCCAAAATTGATCAAATCTCAAATGTTTTTCTTATAACTTCTTCAAAATGTTGTAATTGGCTTAAAAATGACATATTTGTCCGACGGTTGCCTGAAGTTAACATTTAAAGCTCTATACCACCGCAACAGCTTTCAACCTTTGATTTTGGGCACTTTTATTACATTAGGTGACTAAAATAGTATATTGTGTACCTAGAGTTTACTACTTTTCAGCAGTCTTTTTTTGCCCGTGTATGGTTTGTAGTATGAGTCAAGGTGAGAAATAACACAAGGGCAAAAAAAGACTTTTCACACAAGGTACCGTACATTTTGTCATATATGTCTTGATTTCGCGTTTATTTTGTATGCCTCTAAAGCGGGTCTAATTGTGGTTATTTTTCGAATAGGTGTTAACATATATTTATAAAATCAGAATAAAATATAAATAACATTTTTTCCAAAATTTTCAATAATTTTAAAATTTTTACTAATTTTAAAATTTTCACTAATTTTAAAATTTTCACTAATTTTAAAATTTCCACTAATTTTAACATTTCCAAAAATGTTTAAAATTTCCAAAAATATTCAAAAGTTTGTTAACGACTTCATCATATTAGCCAAGCCAAAGACGACTTGTTCTTCTAAATAAAATTGTAGTTTGCTCTTTTTTTACTAAAGAACCTGCTATATTCGACGAATTTTCATAACAGTATATGTTAACGAATTGACACGGTTGACGTCGCATTTCAAAGAGTGTACCGAGTATTACTCATATGTAGTAAAATTAAGAGACAATATGCCAACCAATTATTTATTTATTATTTTTTATTTAGTTAAATATATCATTTTAAAGCCAATTACAATATTTTGAAGGGATTACAAGAAGAACATTTGAGATTTGGAAAATATTGGACGACCCGGTACATACATCCCCCCACACACAAACTTACATACATGTACACACACATACATGCATATACACACACATACATACGCACACACACGCACACGCCCACACACACACACACACATACACACACACTTATACAGACATTTTCTAAAAATGGTGTATTTTGATTTCTAAAGTTTCAAAACATGTTCTAACATGTTTTTAGCATAACTTCTTTTTACTATCACGAAGCTTTCTCTTTGAGGAAGCAAAAAATGTACTCAGTAACTCATCCTAAAAGTTTGAATCCCACAGCAGATAGTGGAGGGATTGTCTTGGTCACCGTTGGTAGGAATCACTTCTTCGTATCAATCGATCTTTCAATCTTTTGGCACGTTACAATGCAATTAAAATATTTTGTCCCATAACTATTATTCAAGTGACACAATCTTTTTGCAAATCTCTCGTAAACTAACCAGCATCCAAATTTCTTTCTCCCTCTACCAACCATCATACTTTCTTCCCAATCTAAAACAAGACACCGGAAACTTAAAAACTCGCGAAGTCTCCGGAAGTTAGTTCAGCTTCAAAAAGCCATTTCATCACTCGGCTACACTCCGTTCCAACCACATTCCTCTCTGCCTTAGTACCCGAAGAAAACTCTCCCTAGCGCACGAACTAGAAAACCGCGGGCCGAAAGATTTTTCGCGAAGGGTCCTCCTCGCGAAATCAGACGAACCGTTAGAGCGAAAAAGAGTGCAGACCGAGGAAGAAGAAGTAGACGAAGAAAGAGCAAGCAGACGAAGAGGAGCAGAGCAGAGCAACGCAGCGCTCAGCTAATATTAATAAGTAGAAGGAAAAGTTGGTTTGATCAGTAAAGCAGAGCGAGCAAGAGAGAGTCCTAGAGAGCGACCACATCACAGAGAGCCAAGTCGATGCTATTAGCATAATTACAATACTTTCCGCCGTCTGTGCGCGGCCCGCCCCTCACTATCCGTCCAACTTTCTGCCTCTTATTTTAAGCCCCATCCGTTCCGCACACACACTTCTCCCACCCTCTTCTCGTCCACTCTCTATATATTCTTCCTTTGGCCATTCGGTGAGTGGCGTACGTACTCTCGCGTTTCTGATATTCCTGATGAGATTGCGGACGAATCCATTACACTGATGCGGTATTAAAGAGGCTAAATCACCGGGATGAGAGAAAGATCGGTACTATTTCGCTGTTGCTGGTTCGCAGTATTGTAAAGTTCGCAGATATGGTGAAATAAAAGAAGGGATTGCTTAAGTAGGTTATGTGCATAGATATATGTCATAGAAAACAAACTTTTTTTACAACAATTCAATCTCACATAATGATATGAAAGTCAATATATTATGAAATAAGGGATTTATGTTAAATTAAAATTTTTTTTATTGACATTCCGATATTGTAAAATTAGATATCGTCAACTTTAGACTTTAAGATGGCTCTCTGATCAAATTTAAAAAATCTCCAATTTTTATTATTTTAAATTGTCACTTTACAGGTATATTTATAGTGATTTTCCTAAGTTATATACCGATTTTCAGCGATTTTCCTTGAGACGTTCTCAAGTAATCTTTGATGAAGTGCTTTTCTTCGAGAAAAATACAGGAATCTTTGAAATTAACCTCGCGCATTATACATTGGTATATTACACCTTGGAAAATTTTTTTGTACATACTATATATGAATATAAATGAAACTGCCAGTTTAGATTTTTCAAAATGCAATCATCATTTTTGGAAAAATTGGAATATTATTTTTTTTTAAATTGCTTTAAAAAAACTCATATTTCAGATATCAACTACGGTAAATCAGCTTTTATATTTGAATTTCGAAAACCTAAACCAAAACTTCTTTTTAAAATACTTTCAACAAGATATTCTAAGAGTTTCATAAAAATCGATCAAAATCATTTGCGTCAGGACAATCTTTAATATTGGAAAGTTAGTTAGCCAGAAAATAACGTTTTATACAAAAATTGTACTTTTACAGAACTATATAATTATATGAATTATATTAATATAAAAATTGAAAATGAGTTTTCTCTTGGTATTTAAATGACTATTTAGGTTAAAAGCCTTGACACAAACATATTACAAATACTCTGGAATCAAGAGCAACGGAAACAAATTATTATTAATTATTATTATATAATCATATGGTAAGTTTTGAGGGCTCAAACCATTATTTAAATATATTTTATAGCTGAAGAATGGGTTTATCTATCTGTATTCCACATTCGACCGATATGGCTACTTTTTGCTCCTGAAAATCGGGGCGAAAGTAGCATATATTTCCCGTAAACCCATTTACGGGGCGGAAGTAAAATTTGCGGGGCGAAAGTAAATTTAGCGGGGCAAAAATGAAATTCTCGGGTCGAAAGTAAAATTTGCGGAGCAAAAGTAAAATTTGCGGGGCAAAACTTAAAGTTTCGGGACGAAACTAAAATTTGAGGGGCAAAAGTAAAATTGAAATTTTTTTCTTTTACAATTTCTTTTATTTTTACAATACTATTCGTTTTATAATAAATTGATATACATCTAGAGGATTTTTACAAAAGATAAAGAAATTGTAATTACAAAATAAACGAAATCTTTATTTAGATATTTTCTATTTGAGCGCGTGCATACGCATTCTTGTAGATCAATCTAGAAAATATAAAAAAACACGTCGGCCCTACTTTTCAGGGTCAATAAATGGCCACAGTCGAGAGTGGAATAAAATTCTATATGCAACACGGGACGAAAGTAGAATTTTCCCTCGGGTGATTACTGCCCTCGAGAGAAGATTTTTCCCTCGGGTGATTTTTCCCTCGCTTTGCTCGTGCAGTAAACGCCCCCTCGGGACAAATCTTTTCACTTTTGACCAATATTCGACCAGAGAGCAAGCTTAAATGAGAAAAAGTTGACAAAACAGTGGAGACTTTTTATTTGTTATCTGATTTTAATTAGGAAGGACTCATTTCGTTCCATGAAAGATTTCGGGGGGACTTACCCATATATAAATGGAAAACATCGAAAAACCTAGAACCTAATACAGTCAACTGTTTATAAGGCTATACACGTATTTTTGTAAGCTTGTGCGTGTACACATATAAACTATATGCTGTAACTTTGCAGGCTTTTAGACGGGTTTTAATTTTGATATCGGCAAGTTCTCCTCAATTACTCAAGGTACAAAATGAGACCTTCAAAATTCAAATAGGATAACAAATAAAAAGTCTCCACTATTTCGTAAAATTTTTGTCTTTTAAAGTCTAAAGATGACGATATCTAATTTCACAATAACGGAATTTCAATTAAAAAATATTTTCGTTTGACAAAAACCCCTTATTTAAAAATATATTGACTTTCATATCGTTATGTGGGATTAAATTGTAGTAAAAAATGTTTGTTTTTTATGACATACCGGGTTTCTCCGAGATTGACTTTCATATCATTATGTGGGATTAAATTGTAGTAAAACATGTTTGTTTTCTATGATATACCGGGTTTCCACGGGTGCTCTCCACGGAGAGGGACGTGGCTCCCTAATACATTATCAACTTATTGCTTTAGCAATTAGTAAAGTAATTACTTCAGAAATAACTCAACATTTATTTGACATATATTATTGCTTTAGTAATTACCAAAGTAATTACTTTATTTTAAAATTCATTCTTAAGTTAATTTCTAAAGCAATAACTTGATAATATATTAGTATTATAAAAAAATAATAAATATTACTAATCAAACGAAAGTATTTGAATTTGGCAGTCAAAATCTCAAATGATTATATGAAAATATTGTAAAAATGTTTTTAATACAAATTTCTATTATAAGAAAAATAGCTAAAACCTATCGTCGTGAATATCTTCATAGAAAACCTTTATATTCCTTGTTTTAGTATTTATTAATTAGCAGATATATTCTAAAGAATATAAAAATGAATTTCACTATTCAATAAACTTATTATTTCTTGAATTAAGTAATCCAAGTGACTCACCTGATCCGTTTGACTTCATTCTCCCCTACGTGATACTACAACAATTAGTCTCAATTCTCTTTGAGAAAGCATTATTCTACGGCAGATAGCAGAGATTCTTTTGAGTTCTTCGTCTTCAAAAATACTTTCGATCCCAAACCAACGTAAATCCACTACCAAGCAACTCGCCCAATCCCACCTAACAATCGTACTCGCATCATGCCAAAGCAATAGACCTCTCCTCTACACAATCCTCCTCTTTAACCGCGAAAATCATACAATAAATCCCAGCAAACCTCGAACTTAAAAGCATTATGCAAATGGGTCTGCCAAGTGCTGCTACCCCTATCCTCTCTCTCTCTCTCTTTCTCCTCTCCTCTACACGGGAAGTGAAAACGAGGGAAATTGGCGCTGCTGCTGCACTCGCGCAGCCTCCCACACGCCGATTAATTGAGATTTACACTCCCCCGTGCATACCCCACGCTCACACACACGCGTACTCGCGCGTCCTCTATTACGCATGATGAAGTGCCGCCACGAAGGAAAGACGCCTGGCGCGAAGGAAGGAAGACGAGGGGTGCCAAGCTGATTCAGCCGCAGAGTCAGCCGAGCGAAAGAGCCCCGCCGTGTTTACGCTCCTCGTCGGATGAATCCGATCGCCGAAATTTTAGCGGTGCGCAGCAGGATTTCCGCATCCGAGGAGTCAGGCGCGATTCGTCTGCGGCGCGCGACGCGCGTGATGCAGGTGACCCAGGGTGCGAAAGATGACGGCGGGTCTTTGGAGTGGTTGGGAGGAGGCGAGGGTGCGGGGTGATTGGGACAAGAAAGTGCTGGGGTGGAAGGAATTGGGATTCTTTTGGGGGGGATTGAAGGGTGCGATGCTTGTGTGTTTGGTCGGGTGCGATGTGTGCTCGACCGTTTTTGGGTTGAATGTCGTACGCAGTATGAATTTGATGTTGTTCATTGAATAATCACTAATTGTATGATAAACGTATATTGCATTTAAACTTCCAGAAATATATCTAATTATATATGATGTGTTTATTAAGAAACAATGTTTATTTTTAACTCTGGAAAGTGGACAAAATTAAGTAAATTTGAATAAATGTTAGAAAATTTGAATCTTTTCTGAATTTGATACATGATGTATGAAAGATCTTTAAATATTTTCTCATATTTTGCCATATAATTTCTCATTTATTTACATTTTTATACCTTTACTAATATTTCAAATGTTGTCGAAGATCTCGACAAGAAATTCATATAACATTATTTTACACTTTCGTACATTTTCTCATATTTCTTATTTCCAACTAAAGTCATGCTTTAGTTACTCAGTTAGAGCAAAGATTTTTTTACACATAAACATCGCCCCGCTCTCGTTAACCGTACAGTTTTCCATCCTCCACTCCAAAACGAATGATACCCATACAGAGAACACTCGCAAAAAGGACTGTCGGACGGCATTGCAAGAAGACAAGAGATAAAAACTACGCGCATAAAACGGATACATCCGCGGGGACAGAAAGAGACAGCCGAGGCCGCCGCGTTGTCGCAAAATAGAGAAATCGAAGGTCCTGTGCTCTTGCGGTACGCGACTGACGGGACTCCATCCCTCTCTTTCTCTTTCTCTCTCCCAGTCTTCGTTGTCGCTTGTAACGAAGTGGATTAGTCAGAGTGACAGAGGGTCGTAATTCCCTGGGCAAATGACGTCGATCGTATAACGAACATACCGTTGCCTCGCGACTTCCGTGTCCCGATAGATCTGCCTCTCTCTCTCTCTCTCTCTCTCTTTCTCTCTCTCTCTCTCTCTCTCTCTCTTTCTCTCTATCTCTCTTTCTCTCTCTCTCTCTCTCTCTCTCTCTCTTTCTCTCTATCTCTCTCTCTCTCTCTCTCTCTCTCTTTCTCTCTATCTCTCTTTCTCTCTCTCTCTCTCTCTCTTTCTCTCTCTCTCTCTCTTTCTCTCTCTCTCTTTCTCCCTCTCTCTCTCTCTCTCTCACACACTCTTACGCAATATGTGTGCTCTATGAGAAAATCAACGAAAAAACGTCTCAAAAAGAGAAAAGAAGAAAATTTAGAGCACACTACCTATATCCAAATTATATCAAACATTGTTTGCTGAACTACATATGTATCATTAACGAAGGTAGTAAACTTAAGAAAATCCTTGAGTTTTACTGCCAAAATTTGGAGTTTAACAAAACTAACATTGTACAGTTTTGAAAATTAAGTGAAAAAGAAAGTTAACCTTACATTACCTCAGTAATAAATTTAGTAGTTACGAAATTAGTTTTTATTAAAAAGCGATATCCTTAATCACTGCTATCGAACCTCTAGAGCATTACTACTTAAAAAATTGGTCATTTAAGTAAATTTAATAACAACTTTTTAATCATTGCACTGTATATTACGTACAGGAAATATGTAAATAATTTTGAACATACATGATTTCAATTTAATTGGTATATTTATTAATTATTCCGAATGAAATAGGCAAAGTTTTTTCTCTTTGTGATGCAAATAATCGAAAAATATGTACATATAATCTTAAAATATACATGATTTTCATACGAGTTATATATTTAACAATTCCTTAAAAGTATATTTTGAGAAAGAAGTATACGATTTTGAATGTTGTACAGTGGCCTTACATCACGTATTCGATATTTACGCTAACAGACAGTGATATTCAGTTGTGACCCCTTGTTCCATCTTTATAACGGGACTTTTCTGAACCCAAGTAGCTGAGATACACAATAAAATAAAAAGTGATATTTATTTATAGATGGGTGATTTGCACTAATCTCTGTACATTCGATTATGGCCTCCTGCGTTGTACCACACTTATTTATTTAATATGTATGTGTTCACTTATGGTTGTATATTATACATATATTTGTACGTATATTTGTACGTATATTTGTATTTTAAATCGTGCTCGTGCACATAAATATAGATTTCCGAATAAATATTCCTTGTAATGGATATAGTAGAATGTGAGCAGATGTGAAAAAATGTGAATAATTTACAATAACAGAAGAAAATGTGAATTTACCTAATATTTGAGATATTTTTAATACATAAAATTTATACTATCTTAAATTTGTTCTCATTTTTATAAAAAATTATTATCTTCCCCAGTGAATATGGTGAAATGTAAGAAAATGTGAGAAAATGTGTCAAAATGTTTATAGGTGTACAAAATTTTAAACAAATCTGAGTTTTGATTATTACCAATATTTTGGAGATTCAATGTACTTAAATAATACTGTTTTACATTTGTATACACTTATTCACATTTTATTACATTTTCTCTCATAATGACAAAACTGTAGTATAAATATTTTACAGCTAGGTGGCAGAGAAAATTACATGAAAATATTATAATGCTAAGCCTATTTAAGGTGTTACCGACTCATGCCTGAGGTTGGCCTAGAGTTACATACTTTATCAGTTTTTTATACGTTAGTTTTGATGATCGGTGACGTCTCGCGATTTGTTAGTTTTAATGCCTAGTTTATTACCTTAAAATTTGCAGCAAATGTGTAAATATTCTAGGCGTGGGGTTTCTCGCAAGAATAGGCGCGCATTTATTTAGAATGACCACAGGTATGTATACAAGCACTCAACAATCTCATCTGCATCATGCTACTCAACTGTGATGATCCATCCACCCCGACGATTGATGCCCTGCGTCCTTCAATAAAACTCCGTGCCTGTTATTCTCTGACTCGTAAATCTCGACAAGCAACATATCACAGTATCTCGTGTAGCACTACCTTACTCTACTCAGCTTTTAGCTCAGTATCGGGAAATTCACGAAAAATGAATTTGCTAAAAGACACGTGATATCTCATCATAGAGGGTATCGACGGGCTGCAATCGGTACATAACAAGAAACTAGGAATGTCTTTTTCTTGTGAACTATAGGTGAAATAATGGCTATTGTGAAGGCGTAACCGAACCGATAGAGACGTACCCCACGTGGACGTTAGGCCTCCGCCTTCTATCCGTCACAACAGAGGAGTGAATGCAAGGATTGAAAGTACCTGTCCGTTGCTGGGGTTAGCTGCAGATGATACAAGAATGCTAAGTGGCGCGGAGACTCTGGAGCCAAACTGCATTTCCCGTGCGGGTGTTCGCAGAACGTGTGCCATGGTGCCGTACCTTCTGAGAATTAATCGTGTTCCTGGTATTGAAGCACATCGCTATTCTGGTTTCGTAACGTAAGTACGTTAAGAAGAAGAATTTGATACTCTTACGAGATCATGCGTTTATGGGCAAGAAGTTTTTATCGTATTATCGAGAACTGAAAAAAATGAAGGCGTCTAGAGTGTGCATCGAGTCATCCGTGACGTATTTCGATATACTCACGAAGCAACACGATGATTTGGTACGATGTTTGCGCTGCGAGAGGATAGGAACATGTTATTGGCGGTGATCACGAAATGCGATTTCCTGAATATTCTGATGAATTAAGACGGAACTATCATAAAGTATTGCAGCGTCTGAAAGTGATCAAAGGTTTCCAATTGATTTCACATGATATTTTTGCGTCCATACTGCCCTAAGATGTTACGGTCAACTTGAGCAAGTACCTTAGCGATTCGGAGCTAGAAATTTATGTTGTAAAACAGCCTTGACGCATTGTCTTTCGATGTTTTAATTGTGACTGATCAATTTCGTTGATTTTCATTTATCCAGATGCATTGGCAAGCATGGATGAAAATTCATAGATTAATTATTGTACAGAGAAATTTACTAAAGTATTTTATTTTCAAACATATTGTGACGCTGAAAAGCAATAGTATCTTCTTAACACATGCATGTAATAGACCCTTTTTCGAAAATGGCACGGTGATTTTCTACTAAACAGAGTTCTTTGTCAGTTTTTAATGAAAATGCGAAATTAAAAATAAATTTCAAGATTAATCGACTCTTTTTTCGTTTTAGGTATAACGATTTTTCTATTTGACGATATTCTGTAGTTTCAGTGTAAAAGCATTTAAAAGATAAACTTTACCTATTTTCTTTGACGCTAAATTTTGTATACGGTATGTCCCGTCTTTTGTATACACAAACACGTCGTTTTTGTTTTAACAACAATATCTCGAAAACAAATAATGGACAATTTTCTAAATGAATTCAGATGAAAAAGTTAGCTTTCCACTATCTCTTGTCAGAGTTTTTTACCCGGACTATGAGTTCTTTTATCATTCAAGATATTTGAGGTTATATTTTTTGCTTCCTCAAAGAGGAAACTTTGTGATAATAGAAAAAAAATTGGAAAAGAATGTTGAAATCATGTTACATATATAATTCATTAGTTACATACCTGATAAATTACGTATAATAATAACACACACACAAACTAACCCACACACATAGCACACACACACACACATACATGCGCGCGCACACGAACACGAACGCGCTCACACGTGTGCTTTCTCTTTTTCTCCAAACACTTGTTTCAAATACACAAGCAATATTATTTATTATCTTGCGAAGCAATGAGTCTCATGACTTGAAAATTTGGATTATGGTTCTATATAAAACTAATATTCAGTAAAAATTTCATTAAATATTATCCTTTAAATTTAAGATGAAAAGAAATTTCCATTTTACACTTTCTTGACAATAGAATTATTTTTAAAGAGAATCTAATGGACTCCACGAGCTATAAACCCAAACGACTCAAACGGACTTTTGTCATTCCGCTTTCTCTACTTCGGATAAGTGATTGTATTATAACAGTATTTTATCCTCCGAAAGATAATTAATGCGAAAATAACATCCGAAAGAGAGGAGAGTATAAAAAATATATATATTTTTTGAATGTAAATAAAAGTTTTTATTTTCTTTATTTTAAGAAATGATGATAAAATTATATAATAGCGTTTCGGCTCCAGTACTTTGCCAGTGAGCCATTATCAGAGCATGCTAGCAAATACCTATTACAAACGCTAAATGATACTACAGAGTCGGTCATATATATGGAATAGAAATGATAAATTTGTATATGGATACAAAAAACTTGCATCCATCTGGTGATAAAACCCGGAACTACAAGGCATATTTGTGTCCTATTGCCAAATTATTATGAAAAGAAATTTCCATTTTACACTTTCTTGGCAATAGGCAAGAGAGTATAAAATGCAAACTGATAATCACTGGTAAAGTACTGGAGCCGACACACTATTATATAATTTTATCATTACTTCTTAAAATAAAAAAAAATAAGAAACTTTATTCTTAACTTTTATTTACATTCAAAATATATATATATTTTTTCTTTTTTATACTCTCCTTTCTTTCGGATGTTATTTTAACATTAATTCTTTTTCGGAGGGTAAAAAATTAGATTCTCTTTAAAATGACTTTAATTTTAATGTTATAGATTTTAGAAAAAAGTTCCTTAACACACAGTATACAAATGTAAAACGGTACATTTTGCATTATTTTCGATCTTACATTGAAGATTTTATAAGTACTTTATTGTGAAAAAAATTTACTTCCCAAAAAACGTTTCGGCATCAAAGAATTTTCAAAAAACCTAACTTTTCAAATTTTTAAATTTCGAAAAATGGCTAGAAGATCAAAATGAATCGACCATATTCCCTGACATTTTTAAGGTCCTCTTTGGTACATATAAGCACCGTACATGTAAAGATTGGTCAGTTTTGGCAGCGAAATATTCGAACGCGGTTGAGCGACACACA
This sequence comes from Gastracanthus pulcherrimus, assembly GCA_949152435.1. NCBI lineage: Eukaryota > Metazoa > Arthropoda > Insecta > Hymenoptera > Pteromalidae > Gastracanthus > Gastracanthus pulcherrimus. The sequence goes on from OX424575.1 coordinate 14,374,899, forward strand.
CACATACACACACACTCTCTCTCACACACTCAAGCATACACAAACTCACATACCCACACAAATACGCACACACACACAAACGCGCAAACACATACACAAAAAATACACACACACACACACACAAACGGTGGATATTTTTGAAAGTACTGTTGTGTACATAATTATTGCAAAATAATTTTATTAAAATTGTTTTGAAGGGGGTTCTTAAAATATTATTTTTAGGTTTAAAAATAATATTTTGTGCTTTATTAAAAAAAAGAAAAACAATTATTAATTTACATAAAACTAATCCATTATATAAAACATAATACGCGCGTTGGCTTATGATCTGATGATCTAAGTCTGACTGAACTAGTAAAATCTTATATCTAATCGCAAGCAATAAACGTATAAAAAGTAAATTTAATCCGCCGATAATCTTATAATAGAATCTTACAAACTAAAATAAACGTTGAAACATACATCCGTCCTCCGCAACTCTTCGCTCCGCGACCCCTGTCTGATGATGATCTTGATGAAACGGGAAATTCTAGTAGATGTTGGTTTGTTCCTGAAGAAAACGTTACGAATCTTGATCGGCGGTTGAGGTGAGAGCGGTGAGATATGAGAGCTTGACTGGACTCGAAGATTCGCTCTCGTATCGGATCCGTACTGTATCAGTCGAGCGTCCTCGACATCGATAAGCGAAGGCACACACGATACTTAGAGTCTAATTTACTTATTCTACTTTCTTTTGATCGCATTCGAAAGGTCGATCTTGCTTAGAAGTCAGAGCTCAACTGCCTACTCTCTGGCAACGATTAAGGCAAAATCTCGCTCTTCTTTTCCACTTAATGATCCGTCTCCTTTTCCTCGAAATCCAGCATGGATTAACCGATCGATTCGCGCAAATGTGCGAATCGTTGTGTAGCGTCACTGGCCGTATCTCTCTCTCTCTCTCTCTCACGTAAGTGAGATACAGAAACAGACTACTACATCATTCCCCTTTTTAGGGCGTCGATCTTTGTTGAGACGCACAAAAAAACTGCTCAAGAACAACACGATGCAATGTCCTCAATGATCTTCTTTCTTGAACTCCCTAAACTCATTCATTCTTACATGTCAGCACTCATTCAAACCATCAACTTAAATACGTATATGCAATACAATACATCTGATGACTACATACATCATTATTATTATTATTATTTTTTTTTCTTGATTTATTTATTTATTTATTTATATTTTTTTTTTTTTTTTTTTTTTTACATTATCAATACATGCTGTAAACAATAAATTAAATTTCAGTACGCTTATGGAGCCTAACATTTTTTAGAATGGTAAATCCGGAGATCCGCTCGATTATATCGGCCAATAACATTATCCTTCTTATCAACTTCAGTAAGTTCATACGCATTTTCATTAAACGCACGAGCAATCTGATATGGGCCATAATACAGTAAAAAAAACTTAGCAATCTTTTTACCCATCAAATCCGATTGTTTAGGAACGCGCAAAAGAACAAGATCGCCAACATTAATTGGCGTGTTACTATAAGTAGCTTGACGCTGCTTTTGACCTTTATGGCGCTCGTCTGTGCGAAAATTAGCTAATTCCATTTTTATTTCGTGTGGCTCCGGTACTTCATCCGGGAATTTGATCAATTTCCTCAACTTATCCATAGGCTCCTTTCCAAAGTGTAATTCGTATGGCGTATAACCCGTTGTTGAATGAGTTGTAAAATTTAGCCAGTAGTTAACTTGCGCGATATATTTGGCCCAAGTTGTATGCTTATCGTGGCAATAAATACGGAAGAATTTACCTAATTCCCTCATTATCCGCTCGGACGGATTCGCTTGGGGATGACGAATGGAACAATAAACAGCCTGTATGCCCGATTCACTCAAGAACTCCTGCCATGCATGCGACATAAACTGAGTGCCATGATCACTCAGAACGCGTTCCGGCTTACCGACTTTCTCGAAATAATCGCGCATTTTATTTATCGTCGCCCGCGCCGTTGCTTTTTTCAGCGCGTATAGACTTACATACCGCGTACAGACATCCAAGACCACGAAAATATACTCAACTCCACCCGCGGATCGGGGAAGCGGCCCGAAGTAATCAACGGCGACAAGTTGGTTTGGCTTTTCCGCCTTAATTTGCAAAAAACGACCTGACATGGTTTTATTCAAGTACTTCGTTCGCTGACATAGATCGCAACACCGAATCGCGTTTTTTATCGTTTTCCGCATTCCTCTCCACCAGAATGATTTTTTGATTTCAGCGAAAGTTTTATATAACCCCCCATGCCCAATTCGCAGGTGCATTTCGTTTATAAGACGTTCTTGGAAAGAAAGCGGGACTACTAATTTCCATTTATCATCATTGGCGCTCTTGTGAAAAATCAAATTATTATAAATTTTATAATCCGGTCTACTATCGATTTCAATGTTCCTTTTTAAGGACGCAAGAGCGGCATCTTGCTCTTGCATTTCTTTAAAATGTTTGAATTCTGGAAACCATGCATCAATTATTTTGATTGAAGCCGTATCACTGCTAAAAAGGCTATCATACTTACATAGTAGATCGCTGTCCGACGCTTGATCCTTTGGCGAAAAGCGACTAAAATAATCGGCTATGACATTGTCGCTGCCTTTGCAATGCTCAATATCATAGTCGAATTGTCGTAGAATAAGCGTCCAACGCATCAATCTAGATGTATAATACGATGTTTTCAACAGGAAAACTAGTGCTTGATGATCTGTTATTATTTTGAATTTTTTACCGAGCAAGTAATATTTTAATTTAAGGACGGCATATACTATAGCTAGAAGTTCTAACTCGGAAGTCGAATAATTAGACTCATATGGAGTTAGACACCTACTTACAAGAGCAATTATTTTTTTATTCTCTTCGTCATCATATTGGTATAATACTCCGCTGATACCTTGCTTGCTAGCATCAGTTTGTAAATAAAATGACCGATCAATCGAATAATGATTTAAAAGTACATGTTCAGCAAATTGATTCTTTAATTTTTTGAACGCGATTGAATGTTCTTTTTCCCACTTAAATTTTGATTTTTCACTTAAAAGCTTCCTAAACGGATCTATATATGACGAATACTGCTTTGCAAAAATACGGTAATAATTACAAACACCTATACAACTTTGTAATTCTTTTCTGCTTCGTGGCTCCGGCATATTTAAAATTGCTTTTATTCTATCAGGATCGGGAGTCACGCCCGTGGCACTCAATATAAAACCCAAAAAGGGGATTTTCTCTTGACACAGCTGAGTTTTTTCAAATTTAAGCGTTAACCCGGCATTTTTTAGTTTACTAAAAAAATATCGAAGGTGCGACACGTGCTCTGTAAACGTCCGCGATCTAATAATCCCGTCGTCGACGTACAATGTAATAAACTCTTTATCTTCGTTAGATGAAAATATAAAGTTGAGTGCACGCACAAAAACAGACCCCGATACCTTGATGCCAAACGGAACCCGACAAAAAACATATGTTTTGCCGTCAACTACAAAAGCTGTATATTTTCTGGATTTTTTGCTAAGCGGAATTTGGAAATAACCTTCCGTCATATCTGTGCTAGTAAAGAATCTACGACCCTCATTGTTTTGAATGATCTCGTCGATTCTCTGAGGTTTTTCAACGTCGGCATCTATATAATTATTTAACTGTCGCGCATCGAGACATATTCGCACCTTGCCGCTTTTTTTTAAAACTATACGTAAAGGGTTGCAGTACGGACTCGAATCTCTCTCAATTATACCGTTATCGAGCATTCTTTGAATTTCCTCGAGTACTTTTTCTTTATAGGCTAAAGGGATCGAATACGATTTTTGAATGATTGGGTATTTTGCATTTAATTTAAGTTCGTATTCAAAATTATTTATTTTCCCGGGTTTGTCAGAAAATACTTCTTGAAATTCTATAAGTAAATTTTTTAACGTCTTTTTCTCGATCTCGTTTAATGATGGTATTTGATTTATTTTCTGATTTATTGAATCCTCGAAATTTTCAGATTGGGATAAAAAGCGTTCATTATTCCCCAGCTCAAGAAAAAAATGATTTTGTTCATTTTTTTCTTGATTCGGCAAATAACTACTTCCCTCTGATAAAGTCGAGCATACCACGAATCTTTCGATCTGTGCTGATTTGTATGTATCCGGTAGATCCTTGGAAAATTTTACGTTAGACGGTTCGACCATCATTTTTCGAATGTATACTATTTGTTTTTCTGCGTCTATAATAACTTTATTTTTAACAATCCAATCTATCCCTAATATGACATCGTAATTCAATTCGGATACAACTAATAAAATTGTATGAATTAACGATGCCCCTATTTTAACTTCGACAAATATTTGCTTTTTGACTTTATTTGATTTCTTTCCAAATGCGCTATATAAAATTGTGTTCGCTACAGGTAGAATTTTCACGCATTTTTTTTCTTTCACACGCTCGAACGCGGTTTGGGATATAAGCGTAACACTACTACCCGTATCAACGAGACATTCCAATTTTATCCCATCAATCGAGGCAAATATACGAGGGCATCCTATTTGTTTTTTATTTGCATCTTGCGTGAAATTTTCTCCTTCTAAAACATCATACGCTAGGTCCTGTGTCTCTATTTCGCAGCTCGCAATCGGGCCTATTAATTTTTCAACTGCTTGCTCGTTTTCCGAATTCGCGTACTCATTTTTTTCATCATTTACCTCGGGTATTATCTCACATGCTTCAAAATCGATTTCTTCCTCTAGGGCTCCGAGCGCTGCAACCGAGTTGCCTCTACGATCACGATTTTGCTGGAAATTTTTATTTCGATCTTGATACTCGCGTCGATTGTCGTTTCGATTTTCTTTATTAGCAAAATTTTTGAATGCCGAATTGCGACTAAAATTACTATTATTTTCATTTACGCGTGAATTATTTTGATTTGCCTGAAAGTTTTGATTTCGGGCGTAGCTACTGGAATTATATGAGCGCGGCTCTAGTTGAGATGTTTGTTTATTTTCGCGCTCGTATGATCGAGGGACATTGTTTGCGCGCGCTTCATCGGCACGGTATAAGGCACGCGTTACGTCATCGGAATTTGCGAGGTTTATACCTACCATGGCTATTTGAATACTTTGAGGAAACTGATCAATTATCATCCGATTTCGCTGTTGTTCTGTATAAGGCGGACAAAAGCGATTAGCTTCACCAATACGTAAATAAAAATATTCAATATAACTGCCACTTTTATACTTCTCTGTTCTCCATCTTTCCTTTGCGCGGTCCTGAATTTCATCGGACATAAATTCGTGGCGAAATTGAATTACAAAATCGCGAAAATCTTGCATTCTCGCACGCACTGCATGAAACCATATGAGTGCTCGTTTGCTTAATGATTTTATAATGATTTTAGCTTGCATTTCATGCGGAATGCGTTTTATTACTATATATCTTTCCATGTCAGTTAAAAACTCTCCAGCATCTTCGCTCGGTTCTCCGCTAAAATTCGGCAATTTTATCTCTCGAAGTAAGTCTCTAGAAAATTCATTTTCGTGTATCCTATTGACATTACGATTCATCGCAAGCAATTGACGACTTAAGTTTCCGACTTGTAATTCAAGATTTTCTATTTTTAAATTTAAACGTTGGACTTCAAAATCAACGCCGTGTACTTGCGGTTCTTGCCATAAATCGGGCAATGAGCCGACCCGGTATCGGTTTGCCGCCATTTTACGCACAATTTAATTGAATTTATTTACTTAATATTGCTACTGTTTTCCAATAAACACAAAAAATTATTTTTTCCCTGTTGGGCTGCCAATTGTTGTGTACATAATTATTGCAAAATAATTTTATTAAAATTGTTTTGAAGGGGGTTCTTAAAATATTATTTTTAGGTTTAAAAATAATATTTTGTGCTTTATTAAAAAAAAAAAAAACAATTATTAATTTACATAAAACTAATCCATTATATAAAACATAATACGCGCGTTGGCTTATGATCTGATGATCTAAGTCTGACTGAACTAGTAAAATCTTATATCTAATCGCAAGCAATAAACGTATAAAAAGTAAATTTAATCCGCCGATAATCTTATAATAGAATCTTACAAACTAAAATAAACGTTGAAACATACATCCGTCCTCCGCAACTCTTCGCTCCGCGACCCCTGTCTGATGATGATCTTGATGAAACGGGAAATTCTAGTAGATGTTGGTTTGTTCCTGAAGAAAACGTTACGAATCTTGATCGGCGGTTGAGGTGAGAGCGGTGAGATATGAGAGCTTGACTGGACTCGAAGATTCGCTCTCGTATCGGATCCGTACTGTATCAGTCGAGCGTCCTCGACATCGATAAGCGAAGGCACACACGATACTTAGAGTCTAATTTACTTATTCTACTTTCTTTTGATCGCATTCGAAAGGTCGATCTTGCTTAGAAGTCAGAGCTCAACTGCCTACTCTCTGGCAACGATTAAGGCAAAATCTCGCTCTTCTTTTCCACTTAATGATCCGTCTCCTTTTCCTCGAAATCCAGCATGGATTAACCGATCGATTCGCGCAAATGTGCGAATCGTTGTGTAGCGTCACTGGCCGTATCTCTCTCTCTCTCTCTCTCACGTAAGTGAGATACAGAAACAGACTACTACAGTACATACCTTACTTGAACTCAACAAGTCATATGTTTTTACGTTTAAAAAGTACAAAAGAAATGTTTTATCAAAACAATACGTCAAACTTGTCGTTTTGACTTTTCAACACAGAACTAAGGGAATTTGCTGCGGTTTTTTAATTGAATTTTATTTACTCTAAATATCTTTTGCAGTAAAAATTTTTGTATGCCCATCTGAACGAAAATGGCCACTCTTTTCCCTGAAAAGCAAGACCACAATTACACTTTTTGCCCGCAAATGAGGGAAAAAGTGACTTCACTAGAAACTAATCCAAATTCCTTTATTTCATCAAGTTCTACCAATAACTCTGATTTTTTATTGTCGTTTAACAATATTGTCTTTTTAACAGTCCATTAGTGCCGCTTTCCATGTCAAAAAATTGGCCACAGTTGAGATGGGCATAAAGTACTATATGTAACTCGAGAAGTGGTGGCAGTAAACTCACCCGCGGGAAAAATATTTGACTTTTTGCACTTGTTACAAAATGTACTATTATTATTAAAACATTTTTTGATTAATATTTATTTAATTGTAAAATTTATTTGTTTTAATCTTTTTCTTTCAATCAACAATTTTTTGATTTTTAATTAATTTTCTTAAGTGGAGGAATCCGCCCCCCCCCCCCCCCTCCTTCTCAACTCACCCCGTACCTAGCGCCCATATACTACGAATACATTACATAATTCAATGTAATTTTTACATAATATTCGAATCATTTGGCCCATGTATACTTTGTAAGGGCTAGTGTCTTAATTTATAGCACCATGCTGGCGTCACATCTGTATAAGGCTTGCTGGTATGAAGGACCTCGTACGGGCATCAATCCATCTAATTGTAATTGACCACAGTTAATATATAAATAAATTGAAGAATCAAACTTGACACGATATTGTTTATTTGATAAAAGAATTCAGTATATATAAACATTTAACAGTATATAACACTCTACAGAAAAGTTCCATTATTAACGAGGCATATTTCAAAAACATCAGAAATAATGGCGCTGTTCGTCACGCTTAAAAGACTAGACGCAGAGTCGGTGATACAGCTGCTGAACTACGGCGCCCAAGTCGACGTCTTGAATCGCAACGAGACTCCGCTATACGGGGCAATAAGAGTCATCGAGACAGAGTCCGAGCGATACCGCGTATGCAAATCGCTGCTAAACCACGTGGTGTATCTGGATCACTGCGACTTCAACGACTCGATGGACCTTCACCTGGCGCTCGGGAAAAATTTAGAATTATTTACAGTTTTTAATCTGTTTGAGTTGCCATGCTGGACTTGTCATGAAAACTGCAAATGCATATATGCAGTTGAAGCAAAAATATGGGATTTCCCGTTTTTATTGCAGTTCGGCTGCCATTTCAAATCAACCATGTTTTTTGAAATTTTAATGTATAGTTATCAAAACGTTTTCGAGTTCAAATCGAACTTTTAAAAATATCAATTGTCGATTTTTTAGTCACTCTTTTCACTTTATTTGCTATATTGGATTCCCTGATAATTTAATTGAAATGTTGACACCGGTATCTTACCAAAAATCCTGGAGTAGGTACATTGTTTCATTCAAACTCGCAATGTGTAAAACTGTGTCTCAAAATTAAGAAAAAAAATTAGAATATTTGGTCATCGATTAGTTAATAAAATAACATGGTATATCAGCTTTACGTTCTTAAATATGTTTTAAAAGTCATTTGATAAAAGAAACATTTTTCTTGAATTTTAAAAACTGCGTTAGAAGATTTTTACAATTACACAGTGTATACATTTTCGTTTACATACTTACTCATTGTTAGACCCGCGTATTTACCTGAACTATTTTTAATATCTCCACTATAATAAAATCCTCAGTTTCAACTCCTATTTCGAAAAAAAAACATAACAAAATCCATGCCCAACGTTTCAAACCCTCCCACAGCTCCAGAAACTCCATAAATTACCCTTTACACCCCCCGACACGTGTCTAATCGAAAATTAATCGGATGTTTAAGTGGTATATCAGCCCCGGCGCAAGAACGCACTCGCGGAAGAAAAAAGGCAACTCTCGACCGGCGCACCGGTCCGCTATCTGATCGGGCCAAGGGGCAGCGGAGAGCGAGTGGTCAGAAATGATTACCGGTGATTTAAGAGGCTTTGGCCACTCTCTCTCTCTCGCTCTCACTCTCTCCGCGCAGCAGCTTTATCTGCAAAATGCAGCGCGCGAGCGTCTGCGGAGTCGAAGGTCCAGCGCACTGCTGCACGGCCTGCAATAATCGTCTTGCGGAGGGTCGCACGAGGCAAGAGAGTCTGCCCAGTAACGTGCACTTTGCAATTACTGATGGCTGGGGGGAGGGGTTTGTTTTTTGTTTTTGTTTATGGGGGATGAACGAGAGGTGGAAATTGAAATCCGATTTGTAGGGAGTTTTTGTAGTAACGAGGGTTTCCTTTTTTTGGTTTGTGATGTTGATATTGATTTTTGAAGGAGAGTTTTGTTGTTTTCGTTTGAAGAAGAATGATGTTGAAATATGGGAGTGTTTAGTTGAAAAATAATTGTGCGTAACTGTTTTTTTGCTTAACTATTTCTTTATATGGTATTGTATATTATTATTTTCTACGTTGGATATTTAATACACTAATATTTTGACTCGTTTTTGTTTTTATTTAAGCGATGGTACTATAGGAAACGTGACAATAATATGTTGGATAGAGAAAATTCATTAATTACAAAGGCTATGTAAATTAAAGAAATGGTACTTTCTTTAAGAAAAATGTATTTATATTTCAAAACCATATTAATATTTTGCTGAAAATTCATGTACAGAAACTTTTTAGTACAGCTATACTTACAAATTGGAAGTAAACATTATAAAATTGAAAATGGTTAATTCAATATCAAGGACATATATTTTTTATCCGCGATATTGGACTACACGTATTGAATTTTGTAAATTGTCTTGAGTTTTGTATTCAGTTTCGTAAAAAAAGTGTTATATATTTTGAAATATTTTATATGAATAATGTTAATAATGGTATATTACTATGCTTAAAATAATATAAATTATTCTTTTTCACCAACGTATGTGATGATGCATAATTTGATGGGTCAATAAATTATTTTACTGCGTTGAGACTAACTCTGCGCAAACATACGTCAAATGCCAATAAAGAATAATAGCAGGTAGCAAGTCAATAGCTATAAATTATGCGAACGACTGCAGCGAGTGCAATTACGCAATGAACGCAAACTAAAGCGAGCCATGAAAATTCATTGCTTATTGCGGAAGTGATACTTCAGGTATAATCTTTTTGTATATTATTGAACTATATTTTATCATAATTAATGTTTGATGGCATAGAATAATTTAAAATTTTGATAAATCAAAAACTAGATAAAATGGCTAATATACAAAATTACATCAGATTAAAGAAATTATATACTTTATTAAAATAATTCAATTTCACAAAACTAAAACAAAAGAGCCATTAAACTTTTATTAAAAGTTAAAGAGCTTTCGGATTATAATTTGATAACAATATTCTTAACTTTTACTTAATGTTTGTCGTATAAATAGTATCACTTTTGCAAAAATTTAAATTATTTATATTTAAAGGTTTTTTAGGTATGCACACATATGTAATATTTTGATTGAAATACATGAGTATTTAAAAGTTAGCTTGCGTTGACATTTTTCATAAACTGCATAACAAAATAACATAACATCACAAGAAAAACTACCCTAATGTATGCAGTTACATTTACTCTATTAAACGGTAAAAATTATTATGAATAAGATTAATGCTTTCAATATTTATCAGGGTAGTTTTTCGAGTTAAGTCAAAAAATTCCACACCGAGACACATTAGTAGTAAGGGTTACTAAAAATGTACTATAATTTCTCATGCAGAATCGGTACAACTAAATTAAATGTTTTAACTGTAACTAAAAACTAAAACAATTTCGCAATTTAAAGTGTATGCAGGTAATGTGACCATACAGGTAATGTAACCGCCTATATCATATCTCACTGTATGTATTATTCTGGGGGCGCATTAACTCCTACAGTATATCAACAGCCTCCAAGAAGAAAGACGTATCTCGGCATTACGTTTAAGTAGTTCGCCGTGAATTTAAAAGGATATGAAAACATAATATGTAAGGAGAAGAAATCTTTGCATCAAACCTTTTGTAATTCCTAGAATCTAGAACATAATGGTAATGTGTATAATATACTTACGTAAATAAATTATTTGTTATATTAAATATAAAAACAAATTGAAAAAATATATTTAAATAAGACAAGAACGAGATCTTATAAGTTCTTGATAATAAAATTTTGTTAAAATCTCTACTGGCACTAAAAAGTCTTATTCTTGTCTCGAAAATTTCACGTGTATCTTGCCTTGATATTTATATTGTTATATTTTTTTATATATTATAATACAGTAAATATTGTATTATGCATCAAATATTTTATAAAATAAGAATGACTGACTTATAGACTTTTTTTTCATTTTCCTATTTTATTTTTATTTATAATCTGTGCTTATTATATACTATAAAACTTTATCAAGAAATAAAATACTGTTATTTTTGCATTAATCATGTTTATTAAAATTATTTCAGGTCTCAATATAAAAGTCATGAAAATCAAGACAATATCAATGCAATATAAACGTCAAATTTTCGAGACAAGAACAAGACTTTCTAGTGCAGCTCAAGAATTGACAAGATTTTATGATCGAGATCTTGTTATTGTTTTCTTTAATCATATTTTTTCAATTTGTTTTTATATTTAATATAATAAATAATTTATTTACGTCAGTATAATATACACATTACCATTATGTTCTAGATTCTAGGAATTCCAAAGGGTTTGATGCAAAGGTTTCTACTTCTTACATATTATGTTTTTCGTTTTACTTAATATTATTATTAAACTATTTTTTTAAAATACCGGTTCACTTTATCTTAGATCTTTCAATGCGGATTAAAGTGAAGTAGAAGATAAAGTAAAATATTTTGTAGACATTTTATTAGTTTTTGCATAAGAGTAGTTAAAAATGTTAATTTAGATAATAATAAAAATAATAATTTATCTAAAAACCTTAAAAGGAACAAAGGATAACATTTTATGCCATATTGTGAATCGCTTAAAATGTTAGTGTCTGGATTCAGTAAACTGTGACTAGTTACGTCCTTTTAAATTCACGGCGAACTAAAATAATGGAACCTGAATAATACCTCTTTCTTAAACGTAATGCCGAGGTGTATTTCTTCTTAGAGACCATCAATATGTATTGTATCAAAGATGTTGAGGATCGCGGTAACCCCGCTGCTAGCATCCTGTAGTTATAAAATAGTGTCATGTTTATGCACGAAAGCATCAAAACTCTGATTTCTTATAAGTGCATGTATGTAAAGAAACAACTTCTGTCAGTGCATACGAGCGAACAAAAATCATACGGTACATAAAATTGTAACATTTTTACGTACTTTAAGATGCATGTATTTGTATTTGCCGTAGAGTGTATTTTAAATGCGAAAATTTCATATTTCGTTATAGGCCTGCGATTTGAGAATAAAAATGGCAATATCATGATCACAAGCTGAAACTTTTTTAAATGATAGCTGATGATCCCAGTATGTTGGGAAAAATAAATTATCAGAAAATTGCTCACGGTAACCTATTTGTTTATAACAATTATAGAAACAATATTTAAAAAGTGGTTTTTCCTTCTGCTAAAATTTTTCTCTTAAATTTTGAGCAACATTAATTTTTGAAATTTGAAAACAAGAACATTATTTTAGAATTTTTTCCGAGTAAAATAAGTATAATAAATTAAATGTTTCGAAATTTTACAAGCAACATTGTAAATCTTAGCCTTTGAACTTTTGGATTATACAACAAATTTTGGTAAGGATTAAACTCATTAATTTACTCTTTTATAAGTTTAAAATTACATTTTCTTCTTTTGTAAAGCATACATTTTGGTGTTTAATCTTTCAAAAGAATAAGCTGCGCGATTTCAGCTTTTTAAAGTAGAAAATCGGTAATTTATTCTTATTAAAAGATTACACTACTTAGTTTAATCTTTTTTGCGTCAATTTTTATTCTTTTAGGATTAGATATTACGGTTATACGAATGTGTTTTAAGGAAAATGGTCGTTGCTCCTTTAACATTCCTAGGCATACAATCTTCAAAGTATTGTTTTCAAGACGTACATTATGGCACCGTATAGTTAAATAACACAAAGATGAAGGTTTTACAGTAATTTTTATAGGCTGGTCTTGACTTTCTAAAGTACTAACGTGTAACTTTACCATAAGAACTAATAGGTGACCACTTTACCAACACTGTTAACACTGTTAAATAGAACTTCATTAATTATTTAAAATTCACCCAGTGAATTTTTTGCAAGAAAACTCTTGACGTATTAGAGCTAAAGATTCAAATAACATATCTCAATAGTTTCCGAAGCTCCAAAACTCGATATATATCTACTGAAAATCTAAAATTCCTTAAGGTGACCATATTACCCACCTTATAATAAAAATAAATATACTACTTACGATATCCATTCCTATAACTTAAACGTTTAGAAAAGTTTAGATCATGAAAAGTTCAACCTGCTGGAATAATACTTTGTGCAACTAGGGGGGGGGGGGGGATTGGCTTTTTCTAAACGAAGGTGATGATTGAGTACAAGCGGAAGTCTCGGACGCCTTCGGCTTCGGTTATGTATAACTTTATTAAATAATTTTACTAAATCCTTAATGGACATAATAATTTTAATTAATTCAGCGTCTTAACCTTCAAATTAATTTTGTTATAATTTGGTATACATATATATGCGCTTGTCGGATTTCTAACTAGAATTCATTTTGATTTCCAGCTAAGTTCTAGGTATGAATCTAGCTGAATTATAATGTACCAACTAGAAGATATCGTCGATATCAATAATATTATTCTGCAATATATCTGTCTAACATTCTCATGCAGAATCCGTAAAAATCTATCCAGCAATATTCAAAAAACTTCCATTTTCATTCACCCAACAGATCTCCAATGAAAACACACCTACAAACTCCATTGTCCATCGCATCCAGATCTCCCTCACACAACTCCCCCTCTTTCTCTCCCTCAAGAGTCAAGGTTAACCGAGCGTCTACAGGTTGATTGGCCACAAGCTCGCGTCCAGCTCCGCCTCGTCCACATCGTCGCCGGTCTATCCTCTTCATCTCACCGCCGAAAGCCCTATACGTCTCTCTCTCTCTTGCATCTACCCTCTTCATCCGTCGGATCCGTCCGTGTGTACCTGTAGGTATAGCACCTAGAGGCAGCTCGCAGCCCGGGCGATCCGTCTCTGTCTGCGCCGTTCTCTCAAGTGTGCCGCGGCGACCGCGGCGGCCCATCGACATGGTAACGGCCTAGTAACTGCGCGCATCGTAAGCCGTCTAACCGGGTAGCGCTGCAGAGAGGAAAGCCCTTCGGCGTATATAACACGGACGCGTGGGTGGATGTGTGCGCGGGTGTAGGAGAGGATCGGTCAGCGTCGATGGTCTCTTCATCAAGGATCACACGCCTAAATCCTTGGCTTCGGCTCTAGCTCCGGCTTCGGGCACCCGTTGCCCGCTCGGTTGGTTCGTTGTTGCTCCTGCTGCTGCTGCTGCTGCTGCTGCTATGTATCTCTTGCTCTGTATCTCTGGTGCTGCTGATTCTGCCTCGAGGATAGGTTTGAGAGAGAGCGAAAGCGAGAGAGAGAGAGAGGTTGGGTAATGGTACAAGAGCGTATATCGTTGATCCCCTGGTTTGTTGTTATTTATACGTAAATTGGATATGCGATATCGTAAATTTGATTGTCCTGTATACTGATGGTGGATATATTCTAGGAATGGAGTAAATTTCTGTGATAGCGGTTGTCAGACTGTATATAATGTTGAGGGAAATGGCTAAAAAACGATAATGCATCAAACAATCAATAAAAATTGTTATTATTCTCCCAGCGTGTAGAGAAAACAACCTAATAAAGCCCTAAAATATTAAATTAGACCGACTCTATTCAGAGATATGAGCAAATCCTCAGAATCGGCTTTCCTTGAACATACAAAATTTTGATAATATTTCAACGTATATTGTATACCAATATCTGACAGTATCCATAATAAATTACGAGTCAAACTGGATTCGTGCTCTTTTTGTAGATTTAAAGTGACGGTGCTGACACTATTATTAAAAAATGATTATTTTTATATTTCTTGTCAATATTCAAATCTATAGTTTTCAACTACCTTAAAAGGTACCAGTTTGTGCTTTGGAGGAGTTTTATACAATACCAAGATCACAAGATTGCAATACAAAACTAGAGCTAATCTGATTGCGGGCACTTGTTATAATATCAAATAACGGCCATGGAATTTAGTTTTATAATTCGGGAAACGATAATTTTTCACGGTTATTACTACATTATAAGCTGTAAAGATAATTACTTTCAGAGAAACCTTTTCTAATAAATTTATTTCAATAAAGTACAATTTAAAGTAAATAACTGCATTTTTTCAGAATTTTTAAACGTCAAAGACAAAGTTTGCAATCAATATAAGTGTTCGAATCGCAGTAACCACGATTTGAGGATATGCCCATATACTTATCCATATTCGCACATACACACAAGCACATACGCACACACACACATACACGTGAGCGCATACAAATTCATGCAAACGTTTATAAGAATAATATATTTTACTTGGCATTTTGATTCCTATGTTTTTCTAAATATAGTATATAAATACAAATTATATTTGAGGGTCTGAGTGATAATAAGGCATTAGTAAAAATTTACGATTTTATGAAGATCGAAAGAAAATGTTCTAACTAATTGTATTGATCTAAATTAAACTCTTGCTTAAAATTTTGTACTGAGTATATCGATTAGAAAAGCAACTATACTATGACGATAGTATGGGAATTTCAGTCAAAAATTATATTTTAATGAAAGGTATAATTTTACTTATATCGTTTTTGCATAATTAGTGTTAATCGAATCATAATCCATGGAAATTGTGCATGGAACCCTATGTTGACAAATATTAAAATTGGTACAAATCGACTTATACCGATCTTGCACCGAACCTCTCATTTGCCGCTTTAAGGCAATTTTAGTTGATAAAATGTTTAAATGTTTACATCGAAATGTGTTGATTTAAGTTTAACAGTAGTTATTTTCACAAAAAAAAACTAATTATTTATCACCTACCATTGCCAGTTGCTTAACTATTATCTAACTAAAAATATATAGTTATTGAAATGGAAACTTTATGCTATACATTGACATTCGTGCAGCCTACAGATTCGTAAATAAATAAAATGAATGGAGTTCTATATGTAATTTTCACCGAAGTATAACAATTCATGTTCTCGTATTTTATGTTCTGTTAAATTATAAGTCATTCGTAAAATTGTATACTTTACTAAAAGTACTAGGATTCATATTCTAACTATTTATTTGTCACCTTTATGGAATCTTTATCATTTCACGTTGACCTGAGTGAATACAGTAATTGCAACAAAATCAATTCATTGTTGTAATTTAAACTTTTAATGTTGATAAATGATTTATTGATTCGATGGATTTCTAATTTAAGTTTGAGTCCATATTAAATTGCGATACATAAATACCTTCCTTCTGTTAACAACAACTAAATATATAAATAATTTTAGATATCAATTATTCTTGATAGTTTCAGAAGTAAATAATGTCATTCTTACAGTTTCATGAATGAAATTTTAACAGCTTTGTGAAACAAACCACTATACACATATACAATATGATAAAGGATTAACACACTCAAATCTAAATAAAAATTCACAGACAGGCGATTAGTCAACACTTTAAAAACCGATCACAACAACTCGCTCTAATATACTGCGCTCACCAACCCCGTACACGCATCAAGGCTATCCAAGCCCAGCAGACACCACTTCTAGCCCATCGAAGAGAGCTCCAGCTCCCGCCCTACATACCCCGTCCGACGATTCTTGAATCTTCCCTCGCTCCTGGAGGGGCGTAATGCCGTTCCCTTGTTTCTCTTCCGCGCCGTTGAAGGGTGTATTGTGGTCGGCGGCGCGCAGGCTCTATCCCATTACGGACGGCTGGCGATCGCTTCGAGCACTGCTGCACGTCGGGCGCCTATAGTGGCTTCTCTGTCGAAA
The DNA here is from genome assembly GCA_949152435.1 of Gastracanthus pulcherrimus. NCBI lineage: Eukaryota > Metazoa > Arthropoda > Insecta > Hymenoptera > Pteromalidae > Gastracanthus > Gastracanthus pulcherrimus. The sequence continues at coordinate 14,391,767 of OX424575.1, forward strand.
AACGTAATTCTGCGCTGATTTTTCGCGGAGTGCGCAGTGTAGAAGAGTGCGACGCGTTGAATGTGGGTTAGTATTATCGGGAAGTTTTCAGTGGGACGTGCGTATTTGTTGATTAGGTAATCTAGTGATTATACTACGATTTTTAATGTATTTAAGCATTTATTATAAGAGTGAGTTGGAAAAATTGCTTTAATATCTTTAACGCTTAAGATGCTTTATCGACTGATAAAAGTGACGTAACAGAGAATCTAGCAGATGACAATATTCTGCAAGATCCGCTAATTGAGTATCGTAAGAATCATCAAGTCAGAGAATCTTTTAAATAAAATAAGCACTAAATAGAGGTATGCTAATGTAGTAACTTACTAGATTCGAACGATTAAGTAGTACTTGCCTGACAAAATCTCAAATGGATAAAATTCTAAAAATAAGTCTTTAATATTTAATATTACCAAATGAATTTTTTTACAGTTTCAGAATAGTCTTAAAAGACATGGTTCGGATGAAAATTACGCGTATTTTAAGAATATATAGCTACGTACTTTATATTTACTTTTATTACAAATTGGTAAAAAAATGAATTTCGTATTACCAAAATAGTTGCTTTTAGAAAAAAATTCATACATTTTTCAAATTTATGCTTTCTCTTAATAGCTTCAGAAAAATTTAAAAACACATATAGATTGAAAGGAAATAACGCGTGCTTTAAGAATATGGTACTACATTTTATATACTTTAAATACAAACTAACGAAAAAAATTATGAAATTGAGGGGATAAATGGTGTCTAAATATGAATATTTGCAAAAATGTTAATGAGTGTATATTTTTTATAAAAACAGGTTAAATGTTCAATTTTATGCTTCATTATATTATCTACATAACAAGGAAGTTGAAAAATCATCAAAAGAAAAAATTATCTAACCTAACCCACTGCTACTGATTGTCTTCATCGGTGTCTTCCAAAGTTGATACTATCACAGTTATCATAGAGTATACTGTCAAATTTCCAGTTTTTTGACTTAAAAAATTTTTTTTGCATTATTTATATGTATATCTATTTATTGCAGTGATCCAAAAAATGTAAAGTTTATGAATATAATCCAACAAAAAAATTATTTGTCAATCTTTTATGTAAAAAAAATAATAAAAATAATGATTTTACAACTCAAAATATTTTTTTTTAATCAAACTCAAAAATCTTTAGGTAATTTAGGTCACTTCAATAAATACATATATAAAACACATATCAATTTTCCTACTTGAAAACAATTTTTCAAGACACGTTCTGACGAGTCTTCTTGGCCACAAGAGCAAGTGGAGTTATTGATGAAACCAAATCGCTCAAGGTATGGATTGAGCCATTTGAGCTAAATTATTTCATTGATATCTGGAGAATATTTATAAGTTTCTTTTCCCTTATTTGATATGTTCCATCTTGCCAGTTATCAATTTTATCTTTAAACGAGGCTCGCTTTGCTAAACACTTTAGATCTCTAATATTCTCATTATTACCATCTTGTTCACCGGGAAACGAAAAGTCTTCAATTTTTCACTTAATATTTTTCCGAATTTTATAAAGCTCCGCTCTTCTGTTACATTCGAGCAAGATCGGCAGATTACCAGTTATTACAGTTAGTGACTGAGCAGCAGTTGTGCGATAAGCACCAGTTACTTTAATTAGAACGTTACGTTGTGACATTTCGAGTTCGGTTTTTAATTCTTTAGTCTTAAGTCTACCCAGCCAGCTGCTGCATAGTTTGTTATAGCAACATACAGTCCCTTATAAATTGTATTCATGGTCTCATAGCCGAAACCCTAGCTTCTCCTAGCCAATATGCCAAGATTATCGAACAGAGCATTAGTTTTACATGTTGTTGTTTCAATATGTGGTCAGATTCTCATGTTGGTAGCAAATGTAAAATCAAGATATTTAAATTCTTAAACAAATTTGATTCTTTTATTTTCAATATGTATAGTAGGAGGTGCTCTAATATGGAGTCTACCTTTAAGAAGCATCATAATACACGTATTAAGTGATAGCTTGAGTTTTTGTTCTTGGCACCAAGATAATATTTCATTAACATATTCGTGACCCAGAGTCTCTAGTTGCTTCCTGGAATTTGCTTGAACAACAGCTGATTTATCATCTGCATAAGCCAGATCCTAACAGCCAATTTCCATGACTCTCCACAAAATAATATCAATTATAAGGTTACAAAGGGTTGGATGAACGCCAGAGTCCTTCTTTTCTGCAAATTCTGTGTATAGAATATTTAAATTGCAAGAATAAAGATCGAACTGTCCAAACTCATAGAATAATGATTTTCCTAACATATATAATTATATTATTATTTTTATTATCAATTCAACAATCATATTTGAAGAATAAGGTAATTTCTTAAGGAGTTGCATTAGTGAGTTAAAAAATCAATTTTAAACAATTGATAAAGTACTCGATCACGAAAATATTCTCTGAAATTTTGAAGTCAATCCAACTAAAACTGAAATATAGCATCGAAAGCATGGAACATCTTAAAGGAATGTCAGAGCCGATATAGAACCTATATTTGCTCGTTCTTATAAACAATTCGAAATACAACAATATTTTAAGGTTATGTTTGAGTAAAGAATGCCACTATTATTTCCAATTGTTTGTAAAAACGACACATCAAAATGAAATATCCTTCCACAGTAACATTAACATCATGCATATCTAGGACATCAACTTTAAATATTTAATTTTACTTTAATTGTTAAATTTTAATAAACAAATTTCAAAGAAAGTTAAATATAACTAGTGTAAAATTTCATTATTATTTCACATACTCGATTTACAAAAAACATTCTAAATAAGTATCCTTGTACTCCCTTAACAACCCACGAAACGAATATACCATTCCAACCCTCATCATCCCTATCAATATCATCTTTTTCCCCATCTCACACACATTTACCAACATCCGCGCGGGGGCGCGTGTCATCCCGGCAATTCCGAAACGATTACGCCGCCGATTAGCCACCTCTCTCCCCCGTCTCTCTCTCTCTCTCTCGCTCTCTCGCTCTCTCTCACTCACTCGCGGGGGCAAACAAGAGTCTCTCCCCGAGCTTTCCCAAAATATTCATAGCCTCGGCGCATCCCACGCATACATATCTCGCCTACGGCTAAGCGTGTCCCCGATGCGCGCACCGGGGGAAAGCGACCACTCGAGGTGAAAATGCAAACTAATCGGGTTTCCACTGGTGGCGCGCTGTGCTGTGCTACCGGTCCCGCAGGGCAGCGGCAGAGTCCGTGCACAGCACGGGGGGGGGGGGAGGGGAGGGACACGCGAGACAGTATCGCGGCATGAGGGGATGGGACGGCAATTATGGAGGTGTCATGTAGAGGCAGGGTTGGGATGTGTGTTTGGGTGTGTGTTAAAAATAGAGAGGGGTGAGGTGGGCAAAGGGGGTGAAAAGAGGATTAAGGCGTCGGTTTGATACAGGTTGATGTCTTTGAGGTCAGAATTTTTATTTTTCATGCAAAGTAGAATTTATTAGTGCTGTATTGTTTGAAATATGTTTTTGTAAATGAACATGCAGGGAAACATGTTTTACTCTTTTGTTAGCACGGAAATAGGTCGAATATTTTTGCCAAGGGTAGAGAATTATGACAGTAAAGTATAAAGAACTTTTAATTAATCGATACTTTATTGCATGATTTAAATATATCCATCAAACTTCGGATACATTATATTTAAAACATATTTGATTTTATATTATTTTATCTAAGTGTTTAACACTCATTTTATATTATTGTTGATGTTTGTGCATGATAATTGTTTTAATGAGTCGGATCATGGTCGTCAGTTTGACGACGTTTCGGTCGATATTTTGGCACCCTTTTCAAGTCAAAAATGCACACAACACAATGCATTGTCTTCCCGCTTCGACGACTTTTATCCAGTCGCTCGTTTTGGCGCCTCATATTTCTTCTATGTACAGTTAAAATAGTATATAAGAATAACGGGCGAAAACATTCAAATTTTTTTAAGAAATCAGTCTTTTATAATATATACAAAAGTATATAACAGAGAATCGTTCCACAGTTAAGCTGTAAGACAGTAAATGTCACAATCTAGTATAAGCGAATATCCACCATAAATAAAAAACCGTAACTAACCAGTACATAAATAATCACGGAACGTAATTTCTATTTACTTTATATCTTCTTCATATTTTAGCTAAAACGTTCAAAACAGATAAGTTAATATGTAAAAAATGTATCTCTAGAATTCGCTTGAATTTCTACCGGGGGTGATTATTATATGCAATAAAATCAATAATGCACATATATTGTATCAAAATAAATATACAGTCTCATAATAACGATCCACACCCTCAATTCGACCAAAAGACAAGACATCTCTCTCCTCTCCTCTAACAATCGGATCGTCGCTCAAAAAGAAGTTGGAATCAGTGCAACTGCTCTCGCGCTGTGCCCCTGCCAAAATCATCCGCAATTATTGCCTCGCTCTCGTCCCCCCTCATCTCGTGTGCTGCCACTGCAGAGGTAGACCGCCCGCTGGGACTCTCGGCGGCAATGCGCGGCGCACAAATTGCCGCCTACTGTACACGAGATGTAAAGTAGAGCCTTAACGGCGCGGCGCGGAGTCGTCGTACGTACAGTCGCATCCGGCCATTAAATTGATATTCCGCTGAATCGGTGTCAGAAGCATCGCCCGCCGGTGCGAGAGCGCGCCCTCTCGGTGGGATTTATTTGGAGAGTAGGAGACGGCTCGGGGGAAATTTGGCTCGTGCGCGAGATTTTTTGCACGAGCGCTGCGGGCTGAGCGAGAGAAAAGGAGAGAGAGATGGAGGTTATCTGGCGGGAAAAAAAGGTTTCGGTGAGAAATGGGTGAGGGGCGGGGATGTGGGTTTTTTGGATTGCCAAAAATTTAGAGTTACGAGAGGTTAATATAATTGGGCGGTAACTTATCGATATTTGTTTAATTCTTCAAGGTGATCTGGCGTTGAAAATTTTGGGAATACTAGTTGATTTATTATTTACATAGTCATTTTAGAGCAGTATTTCTTAACCCCCCTGTGCAGAAAAGCGAGTACACTCGTCCAAAACGCACGTCATTTTTGTATACATTTTGCACCATAAATTTAAATCTTTACTTCGTTACGATATCTTAAACCTCTCAAATTAAAGCTAAATAATATTGCTTTATTTTAGAATGTTCTGGAAATTTGCACAAAATATTGTTGCAGATTTACATTCGATCTAATCCATATACACGAAAATAAACTTCTGCGCAGGAGGGTAAAAGCTCAGTTTTTGAAAGGATTAGCAAGTAGTTTTATGAAAGTGTATACTGACAACTATTTCATTTATTAAGCAATAGTACCATAAGACGGTTCATTCTTCAAGAAAATTGAAACAGTTGCGTCATGAACTATTGAATTATTGTCAAGTTCGTAGTATAATATGATTTGACCTCTTACGCGACAAGAGAAATTTCCTTCGATTTAGGACTACCTTTGCTAGACAATTATCAAAATTATTTATTGAGTTATAAAGTAAAAATTTCCGAAACTCGAATAATCTGCAGAATAGAAATAAATATAAGAAAACCCGAATTTAAGAATTTAATTTGATATACCGTCGACGGATATCAAGATTCATCAACATATTTAAAATCTGTTTCGGAAGATGATTCATGTGACATGGTAAGAAATAAATATTTCGTCACATCAACCAATTTACACTTTTTTGTCGTCGACGGATGTATCGATTCAAAACTCTTGAGTTTTCTGTTCTTCTTGGAAATCCTTTTGCTTAGTTAAGCAGGTTCTGATGCATTAAAGACTAAATAATTCTTCTTGTTTTTCTATTTATGCAAATGTTTCATCTCCTATAATTTTGAATCGAATACACGTTATTTATTTACACGTTAATCGAAATTATTGAGAAAATTATACATCTAATTAAAATTTTTTTTGAAAAAAACAAGAACCGACTTTGAAAAATGCACTAAAAAGTGTGAAATAATTCACAAAAATATTCTCAAAGTCGGCGCCGAATTGCAAATTGACATATACCGTTACAGACCCTATTGTAGATCAGTGCCTCTATTGTGAATCATTTATTTCTAAATAGACATTTTGATACATAAGAATAAGTGCTTTCCATATAAGGTAGTTGACCCTGTTCTCGATAGCTTAGTAACAGACTCAACTTATTTCGCTATAAAAAATGCTTTAATTTTAAAAGAATTGAAATTTTTTGATTTCAACTATTAATTAATATACTTATTTAGCAAATAACTCGAAAAAGACGAAATTTTAACGTAATGTTTACTTCTAAATTCAATAAACCAAAAAATAATCCGAGGGAGCAGTTGTCGATAACCATTTTACGAGTCGGAGCAATTCTCGATAGATGCAAAAGACCCAGTTCTCGATATACCAACAAGCCCATTATTCAGGTTAGGTTCTAGGTTATGTCAAAACTTGATTGAATAACATACACATTTTGATTATTATAATTACATAATTATTAATAAAAAGTAGTGCTTAAGTACTTTTAAGCATTGAAATAACATTTAAAGAAAAATTTATTTGTTTTTTGTATATATTATCTGACTATCGACAACTGGGTACGTACGCATAATTAAGACGGAGTTATCGATATATGAATTAAAATAGTTATAAGTAAATAAATCAAAATTTAACTTTTGATTACGCTTATTTTGTTGAATTTAAAGCTATTCTTGGCTTTACAGTTTTTTAAAACGTTCTATTTATTACAAAAATGTCACTTTAAAGTTTACTGTTTGTTACGGTCGTGATTAAGGAAACGTCGAGAAACGCATCTAATCTGAGAGTGCCAAGAAGTGTGAATTTCTATTTAACAAGTAGCGCTAACTGAGTTTTTATAATTCAAAATATTTATTCAGTGATATATTCTTAATATAGAAATAATTTTCTCGTAGCGAAAAATTGCTCAAAATATATCTAAAATCGTATTATTCCTTCGAGTTATCGACAACTGGGTACCTATCGAGAACCGGGTCCACTACCTTAATAATAAAAGTAACGCAAAACTTTCACAATATAGTTTTAACATAAACTGATTCACAATAGAGGCACTGATCCACAATAGGGTCCGTGACGGTAGTATCGTGCTCAAGAATATAATTTATAAATAATATTGAAATGGGTCCAATTTCGTTAAACCTGGAACGAAATATGTGTCCCACTATCGTATATCTCACTTAAAGTTAATAACTCGTAACAGTGTTGCTAACTCGCCAAGACAACTCGAGTCTGCGCAGTGCAGCTTAGCGTTGATTGGCTGGCGGAGCCGCCGCGCAGGCCGCGCCGTTTAAACGAGCGGCAGAGACGGCGGCGCGATTCGCGCGAAAGCTACATACGTCCAGCAAATGAGGGTTCAAATCCACCTTGGGGAAATATTTTTTTTTATTTGGTTATTTATTAAGAAATAAGAATAATATTATTAATAAAAAATAAAAATTCTTAAAGCACAATACCCCACGTATAAAAATTCAATAAATAAATTATTCAGATTAAAACGTAAACGTTTAAAGCTAAATACGCCACGTAAGAAAGTTTAGTAAACATATCTTTTTAATTAAAACGTCAACACTTAAAACTAAATAACCCACGTAAGAAAGTTCGGTAAATAAATTATTCAGATTAAAACGCAAACTCTTAAAGCTAAATACCCCACGTAAGAAAGTTTAATAAAAAAATGTTTTTAATTAAAACGTAAGCTTTAAAGCTAAATAACCCCCCTTAAAAATCTTCATAAAAAAAAATTTTAATTAAAATTTAAACTCTTAAAGCTAAATAAGCCATATAAGAAAGTTTAATAAAAAAATCTTTATAATTAAAACTTAAACTCGTAAAGCTAAATACCCCACGTAAGAAAGTTTAATAAAAAAATCTTTTTAATTAAAACGTAAGCTTTTAAAGCTAAATACCCCACGTAAGAAAGTTTAATAAAAAATCATTTTAATTAAAACGTAAACTCTTAAAGCTAAATACCCCACGTAAAAAAGTTTAATAAAAAAATCATTTTAATTAAAACATAAACTCTTAAAGGTAAATACCCCACGTAAGAAAGTTTAGTAAACATATCTTTTTAATTAAAACGTAAACTCTTAAAGCTAAATAACCCCCCTTAAAAATCTTAATAAAAAAATCTTTTTAATGAAAATTTAAACCCTTATAGCTAAATACCCCACTTAAGAAAGTTTAATGAAAATGAAAATTCCTACCTTACTGGCTTCACTTCTATAATTTTATATTTGCAATGAATAAATATTTTGAAAAAGAAACGGCATTCTATGCCTTCCGTATTGAAGTTATGACTCTTCAGTTAACATTTTAAAAGCTTTGATTATTAAGTATCAGGAAAAAGTGCACTTAAAAATGTACTACTATAGTTCAATTGTTAAACACATTTTTGTCTTACAGTTTATAATGAAATCTCCTGCAAATTTAACTGAATGTACGTAGTAAGAATACGGAGAGCATAGTATAGCGATTTTTTTAAAAATATTTATTAATTACAGAGAATAAATTGTTAATTTTACAATATTAATACTTTATTTTAATTAAAATCATACTTACCGACATTTACAATGCATCGATTTATCAATCAATTGTCCGAATCAACAAAAAGTTCCTAGCACTGCGACATACCTTGAGCTACAAAGAATGATACAATAGTGCTCGTCCATGACAATTGAAGAACCGAACAAATGCAATAAGAGGACTAACACTTTTTCCGATGATTTTTATCTCAAATAATAGTGCTCAGATAAGGAAACAAAAATATACTGTACTTAAGACTAACTCTGTTCTTCAACACTATATTATCTTAGCACTATTATTTGAGATAAATATCATAAAAAAAGTGCTCGTCCCCTTATTGCATTCAGCCCTTCAATTAAAAATGTCGTGGTAGAAACCTGTAATATCGGTAATATAATGTACCATATTGACTTGGGTTTAAGTGTAAGTATATATAATCTATTATAAAAGAAATACTGAGATATCACTCGAATATACAATATATATTTCAGTTTAATATTATTTTAGATGTACAAGAATATATTTTTTCCACACCACCTCGCAATAATTATCGTGGCGGAAAATTATTTTTTTTTCCTTTCGAGGAAGAGAAAAGGCAGTCATAAAAAATATATAGTGCTAATTAATATATGTAAGAACTGAAATTAATGTACTTTTCTGAAAATGTATATGTTAATTAAACAAATAAAAAGTTATATACATGATGAAATTAAATATTAAAAATGTTATACATTAACGTTTTAATGTTAGTGTATCCTGTAAGAATAAGTTATTTGCGTAAACTAAAACACTGCAACGGGCATAACTGCATAATATGTAAATTAAAACTTTAAGCAATACATTAAGTTGATTCGAAATTACTTTCAGTAAATGCAGATGAATTGTTTTATGTATGTATATATTAATTCGTATGCTCCTTTCTTCGGCAAAAAGCACAGTATGTTTATTTTCAACAGTGAAAGATTCTTTATTTATTTAATTATCGGATAGTATTTACTATTTAAATATAGACTTGCGATTTTGTTTGCCGTGGACGGCGGTATGTATTATGCAGTTTACTAATTTTCATTTCAGAATATCCCGAATGTGCGCGTTTTGCGGAAATATTTTTTACCGCATTTTTAGTAGGTAATTTACAATATGAATTTACAATAATTTTTTTATTTGGGCATACATAAATTAGCATGTATCGTGCAATATACAAATTGAAAATCAAGGAAACCGCGAAAATGCACGTGTCGCAGTAGACAGCTTTACAGTCACTATAGGTGAGGCATTGTTATATATAGTTAATTATAAAACAAACTAAGACGACCAAGCGTTTGAAAGCGTGAACGACGGCTCGAGGATCACGGCGTATTGGCATTTCCCAGGTATTTAATAAGTAATATCCACATAATATTTGCATTATTGTCTTCTGTTATGACGTAGTATATATTATAGATATAGGGTAATACTGAAGCGAACACAAAAATAACTATATTTAGATATTTTTTTATAGAGGTTAGCTGTATTGGATTGATTGTGTGCATGCTCAGTGTCTGCTGTTTATATGTAACCTTAGATTAATGAAAGCTTTTTTTCGTCTTTCATCTTTTGTAGATTTTTACTACATTTAACGAAATATAATTATAATAATAATAGCGTAGTGTTAAAGTAAAAAATCGACAGTACACAAACTGGGTACCAGCACATAAATAAAAATGGCTTATCCTTTAAAAAAATTTACTAGGAAGAAAAAATGTGATTTAGAGGCAGAAGGGCTAGACACTTCCACTGAAACAAAAAAAAGGAGGAGTAGCGAAAATAAATTTATTAAATCTTGGTTAGATGAGGATATTTTTCAAGGTTGGTTAGCTGAGGATCCATCCAATATAGAGAAACCAGCCTTTTGTGTAGCTTGTAAAATTAATATTGCCTGTTACAATAAACAAGATTTAGTAAAGCATAGTATTAGACAGATTCATAAAGATAATTTTAAAGTTGCTCAAAAAGAATACAGGCTTGTAACACCTCGTGAACGGAATCAATTAACCCATAAAGAACAGATTAAGCAATTAGAATTGAAGTGTAGTATTTTTTTGCAGAGCACAATATTGCTATTACAATTGTAGATGATTTGATTCCATTCATGAAACATATTTTTGAAAATCCTGACGTAGCGAATGAAATGAATATGAAACGAGACAAATGCAGTCATTTAATTTCAAATGTTTTAGGAGTTTGCGAACTTGAAAAAGTCGTTAACATTTTAAAAAAAACTAGATTTTCAGTATTAGTTGACGAGAGTACAGACAGAGGTAAAATTAAACTATTATGTGTAGCAGTACAGTACGTGAATCCTGAGTCTGGAAAAGTCGTCATGCACCTATTAGAATTAATTGAATTAAATGCGAAATCTTTTACAGCACTGGAAATCTTCACAGCTTTCAAGAATTTTTTCGTAACTCATCAGATTCCTTTATCGCAAATTAGTGGCTTAGCTTGTGATAATGCAAGTGTAATGACTGGCCATGTGGGAGGATTCAAAACATTATTACAAGCTGAAGTTCCACATTTATTAACTCTTAACTGTATTTGTCATTCATCAGCTCTCGCAGCACAAAATTGTGGTAATAATATTCCGAAGGAATGTGATGAGTTGCTGAGGTCTACTGCTACATTGTTTTCTAACAGCCCAAAGCGATGTGCACATTTCGTTGATTTTCAGAAGCAACGAAACATTCCTGAAAATCGGATTTTAAAATTATCGGGAACGAGATGGCTTGCGCTTCTTCAGTGTACTGATCGATTTATTACTAACTTGCCAGCTTTACGAGATTATATTAGAATGGAACTTTATGACGATCAAATAAAGCAGGTCAATAAACTCACAGCAACAAGTAAGAATGCGATCAGTAATACTACGAAAAACAAAAGCACTATGGAGTCTCTTAATCGTTTATTAAACGATGATTATGTAATAGGTTGTTTGCATTTTCTAAATTATTCGTTAATTTATTATAACAAATTTAATGCTTATTTTCAGTCCAAAATACCATTAATTCATGTATTATCTTCTGCATGCCATAAAATTATTATTTCTATGAGCCAAAATTTTCTCACTGACGAAGCTTTGAAAGAAATTTTTTCTATTAACTTAGTTATAACTGACGAAATGATTAAGCCTTTAGATGAGATATATTTCGGTCCAGGATGTGAAACCTTTTTACAGGAATTATTGGGTGAAACAGAAGGTGCTGAACAAGTGACAAGGATCAAGAAAACATGTTTATTGTTTTATGAAACTGCTGTAAAGGAAATGAGGAGTAGATTTTTAGAAAATGATGATCTCCTGAGTAGATTAAATTTTCTTGATCCTTCTGTTGCCTTAAGCGTAAAACAAAGAAGTAAAGGAAAAATTCCAGATCTCACGTACTTATTTCAAAACTATTTTCCTTACGATGACATTAATGTTAATTATTTAGCTGAAGAATGGATGTCATTGCCAATTTTTTTTTCAGATGAAGATAGAGCCAAATATAAAGATTTGCAGGCCGATGTATTTTGGAAAATAGTTTTTGAAATAAAAAATGATGAGAAGAGCGGTCTACAATTTCCTAATTTAAGGGTTTTAGTTGAATCAGCTCTTTCCTTACCTCATTCGAACGCAGAGCCAGAGCGCATTTTTTCCATTGTAAGTGACGTAAAAACGGACAAGAGAAACCAAACTTCAACTGATTTACTAAATGCGATTTGCTTCCTTAGATCTTTCTTTGCTGCTCATGGCATCAACGCATTGAACTTCAAAGCCAGTGAAAGACATTATGAATTGTTTAATACTAAGGATGTTTACGATAGGAAGGGAAACTAATAAACTATTGTAACTTTTTGAGCAACTATTAAGTACATTAAGCTTTAAGAAAGTAGTTCTTATACTATGGGAGTTATTTCAAGTAATTTGTTATCATTTTTAAATATCGTATAATAACAAAATTCTTTCACAGTTCCTGTTCATCAAAAGGTTGTGCCGTACTTAATAAACTTTATATTCTTGTTATACTGAGAAAACTACATCGTAACTGGCACGATATATATCGTAGAATTTACGATATATATCGTAAAATTTACGATATATATCGTAAAATTTACGATATGAAATATTGTAAAATTAAAATTTTGCGTAATGCAATTCTACATTAACTTGAATATCAATATCGGAATATTTTACGATATGGTTTTCTCAGTGTACTTTAACATTTGCACTATTATGTTCGTTGAAGTATATTATTGTTATTACTTTATGCTAATAATTTGTTTATTAATAAATCTTATATTTATAGTCTCCTTATACTACGGGGGTGATTGTAAGTCATTTAAAGTTTTCAAAAGCATTATGCAATATTTGAAACTTGATATATTGATAATAGTTTATACTTTTATACTATGCAGTTATACCCGTTACAGTGTTTTACTTGGCGCAAATAATTTTTTCTTACAGGATACACAAATGTAAAGACGTTAATGTATAATATATTATCATTATTAATTTTTAAGATCATTATGTATATAACTTTTTTTTTAAAGATTGTATTTAATGAATACATGCATTTCAGGAATCCGTATATGTGTATTAATTTATGTATAAAATAATTGTTTAAATAATATATTCATGCCATTACGTACTTACATTTACATGGTGGATTAGACCTACTGGGGATACCACCAAGGAAGAGAAAATTATATTTATTGAAATTCTTACATATATTAATTACCGAAATATATTTTTCATTGCTGTTTTTTCACTTCCTTAATTAAAAACGCGCCTCGATATTTACCGCGAGGTGGTGTGGAAAAAATATCATATTTTCCTCCGTCTGTAATAATAATAAACTGAAATATATATTGTATATTCGATTGAGGTAGCACTATTTATTTTATAATACCATATCTATGCTTACACTTAAACTCAATTCAATATGGTAAATTATATTACCGATATTACACATTTTGTACTATAGTATTTTTTAATTGTCATGGACGAGAAATGTACTTTGTAGGTCAAAGAATGTTGCTGTGCTACAAAATTGTTGTCCATTCAACAATTCACTGAAAAATTGATATACTATTAATATCGGTAAATGTGATTTTAATTAAAATAAAGTATTAATATTGTTTAAAAAACCATTTTTCAATTTATAATTAATTAAAATTACGAAAATATTTAGTAATTTTTTTCTAGTTTGTTTATACAACATTATTTTTTAACTTATCGTTAAATTTTATTATTTTAAGATTTTAAACTGCATTAATATTTCTTACCTGGGTTATTTAGATTTCAGAGTTTACTTTTAATTAAAAGGATTTATTTATTAAACTTTCTTTCGTTGGGTATTTAGCTTTAAGAGATTACGTCTTAATTAAAAAGATTTTTTTATTAAATTATCTTACTTGGGTTATTTAGCTTTAAGAGTTTACATTTTAATTAAAAAGATTTTTTATTAAATTTTCTTACGTGGGTTATTTAGCTTTAACAGTTTGCGTTTTAATCTGAATAATTTATTTATCGAACTTTCTTACGTGGGTTATTTAGCTTTAAATGTTTACGTTTTAATTAAAAAGATTTTTTTACTAAACTTTCTTACGTGGCGTATTTAGCTTTAAGCGTTTACGTTTTAATCTGAATAATTTATTTATTGAATTTTTATACGTGGGGTATTGTGCTTTAATAATTTTTATTTTTTATTAATAATATTATTCTTATTTCTTAATAAATAACCAAATAAAAAAAAATATTTCCCCAAGGTGGATTTGAACCCTCATTTGCTGGAGGAATGTAGCTTTCGCGCGAATCGCGCCGCCGTCTCTGCCGCTCGTTTAAACGGCGCGGCCTGCGCGGCGGCTCCGCCAGCCAATCAACGCTAAGCTGCACTGCGCAGACTCGAGTTGTCTTGGCGAGTTAGCAACACTGACTCGTAATCGAAAGCACTGGTTTGAGAGAAAATGTTTTTAAAAAGAACTTCTATTGCAACAATATTCTTTAAATGATATGCATCGGCTAAACTGTCACATATAATTCAAATAATACTGTTACAATTGTAACTGCTGGCGCAAGCTTTTATGTATTATCCCCGAGAAATCTTCATGTGCTTAGGCCATCGCCACCTAGCGGCGGTACGCAAACTACGCTATCAAACAATTAGTCAAGAATAAGATTCCCAATGAAACAAAAAGAGGTGACGATATATGTCAATTTGTAATTCGACGCCGACTTCGAGAACATTTTTGTGAATTATTTCACACTTTTTAGTGCATTTTTCGAAGTCGGTTATTTGTTTTTCAAAAAAATTTTTGATATCAGACTTTTTTGTTGCGAGATACTGGACCAATAATCACAAAATTAGAATGGGACCACCGGAGGATAATTATCTTTCATATAAAAAAATTTCATCCAAATCGGTTGAGTAGTTTCGGAATAATCGCTGGACAAACATAAAAAAAAAGAAAAGCCACGTCGAATTGAGAACTTCCTCCTTTTTCGAAGTCGGTTAAAAAAGGGACAATACTTACCGGAATGATACAGAAAAACAACAGAACAATTCCATCATAAAGTTTTTTATTTCATAAAAATTGAACTGTATCATTGATGTTAATTGAATCACCATAAATAACGTGATTTTCATCACGCATCAGACATAACGAGTTATTTGTAATACATTAAATTTGTTGATAAACATTTTCTTCATTTTTACATAAAACGTAATGTTTATACTTATTTTCCTTAAGAAATTTTTCTTTACAAAATAGGTGACTACGCGAAGATAGCCATATCTCGTATTGAACTATAAATATAATAGCTTGGCAGGGAGTTTAGTGAGCAAGTAAGTAAGGTAGTGGACCCGGTTCTCGATAGGTACCCAGTTGTCGATAACTCGAAGGAATAATACGATTTTAGATATATTTTGAGCAATTTTTCGCTACGAGAAAATTATTTCTATATTAAGAATATATCACTGAATAAATATTTTGAATTATAAAAACTCAGTTAGCGCTACTTGTTAAATAGAAATTCACACTTCTTGGCACTCTCAGATTAGATGCGTTTCTCGACGTTTCCTTAATCACGACCGTAACAAACAGTAAACTTTAAAGTGACATTTTTGTAATAAATAGAACGTTTTAAAAAACTGTAAAGCCAAGAATAGCTTTAAATTCAACAAAATAAGCGTAATCAAAAGTTAAATTTTGATTTATTTACTTATAACTATTTTAATTCATATATCGACAACTCCGTCTTAATTATGCGTACGTACCCAGTTGTCGATAGTCAGATAATATATACAAAATAAAAATAAATTTTTCTTTAAATGTTATTTCAATGCTTAAACGTACTTAAGCACTACTTTTAATTAATAATTATGTAATTATAATAATCAAAATGTGTATGTTATTCAATCAAGTTTTGACATAACCTAGAACCTAACCTGAATAATGGGCTTGTTGGTATATCGAGAACTGGGTCTTTTGCATCTATCGAGAATTGCTCCGACTCGTAAAATGGTTATCGACAACTGCTCCCTTGGATTATTTATTGGTTTATTGAATTTAGAAGTAAACATTACGTTAAAATTTCGTCTTTTTCGAGTTATTTGCTAAATAAGTATATTAATTAATAGTTGAAAACAAAAAATTTCAATTTTTTTAAAATTAAAGCATTTTTTATAGCGAAATAAGTTGAGTCTGTTACTAAGCTATCGAGAACAGGGTCAACTGCCTTATTAGTATAATATATTAGAGCATTATTATTATAAGTATTACAAAGTACCATTACTTTTGAAAGTAAAATTTTCCTACTAGATATTTTCTAATCATGAATATCAAATAAATGTATATAATAAAGTTTTAGCAGTAGAGCCTGAAGGAAATCAATTATTTAGATATGTCTACTATAGAACTGCAATTGTCTCATATTTATTATCTATTTTAAACAAGTCTTTTTGGAGAAAGAGAGCAATCACACGTTTGTGAGTGTTTGTGTATGTGCGCGTGTGCGTGTGTGCGAGCGTGATTATGTATGTATGTGTGTATGTGTGTGCGTGTTTTTTTGTATGCATGTGTGTATATGAGCGTGTAAAAAAAAGTAATCGGGAAAATATGACATTTATGTCAGAACTATTTCATATGAAAATGTTAAGGAATTGGATTTTTCATATTTCACAGTACCATCGGTTAACTTTTCATCCAAACAAATGTGTTTAATGCTTTGGAAACCATTTTCAGAAATTATCACTATTTCTCGCGAGTAAATGCTCAGCGTTCCCGACAAGCATAGCTGTGCGGAATCGGCTAAAATTTTTGTTGTTTTACTTCTAAAATTGATTGATTTTGATTTTAAATCAATTATTTTTACTAAAAATGCACCGAAAATATTACATTGACCATAAATTCCTTTAAAATCTCGATTCATTTGAATAAGAAAATTAAATTCATTTCAAAATTTCGATTTAAGTGAATCGTGTTTCAAATGAATCGAGAAATGAATTGAACTTAAATGATTCGGATTCAAAATTTCGATTTAGACGAATTGCGGCCACTGGATTTACATAAAGGCACAGCTCTGTCTATGAGTTATCCAGATGGCAGCACAATGAAAAAAGACTCCAGCCAATGAGAAGTGGTGATCTCTATGCCCTGGTTAGTTGAAGTCTTATCCCACTCGCGCCATCTATACTGGCCCGAGGTCGGCGCTCGCCATCCTCATAGGGAACACTGAGCATTTACGGGTTAATCTACTCTAAATCTAGTTTCACCAAAGCTTTACGCTAAAAAAAACAAGGTAACGACCTAAAGCAAATAGCGGAAGCTAGAGAAAATACCAGAATGACATAGTCGTCCCATTATCGCTGACAATGACCTTACTCAATATCGCGCTCGGCGCACACCTATAGCTTCCGAGCGCGCGTGCATTCGATCATCTCGTTATAAAGTTTGTTTGATCGGTAAACATCGAGTCGCGAGTCGAGTGCTTACGCACGCTCATAGTCTGTTTGCACGTGCGTAAAGTGCCGATACGGTGAATACGTATCTTGTGTACAGACGAAGCTGCTTGTATAATAGTTTTGCGCCGATAGGCACTTGTCGGCCAACGACGCAACGCCGCGCTCTCTCGATGAGATTGTGGGCGATTCGGGGATGAATAGGTTCGACAGGCGGTGAAATAAAAGTTTTGTGAAATGATCTTGTTGTTGTGGATGAGTAGAATGTATTTTTGATGAAATATTTGTGTTTTAAGCGGATACTTTAGACCTCCTTGACTCGTCGATAAATATATTATTTAATTAGAAAATTTAATTTACATATCTCAAGAAATATGCATCAGAATCAAATTACGTTTTTGGAATCGTTTTATTTATGGAAAATGAAGAGCGGCATGATTGATTTGTTATCAGAATCTGAATTATAATTAGAACATCAATTTTTTACAATAATTTATTTCATATTTGTAATTTAGACTAAAATGAAAATTCGAAAGAAGTGATTCTTTAATTGTTTAACCAGATATACGAGTTTTTTAAGATGCTTTTTCAAATTTCTTAATATAGGGGAGACCGGGGTAAACTGACCTTTCTCTATATTTCGACATAAATAAAACATTTATATTAATTTCACTTATATAATTAAATAATCTAAGTAAACAATGATTTTTAAATACTTCTTGGTACATATAATCGGTTATTTAATGAAAAATTTAACTATGAATTTTTCAGTCACTCAAAATTATAATTTTGCATGTTTAGGTTTTTGGATAAAAAAGTGGTATGTATGTTATTTTAATATGGAAATTTTTTGCTTTATACTTAGTATACTAAATTTTCAATAGACTGTTTTTTAATACATTAAGACAATACGTGAATCTCTTAAAAAATATTCTTACGTCGCACATGCATTCGGGGCAAACTGACCGGGGTAAAGCGAGCTGATATAAATAATGTTAAAAATAAAGATTAACCTCAAACTGGCTCTCCATGTATGTGTGATAAATACATTTAGTAAAGCTTTAAACTTATATGTCAGTTAGCAAATCGATAAAGTTACGTTTAAAAAGTTAATAAAACTATTTGATTTATCGTAATTTAAACTTTTATCCGCATATTTATTGAAGCTCACTTTGCCTCGTACAAAGGCTCACTTTACCCCAAGCTCGTGACAAACTGAGCCTTCTCATTTTTTTTCATGCAAATGATTTTTAAAATACTTTCAATTACTTTACAGTATTGGTGCTCGAGATTTATATTAAATAAAGTCTATGTTACCTTTTCAATGTATTTAGAAGTATAAATAGTTGAAATATATTTATGTATTCGTGCTCAAACTTTTTTAGGCTCACTTTACCCCGGTCTCCCCTATGTTTGGTTTTAGTACGGTACATATGTTACATCAATTAAGATACGTGAGACAAAATGCAGTTATGAATTTGAAAAATCGCAAAAATATGTAATGAAATATTTAAAAATCACCAATAAATGAAAATATACAACCTACGTTGATAATCCATTAACATATCTGTATATATTTATAATAAATTTGAAACGTTGAGATTTACGTGACCCCAAAATCGAGGGAGCTCGAAAAACAACATGGATCATGACTAGTAAAGACAAGTGCGCCTGCGAGAGCATAATAATAAAAAAATAATTTTATAGTAATCATAAAATAAAATAATTTTATATTTTATAATAATTTTATAATACATGATCTGAAAATACTTAATTATTTAAATAAGATTTAAAGGGAAATATCCCCGAACTAAAAAATAAAATGTTAACTTATGTTCTTAATAATTTGTACATATTTTTTTGAAATCGGCAAAAAGAAATGTTTAGGGGAGGTTCGGGTATGCTTGGCACGGTAGGTTAGTTTGCCACTCCAATATTAAAAAGGTTAATGAACATTTTAAAGCAAATCTTCATGAAAACGCATTAAAAATGCATCTACTATTTTCTTCTGAACATACGACATGAAAAGAAAGTGTTTTGAGTTAAATAAATAAATTGAAATTTGGAGTAGACAAACAAGGTTGACTTCATTTCTCATTTATTCGACAAATCTCGAAAATAGAGCGTATCCAATCGAAATAAAGTGCATTTGATAGCTTTTTCTCCGAACTTTTGATCCCAATTGTTTTTTTTTACCTACAAATATTTATGCCCGGTGGAGCACGAATGACACACAGCGACGCGGCAGCTGGCGGCTGCTCCGCCAATCGGAGCAGCAACTGATCGTTTAACCTATAATTTTTTACTCGCTGTAATAGCCCGCCGCTCGTTCTACCCGTGCCACGCGTGCCCCATAGTGGGCATGTAGAGCACTTTCCGGTGGTTTTACATTTTGATTTATATACAAAATGTATTTCAAAATAATATTTTTTAACTATTGATTTTGATTATTGGTAGCTTTGTTCATCCGTTTATTTCGTTTTTTTTAACGTTTAAATCTCTATATTTATTTTGTAATCTTAGTTTGAAGTTAGGGTGCCAATGACGCCCCATCTTCCCCTACTAATATATATTTACATGTTTATTAACGTATACGGTAATAAATGATCATACTAATTTTATTACCATAAATATTTTTTAAATATTTTACTCTGAAAGCGATCGTTTTATAAACTGTTTTAAAAAGAAATACTTTTGATAGTTTATACGTATTGTGCTAATAATAATATGAAATATTTAGTATTTAAAATACTAAGACTCTTAAATAATTAATTTATATTTATAATCGTTCAAATCATTCGACATTCCGCCACGCATGTGTAGACATATATAGCTATTGGTTTAGACTTGTCACCATATTGGTTTTATAGATTCACTAGGGTGATACGATTTCTATGCCTTCAACAGTGGAGTGTCCAGACCTGTTTATATGATCGTGGTTTCAACCTTCTATTTGAGAGATTATATTGACATGCCTGAAACAGCAATTCTCTTATTTTATTTCTCTCCCTGTATCTATCTTTACGCTTAAAAATAAATTTATTGCATGTAAAAATACGAGATTAAGAACCTTGCGACGATAACCTATGACATGTTAAACAAACAGATTTGCATTTATCATAACAAATAAAATTGCTTCGCTACGTGTTTTATCTACTACATAATTACAAGTATAAAAACCTCTGCCTATTCATTGGCACTTAACTTCCTGAAACTATGTAAAATGTTCTAATATAAATTTCTTTATTACAATACATTAATTTTAAATTGATATATTTCTTACTAATTAATAGCTCAAAAAGGTGAGTTTTTTATCATTAATTGTTTGTTAAAAGATAAATTACAACAAATTATAAGCTAATGATCATAAATTACATTATCGATTTCAAAATATCATAAAATATAAAAATAGTTCTAAAACAAAAACGACTCGAGGAATCTTAATTTTTTCTAATTTCGTATGTTTATCCACAACCAAAAAAAGATTCGTTTGTTTAATAAAACATGACCGCGATATTCTCGATCAATTGGTTAACTCGCACATAATAATCGAGTCATTTCCATAAGAAATGCCACCAAAATAATTGAGAATTAAATCCTTTGAACAAATCGAATCTTAAAATTTCTTCTGAATTCAGAATCTTCAATAAAAAACAAAAAAAAACATAACCTCAAATATCTTGAAAAAACCGCTGCTAATTGCTTTAGCAGATTGCTTTTTCAAAGAGCTTCAAATGTTACGTGAAAATAAAAGTGATAAAGTTAGTCTTTGCCTTTGAATTTAAAATTTGTATCGTGTATTTTAAGCATTTTTTAATGTTAGACTATGATTGTTATGATATTTATATGTCACTCAAGTATGTTTTATGTAAACTTTCAGCAACGTTTAAGTTTTCTTTAAAAGTTGCTTAGTTAACGCACTGATTTTGATAACCTCCGTTATTGATACATGCTAGCAAGCTAATATTTATCTTGAATGGCAATCAATTTTCTTCTATAAATAATCATTTTTAAAAATTTAAGACTTTTTTGTGAAGCTAATTTACTTCTTATACAACTTTTTATATCTGCATTAAAGTATTGTAGTACCGGTATTCAGGTTTTAAAAATATTACAAATGTAAATGTACGATGTATAACCACAATAAATCTTTATTATTTATGTTATTTATTACTTCGATGAGCTGTAAAGTAACTTATTATATCAATATACTTATCTTAATACTGATTACGTTCTGCAAAGTCACATACGCATTGAAATTTGCAAATTGCACGCACGCAAATAACAAAGTAATCATTTTATTAGCGTGTATGTATTTATTATCGTGAGAGGTTCTGTATGAATGCACATGTGAGAGCGATGAATGTAAATGATTTTAAGGATTTTAATAATGACGCGATATATATTCACAATACTATGTACTATATAACACTCGATATAGCCGTGATATTATATACCTGACGAAGTGAAACTTTGTGATTTGTGATATATTTATGCAATTGACTGTACACCCAACGGTAAAACCATTTTTCCAAATGTGCCCTTAAATAATAACTTTTTCATAGGCGTGAGAATGTCAAGTCGCCAACAAAGTGAAAAAAAAAATGACTTCAGATGCGATTTTGTTTCTTACGCCTATGCGAATGTTGTTATTTAGGGACACATTCGGAAAAATGGTTTCACCGTTGGGTGTACACCTACATTTTGTTTTTAAAAGCAAATAAATGCATATTAATCAATCAATCTTCTCTTCTTCTGGTGTCGTCGATGCGGCCAATTAAGATGTTGTAAACTTTTGTTAGGCAAGAACTGCTGCAATTGGTTAACGAGGTTCGGGTTTAAAGCTACAATTTTGTTTCTTCATAGTTAAAACAGTGTCGATATTTATATATGTGAAAGTAGTATACATTTTGATAAGGTTTCAGAAAGTCGTTTTTGGCATGTAAAAATGTTGCATAGCACCCATAGTTTTGTCTCGTGGGTCCATGGTATCAAGATATGACATTTTGTAATCAAAATACGCGTCATTTTAGTAAAACATTGTATCTATACATAGAATCATAACCCTGTAAGTCGTTTTGCTAGAGAAATAATGTAATGGGAATAAAAAAGTTCACCAAAAGTGCTTTAATTATGTTGCAAAGTTATGAACAATCTAAAATGATGACAAAAAATGCATGAAAATTTAAGGATTTTTGATTGATCATAACTTTGCAACAAAATAATAATTTTGTATGAAACAAAACTTAAATTGAAGCTATTTTCGAGGATATTTCAGCTAACTTTTGTATCTTACATAATTATACTAGCAAGAAAACCGCTGTTAACTGCTTTAGCAGAATTGTTTCTCAAAGAGATTGGATGCACAATTATTTATTCAATATTTACTATGATAAAGTTATTTACGAATATACAACAATTTTATGTTGTAAACTTATATAAAAATGATGCATTTTTTTATATTTAATTGATGAGACACTGCCCACTATACATCTTCTTTGTGAATAATTGGACATTATATGTACATATATAAAACGTATCTAGAGTATAAAATAGAAAAAAATTAAATTTTTACAATTTTAAGATCGCATTTTATTGTCAAAAAAAATTTAGAGTATATATAAGATACACCAATCGAAAGAAAATTAAGTTAGTTTTATGAATGTATGCCTTATTCTGGCATATTTAGCGTATAAAATACAACATTCTTTTTTCAATTTTTAGAATTTTCAAAATTTAAACTTGCATTTCTGTAATAAAAACAACTTTTAAGTATATGTAACTTACACCTATCAAAACAAAATTAAGTCAGATTTATGAATATATGTATTATTTTGACTTATCTAGCGTATATATAAGACAGAAATTTTTTTTTCAATTTTCACAAATTCTCAAAAATTAAAATTGCATTTCTTAAACAAAAAGAACGTTAAAGTACATGTAAAGTACATCATTTTAAAGGAAATTAAGTCATCTTTATGAATATTTACATTAAGTTGACATATATAGCGTATAAACTGACAGAAATAATATTTCAATTTTTACAAATTTTAAAAGTTTAAAATCGAATTTCTTTAATAAAAAAATTCAAAGTATTTCTAAGATATACCGAGCGAAAGGTAATTAAGCCTATTTACCGAATATATACATATTTTTAACACATCAAGCTCATACAACAATAAAAAAAATTGTCATGTTATGGTGACCACAAAATTTTACCACATAGATACACACACACGCATGCACGTACGCACGCATACATATAGACAGACATTTGTTAAAACCTATATATTTCGATTCAGCGAGCTGAAAAACATCGAAATACATCGTAATCTCTGATTTCCAAAAAATAATCGCTTAGGTAGTTCTCCAGGTGTATTGGTGCTCAACTCGAGGTTAAATTAGAACATTTATTTTTTAAGATATTATTAAGATATTAAGATATTATTCCACATTATCTAATGTGAAAATCTTACAATTAATGATTCAAACATCAGAATTTTGATAGACAGTATCTAGAGTATTAAGTATTCCCAAAAGTCGAAAGAGAGTGAAACACTGCGCACATATATAGATATACATAGCATGGGATTAAAACTGAACTGTTGTATCTTTAAAAAAAGCATCACTTGCCCTATCAATCTTTTTTCTTGATGATTCGTACTGTTATTTTACATCATATCCTAGTTTTTCAGAAAAAATTAAAGAAATCTGTTTTTACTTGAATAGAGTATCAACGAAACCTCTCATGCTGTGGGACTCAGTAGTCAGTATAAGCTACCTATGTTAAAATATGAAATTTCTTGGCTCAATATCTTCTAATTTTATGTGTCTTGGGGGCTCAAGATTTTAATCACATATAAGGGATACCTTATTAAACATATATACCAATTTCCAAGGATTTTTAAAGAAATCGAAAACTACCTTAAAAACTTACTCTTTAAGAAAGCAAAACTTTGGCAGAGTTATGATACGAAGTATAAGTACCATTTTTGACTAAAATAACGTGCATTTTGAATACAAAAGGTCATATCTTGGTCCCAAGAGCCTATATGAATGAAACTACAGATGCTAGGCATCAGTTTTAAATACCAGAAAAACTTCCTGAAACCTCATTGAAAATCGCTTGCCACAGGTTGTGGACTCTCCTTGTTAGTTTAATTCCAGTAGACCTAGAACCTGTGATATAACTGGAGTTTTTAATTAACATTATCAGTATATCTATATATACAATATTTTAAACGTTGAGTATATAAGCAATGTTAATGTTTTTATTTACATATCAAGTTCTAGCTTATGGGAAGAAAACTGTGCAGAGCTATATTTTTAGGTATGACTCCTAAAGCTTTAGTCAAGGTTATTCTTTAATAATCTTATTTTAAAGAAAATAGTATTGAAAGTAAAGTAGTTCGTTTTCTTATTAAAGGGCATGCTTACTCGTAAATACCTCAAAACATTGAGGTAGAGTATAGCATAATCTATTACTTCAAGATCCACTTGACTCTGCAAATCCGATATAGATTGAAATATGTTTAAGCAATAAATATTATTGAAACGTTAAGCCAAAATAAAAGGTACCTAATAATGAAAGTTAGTATTTCTTATTAAAGTGTCAACTATTTACTAAACGAATATCCATAGACTCTAAAACTAGAAAGATACAATTACAACAAGAATTATAGATAAAAACTACTTTATACAACCTTCATTTATGAAATCCTTAAAATATCCAACCCCATAGTCACACTCGCACGCTCACCCATTGCTGTACATTTCGCCTAGGCGACATCTCGAACTCGCAATACACCCCTGCGCGACTCCACTGGCTCCTTCATATCTTGGGTTATTATTAAGCCGTCGACAATCTCGATCCCGGGCGCATCTGCGCCCAATACTTAAGTATCTCTCCCTTCCCCCCTCTCCTATTCGCGTGTATCCTTGGCTCTTTGTGTCCCTTTGCACTCGCGGTGTATGTACATATCGAGGTCGCAACACAAGCCCTTGCGTTTACGCAGCCACGATGATGACAAACGTCGCTGCGCACTGGTAACAAAGGGCAGAGGGAGAAGGGATATATAGAGGCGCCGCGTGCAATTTCCGCACGTGCAAATCGCGCGCCCGCGCGCAAATTAATTTCTGTCACTCAGCTGCGGCGCTTGCGAGCGCTTACGATCGCGGGATGCGTTAGAGTGTATAGCAATTTTGCTGGGTGAAGTTTGTTTTGATTTGGTTCTTCTTTGCGGATTCAGTATTTATTCAATGTTTTATACTGAAAACTATTAATTTATTTTTCTTGTATGATATAAAATATATCGAGTTTAAGTTTAAACGTAATTTTTTTATAAGATGTAACGCTTTGAAAGTTGTGTTAAAGTATTTCCTTGAAGCAAAATGAATCAAGTGCAAACCGTTCAAAATAAGAATTAATCATAGAAATGTATTTTCATATTAAAAATGTTTTTCAAAAAATTATAGAGTATTCTTTATACGTTACTTTTAATGATAAATTTCAATGCTGGAAAAATGTACAATTAAAACATAGATTTAATGAAATTGATCTAATCAGTTCTTTTTAATTACAAAGTAGTTGTATTTAATGCAAAATATTTGAATTATTCTATTAATAACTTTTACTCGAATTCCATACTCAATGCATGCTATGACTATACAGCTTAATACTGAACTACGCGTATCTTATCGAAAGTACATGTCGCATATTTCCTCATTAAATATGAACAGAACGAAATAAAATATAAATCATTTCGTACTTGATTCACTTTATCCTGCTGTACGAATACACTTCTCACTCTTTTACCTTTACTGAGTGTCAATAAACCTCACCTCTCCCACTTATCCAAATCGCACTTATCTCATCTTCAAAATCAAACCCCGCGAAATTAAACAGCGCACAGCAGCCCGCGCACCCAAGACACAATATCCCAAAAGAAAGGGATATCCTCAACCAGCCATTAATCCTGCGCCGCGGCAGTCAACAGCGTTCTTTTTTTCTGCGCATCGCTCGAGGATGCTTCTCACTAGTTTTCCGCGCACCCGAGATCTCGCGCATGATCGATGCTCGCGGGGGATCATCTGCTGCAGCTGGACCTAGAGAGGACATAAATCAAAGGCAGCTCGACCGAAAGCCGTTTTTTTCTTCGGTACTAAGCTTCTGGCCTGCGATACGTCGACGCGACGATTCTTTTGTCTGTGGCTGTTTTCTTCGGAGGTGCGAGGAATCAGTTTTTGTTAACGTACGGCCTGATTGCAAAGATTCTTTCAGATTATAAAACATCTATAACTCGAAAAGTATGGGATAAAATTTAGTGAAATATTTACTGTAAATCATTTGTACATAGAATTACATTCCTATAATTTTTCTGGACATTACATGCATCGCTTCTTGAGAAAATAACAAAATGTTAAAAAATTGCATTTACTTTTAATATCTTTGACTTCAGTTATTTTTGATATTTCGTATTAAAGTTAACGTGCTACAGAGAACATTAAATATAATATACAGTATCTTATATTTAATGATCTCTGTAGCTTGTTAATTTTAATTCGAAATATCATAAATAACTGAAGTCAAAGATATCCAAAGTAAATGCAATTTTTACAGTACCATAAATTAAAATTACTATATAAGCGATAACTCATTATGAAAACTAAGTGCCAAATCATTGGGGGTGTTATTGTTTCTTTTTGATAAAACCAATATAAAATTCAAATTTTCAGTTATTTACCATAATAATTCTTAAATAGAAAAAAAACTATTATAATTTTTTCTTCGTTAAAAAAAGTTTTTTGTATAGATGATAGCTTTAAACTAAAAAAAGGTTTGAAGTATTTAAATCTGCCATTCAAAGTTATTTTTTCTGCATTTTATAAATCTATTTTTTGTAACAAATTTTATTTTAATTTTTATTCATAATGTATAAGTCTCACGTTTATTACGCGTATAATCTAAATACATGAATCAGAAGCTTAAAAAATTTGATAAGTACTACTAATCCGAATAAAATAGTACTACAACTTTTACATCTGTGACCGCACACTAGACAAGAAAAAAAGACCAGTAGGTATAACATCCTCGTACGAAAACGAGAGCCATAAAATGAGAGAGAGATAGAGAAAGCCCGCGCGAAAAATCTCGTTTGACGACGGACGAGGCAGGATTAAATAACAGACGGGCATTGATTGCCCCGCGCACGGCCAGCGACGACGAGATCCCTCGAGCGCTGTTAAAGCTCACCCTCCCGGCGCGCCTAGCGCCTTTCTCTTCTCTCCCGTTGCGTCGTCGATGGTGCCTGCTGCCGGCGCTGCCTCCCGCTAGGCTAATTTGAGCGCGAGACTATTTTAATAAATTTTGCCTCGAACAGTTACACACACGTGGGTGCAGAGTGCCCGTGCAAGTTCGGCCTATTAGTCTCCAGACGACTCTCTTTTTTTGCGAATTGATGCCAGGCACTTGGATTGCGAGAGGAGAATGTCGTTGTTTTAAATGGCGCGTGTGATAGATTTTATGAATATTTATTTAAAAGTTTTTTGTGTGAACTGAAGCTTTAGGGTATGTTAACCTATACTCAAACTCGTTAAAAATATTGTTTCTATTTTCATTTTCTAAGAAAACATTTAATTTGGTTTTAATGTTTTGTATGCCTAGTTATTGCTTTGAACAGAGATAATAAAAATATCAGTAATATAAGTATGTAAGTATACAAATAAAAAATTTAAATTTAATAAACGGTTAATTTTTATTTTGTTAGAGTATATTTCTCTTATTACAATTATGTATTTAAAAATTGATGGATCATTTTTAATTAAGCACAGTATTTTTGTACGCTATTTTAAATGTAATTAAAATGTTTGTACTTCAAGTAAATGTACATGTGTTGAACTGCACCTACAAAAACACCTTACGTTATTCTAATAAAAAAAGCGTGAGATACTTTACAACGAGTTGACATTGTTGACGAACAAAAGTCATCGAGTGATGGTTAGAAGATATAATACACATATGTTTGCTGCAACATATTTACTTAATTAATTTATATATTTTTATCATACTTTTATCATACTTTTTTAATTTAAAGGTAAGTTATATGTACGGATAATACGTACATTTTGTCAAATTAATTAATCTCATAAAATACAGTAATATGGGCCGTGAACTGTTCTTTTGAATTTGTTAGATTTTTAAACTGTTTCTATGACCTTAACTAAATTCCACTGGCTTTATCATGGTTTTTAATTATGTCATATTGATTTTAATAGACTATATATATCATACTATTTTTTCTAAACTTATTAAATTTTTGTAACAAAAAAAAGGATGATAAAGATGATAAAGATGATACGTCGCTTTGTAAATCATGGTGATAACATAGATCGAAAGAGCAAAACATATCTATAAGGTTATTTACTAGCTACCTTTAAAAAAATTCAAACAATCGCAAATCGGCTTAGATTCTCTACCCATACTACATCCACCGCCAAGGAAAACGAAAATCACGTTATAAACCCCAACTCTCACAAATATCCAAATATTACCGAGCAAAGTTCCCAAAAAAGAATGCCAACCCTGAATGCACCCTTTGCGCGAGGCCACAGCCTCGCTGCACGACGATTAACGCTCTCGCGCATCACACTGCCGGCATCATCAGTCGCTTAGGCGAAGCAACCATGCGCGAGGACGACTGTGCGTCGCGGTATTCCCTTGTCTGCGCGCTGGCGCTCTCGCGATGATAAGATCTGAGGAATAGTTAAAAGTTAGGCGAGCGATATGCATGCGCGCTTACGGAGTCGAGGGAAGAAGCACCGAATTCCGCGAGGAGATATATATATATATATATATATATATATATTGCGGAAGAGAGGGCGGTGCGCAAGGAGTCACGGCTACGCCGAGCGGAAAAAGTGATTTTGACGGGTGAAGGGGAGAGTTAGGAGGGAGGAAGCACTCGAGCGATTGATTTTTACTTTGGTTGGGATTTTATTGAATTTATTTGATAAATTTAATTTACGGAGCGAATTTAATTAAGCTTACTTGGTTTGCGCTATTTTTTAGTCATCTGGTTTATGGACGAGGCTTGGCCTTTTACTTTGAAGGGTTTTATTAATTTACAGCGTGCTGATTTTATAATGTATGCGCGTTGTTATTTTGTTCCTGTAGAATGTCATCCTGACTTATACATTTCTAAAATGAGAGGAAAAAAGTCTAATGTTTACATAAATAAGTAACATTATTTAAAAAATCTGTTGCAGCCCTAAAAATTGTATCGTTTTGTTATTTTCCAATAAAAATAAAATATTATAAAGTAGATTCGCTCTACGAGCCTCGATTATACTACTGACAGTTTTATATATATTTCTAATTTTATTGCATTAAAAAAAATAGTACATAAACATTATCTTTATTAAAGTTTTTAATGATAATCTAAATATGTATGATAAATATTTCGCCAGTATTGGCTTCTCGACTTTGAGGAGCCTTAACTATGTATATCAATGTTTAATTAGAGAACATATAATATTAACTTTTAATTTTAATTTAATGTATTTCTAAAATTTCTCATCATAGTCTTCAGCATTGAAAATTTTATTTTGTAGAAGAAAGGTTAAGATTATTATAATTTGTATAAACAATACACGATTACTACACTGAAAATTAAACAACGAATAGTGGCCACTTACTACTTAAAAATATAAATTAACATTGAAAAAAAAAATAATATAATCGTATGAACTGTCAGGTTAATAATTTAATTGTAGTATTACAAAATTTTGAATACAATAGGTACAAAATACATTTTCAATAATTTATACGACACCTCATGTAATCCCTCGCTCGTACATAACTGAACCAGCACCTACAAAAAGAAAATAATTCCAAAACCCTCCAGACGCCGACGAGAGTATTAAAGAACTTGTAAAGTTGTACCACCGCGGAAAGAATTGCAGCCGAGCTTTCAACAAATTTGCAAAATCCAAGATTTCACATTAGATCTGCGTCGCCTACGAAGCCTCTCGTCAACTGCGAAACTTTTGCCGCGCCGCGCGCACCCCTGACGAAATCTGAATATTATACGCGAACTATTATGCCGTTGCGCTGCTGCTGCTGCTGCCGCCGCCGCCGCTGCTCTGTCGAGAGGAAGAGGATTTCAGAGGCGCGGTGGCGAGAAAGAGCGATGAGAAGAAATTTCTGGAATTCGTTTTGCGCAGGGGAGCGCAATCGCATCGCACCGACGAAGCCGCGTGTTTTAAGAAGGGCTGTCGGCGCGCGTTTCCTCACGCATAGTGCGTATGGAGGATTGACTTTTTAGTTGTCAAAGTTATTTGAATATGATGGTCTTGTAAGAAAATCTAATCCATTGTTAATCGAGGCTGCTTTCCAGTTCAATTTCTAAATTCTGAAATGTCAATTCTAGTAGACAGAAATTTTAGCCAATTTTTAAACAATTTTAAACAATTTTAATGATAGTAGATCTTAATAGGCATTCTATATTCGAGCAAATTGATTGGTATTTGAAAATACAAAATAGAAAGATGAATGGCAACCTGTACAGCATAACAATTCTCGCTTTTATTTCAGCACAAGTATCTGCTACGCTCAACTGTTGAGATTTAAAGTGCCATGGCCGAAGCAAAGCAATTTTGACGATTTCTTCTTTTGTAAATAAGCATACGCAATGGATGGATTTTAAAACTAATTATAACTTTCAATTGTACTAAAAAACGTAGTTGCAAAGGTTTTATCGAGGGGCGGGGTATCGCCACGTGGCAAGTATGAGTACTAAATACGATACGAAACTTTCGGAGCCGCACCGCGGATCTTATACTTTGATTTATTGAAGTACGCTCTTACAAAATGTTATGTTAATATTTTTGAAACTCAGTGTTGACTAATATGTTACATATAACATACTGAAAATAATTAAATTACGCTAGTTTAATTGGAAGAATACTTACAAATATTTTATCAATAAAACTCTAGCTAAGCTATTTTAAATGAATCGAAAAATTCTAAAAAGAAATTCTTTTGATTATTGATGTAAGTTTGCTAGAGTTAAACGAAGATGTATATTCTCTTTCTATCATACGAGTACAACTTACTTACCCATTTTCAGTTACTATCATTGTATAATTTATAAGATACGTAAGATGTTAGATATGGGGACCGTCTAATAGCTTTTTGAATAACTTCAGTAAAACTCTTATAAGAAAAATTACAAAGTGTGAATTCTCTGTTAAGAAATTAAATTCAACTATAAGTTCCATAGTTAATTGAATTATTATAGAAATTGAAATTCATCTCAATTGTGAACCTTAATTTTGATTCTATTTACTTTTAATTCTTAAAATTCTTTTTTTTAAGAACATAAACAAACGTACAGTTTTCATGCTTGCAAAACGAATTGTAAATTAGGCATTCCTAGCATCTTTGCTGGAGCGGGAGGAAATGTACATTACCTCCCTCTACAGTGGGAGATAATGTATATTACCTGAAAATAATTTAAAATTTTTTTAAAAATTTTATTTTTTTCTAAATTAAATTTTTTTTTAATTTTTAATTTTTAAAAAAAAAAATTTTTTTAAATGCCTATTTTCCCATTCTCTTTGCATGCATGAAAAAGGCGGAAAGGGCTTTTTCAGACTCGGATGATGATTTGAGCACTCGACTTCCACTCGTGATGAATCATAATCCTCGCTTAGAAAAAGTACATTGTCCTCCCTAATTGCACAATGTACTATTGCGTTTACTTTTACCAAAACTAATTAATTTTTTGTCGATTAACCTTAAAATTGTACTTAAAATCAGCCCATTATTTTTATATGACAAAGCGATTTTAAAAGGGAAAGTTCAGTCTGATTTAAATGATTTTATTTTTAATTTACCTTTTTGTCTCTTATTTCCGCAAAATAATCCACGTCCGAAGTGTTTACTTATTTATTTCTATAGTCACGCTACTAGAGAATTCAATAACTATTGTACTCATTGCTCATAGATAATCGATTTAATCGAAAAGCTAGAAAAATTATTTTTGTCTCCATCGTGTAAAAAAACAAACAAAATGAGCCCTGAAACATTGAATTTCACTGTGGATTACTCAAAATATATTGAGGAACACATATACACACACGTACACATACACACATACATACGCGCATGTACACATACACACACATACACATACATACATACACATGCACGCGCGCACTCACATCCATCATGAAAATAATATTTCTTACTTGTTTTTTGAAAACTTTTTTTTTACTATCACAAAGCTTTCTCCTTGAGGAAGCAACTCTTGTTAGAGCAATTAACTAAATTTGAGGAAGCCAAGTGCCAGTGAATTAGCAGCTGGTTTTAGTTTCGAAAACCTTTTTTTTTCAACATGTGCGTTTTGCTATGCGCATAGGTCATTTCATATAAGTCCTAATTTCGGACTTTGATTATTGAATAATACTTCCGATCCTCAAAAACAATTTTAAAATCCTATACTACGTTTGATTTATATAATAGCATTGTATAGTAAATTAAAATGCTACAACGCAAAATAATTAAAAAGTGAATATTATTAGTAGAAAATTAAATCATTAAAAATCATAAAATATTAAAATAAAGGTTAATTCTATAATTATTAATGCAATTTAAAGCGCACTTAAATTCTCAGAGTTATTTATTGATTTAAGGTATTATTTATATCATATACAAATTTCTTGATCTGGTGTATGGAAAGTCTTTAAAGTCTTTTACTTTTCAAAGTTCACTTCCAAAAGTGTAAATGGTGCGTAACTGCCTGCAATCCTCAAATCCTTCGATTTAAATGAAAGAACAGACGTTTTAAAAGTCTATAAAATCTTATTCGGCCATAGATTTCCACGAACCGCCCATCTATCCTTCTATCTATCAGGGACATCTCTGAATAAGAATATCTCTTGTTTATTTCGAGCTTCAGTTTTTCGCTGATAAAATATCAGCAAGGGACGATCATGGGTGTCCTGAATAAATTCATGGACCCTAGGAATCCCTTGAAATGTTACTTTTCCAGACTGTATTATAGGTGCCGATCAACTTTATGAGGCGATTTACAGTGTTTGAGATATATCGCTGTTTCACCAATTTATTGACCATACCTATTCCATTACTTTTCCTTGTGGTGTTATTTTTTTTTGTTCGTAAGTTAAGTTTTTCTTTAGTAAAGTAACAAAGAAAACTTTTTGTCTTCGATTTCAATTGATTCAAAGTTATCATCGAAAGTGATACTTATGTTAGTATAGTAATACATTCGATATACTTACAAATAATATAAAAACTTTTTGTAAAATGACTTGATGATCATAGTTTAACTATAGTACATACTAACCTTTTGTCAAAATATTATGAAATTATAGATATAAAGTTTATTAATAATAACACTTCGCAGAATCATCCATTATTTAAGAAAAAAGCATAATTCCCAGTGACCCTCACTTCAATACAATCGAGATACTTCCAAATTGCCAAACGACGCACGTTTGTCGCATATTCAAATTTCGCTTGTCCTGATAACACTCAAATGCTCTTCCTATGAATTCTCGAGAAATTGCACATGACGCAATGGTTACGGAATCCCGAGATGAATTATCGATTGTTATACGCGGCATGTGCGTCGCGAAACTATGCTGACACAGATGCGTCTGCCATTGTTGTACCGCAGCGTCGTCGCGGACTGGCGCCATTATCTCGAGCTCGATCGCTAGTATAAAATGCATTTTCAAAGGTCGAGGTAGCCAGAGTCAAGTTCACGTGGAAAGGAAGTAGCAGTAGCAGCAATGGCAGGAAAGGTGTTGTTCGGTCTTGTGGCTCTCGCGGCCTGTGCCAATGGTTTCTCCATCTCCGGAATGGCCGGTCTGAATCCATTTAGGGTAAAAGATTGCATACAATTAATTGCATATCTTCATTAATTTTTATTGAAGGAAGTATTCTACAAATATTGAAGCTTAATTGCTTCAAATGTAAACTATTTTTTATTTAATTTTATAAATATTTGTATCATTTTAAGTTATAGGGGAAATCGGGGCAAGCGATCCTCGCAAAAAAGTGAACTTTATATATGAGTATTCCACGTCAAGTGAACAAGTGAAAAATTTGAATACTCTGAAACTTTAAGAAAATGATGTGTTGCATACCTAAAATATATAAAAAGGATTGCAAACCCTTACCTCTATTGGTTCAGGATTTATGCCAAGCTGAAAAACATGATTATTTGCATTATTTTAATTTTTCCCAAAATGTATGTATTTTTATCTCGAGAATTATAAAAGATAAAGTACAATAATCCGTGTGTTTTGAAAATAGAATTTCATGCAAAATATGATAGTATTTTTTGCATTACCAAATTTGATGATTTTGATTGGTCTAAATGTCTGCCAAGACTGCGATGAAATTCTAAGCTGAGTGCCAAAAGCAATTTCGTTGAAAAGAATTTCAATGATAGTTTTAGATGTATATTTTAAGATAAAATAAAACTTAAAATGGTACTATAACTCAGTTACAAGAAGAAAAATAAAAGAAATTGGCTTATTTTATCAAAGTTAGACTCTTATGGGATTTAACATGTAAACCTGTATTTGATAAAATAAGCCAATTTCATTTATTCTTTTCTCGTAACTGAGTTATAGTACCATGCTAAAACTTGTTTTATTTTAAAATATACATCTAAAAATATCATTGAAATTTTTTTCAACAAAATTGCTTGTGGCGCTCAGCTTCATAAATATTCATGGGTGTCTTGGCAGAAATTTGGACCAATCAAAATCATCAAATTTGGTGATACAAAGATACTATCATATTCTGCGTCAATTCTCTTTCCAAACCACACGGACTAAAATATTTTATCTTTTATAGTTCTCGAGATAAAAATACATACATTTTGAAAAAAATGAAAATAATGCAAATAATCATTTTTCAGCTTGGCATAAATCGTGAACCAATAGAGGTATCGGTATGAAATTTTTTTTTACATATTTTGGGTATAAAATACATCATTTTCTTAAAGTTTCAAAGTTTTAAAATTTTTTACTTGCTCCCTTGACTCACCTGGAATCACCCATATATATTTCTGACATTAGATAAAACATTTGTTCTAATTTCACTTATATAATAAAATCATTCTTATATTAAACAATCTTTTTATATAAGTGAAATTAGTACAAATATTGTATTTATGTCAGAAATATATAGAAAGCTCACTGCATCATGAGGCTCACTTTATCCCGGTCTTCCCAATACATTTACTATACAATTCGTATAAAAGAATCCACAAGCGAGCATTATACCATGGTACAATAGTTTCCCGTGAGCTTGATGCTGCGGAAAAAATCACATGTACTTATGGAACCAACTAGTGAAGGCTATTTTGGTGTCTGCTAATATTGACTGCGCCGTCGTGTCCGATTGATGAACTGGCCTCTCATTCGCCAATACTACGAGTACATGTTATTTTTTATACCGGATCAAGCATATGAGTAAACTTTAAACCATGATCTTTATAGTGACCATTACATTATCTTTTTTTCTTTATCAACAAATATATTTTTACTAAACTAAACCTTACTAAATGTCACATATAAAATCTTACGTGGACATCATATCTGATAGAAGTGTATGAGATCATATTGGATATAAATATGGTTTCCCGTATGGGATTCCTACATCCCATCACACAGCTACATGAGAATTTTCAATTTTAAAAATTTTAATTCCATAAAAATTGCTTTAAGAATTCCATGTAAGAAACCATAACTTCTTCTCTTGATTAAAATCTTTTTACTGAATTTTCTACATGAGCCTCCATTTAGTTTACTATGCAGGATGTTATTTGGGATTTTTAGTGGGGAATTTCTTGCTTTCTTTAAACAAACCAAAAATTTCAAAAAAGACTGTGCCATCGAATCAAAGAATCCATAGATCTAAATTATTATCTTACAGATTGTGTTATAATATTCCATTGACATCTTCTGCAATCTTTGAAATATCTTTAGAATTAAAGTAAACATCGATCATTACTTTAAAAATTTTATGACGTTAGATCGGTCAGCATCGTTTCGACAAACCTCGATTATAAACTAGTTTCAGCAAACCTCGATTATAAACTAAAGTTCGTATTCCTCCCTATTTGAATATTTTTAATAGAATTAATACAACAAACATATTTTATTGAATATACTTGTAATACTTGGGCCACTGTTTTCACCATCAATTAATTTACAACAATTTCTTCATCCATTCAGGCATACGCAAGTGGTCAGGTAAGCTTGGGATCTCCATTCATACCATCAATCGACGGTACGATAAACCGCGCCAACTCCGAGGACTATTCCGGTTCACTCTTCGGGCCCTTCACTCCATTCCTGCGTCTTATTCCGGGTCTGAACCTACTGATACCTCGCACTGGATCGCGATTGGGGGCCTTTCCCAATATCGATGATCTCGTCGCCAGGATCCCCGGCCTCGGTGGCAACAATGCCAACAACAACGGCAACAGGACGTACAGTCTGCCTCCCATCCCACAGCTACCGGGTCTCAGTGAGGGTTCCCGAATTCCTGGAGTGTCCGAGGCTCTGAACGAGGCTCGCCAACATGTCCGTGCAGCTCTGAACATCTCCGCTGACTTTAGTACCGGACTGAGCGAGGCTGTACAGGTGGCGCTTGACAGCGACAGACCGGCCGACAGTATCAGGATAATGCTGAACACCATTGCAAGGTGTTACGCAACTGTGGCGGCGAACTGCCCGCTGATCATTGTGGGCTCGAGGGTTTTCAATGAGGGCCTGAGACTATGCTTCGAGGTGGTCAAGTCCATTGGTAACGTGATTTTGGGACCACAGACTACTACTACATCTACTACTACTATAACATCTACTACTACTACTGCATCTACTACTACTACTGCTGCACCTACTACTACTACTACTGCTGCACCTACTACTACTGCTGCACCTACTACTACTGCTGCACCTACTACTACTACTGCTGCACCTACTACTACTGATGCACCTACTACTGCGTAGTACTATGTAGAAGGAGAAAAGGAACAATAAAAACGAAATTAGATGTAAAGAGATTTTTATTTTTATGACGTAGATTAATACTTATAATATTGATTAGCGTGATACAGTAAATGGAATTAATGTATTAGGATATATCTGTACTAATACAGTTCGGCAACTCGACCGTTTTTTAGATTTTTAAAAAAATACTAGTGTTTTCAGGAGATTCTTAGCATAAGCTTGTACTATTCAGATTCATTGAGAAAAACTATAACTGTATCGGAGGTTCTAAATAGATTTTAGTCTTACCAGAGATTCTGAATAAGAAATAGTTTTATTAAAGATTCTAAACAAAACTACTCTTTTATAAGTAGCTTCATAAAGAACTAGTATTTTTGGAAAAATGTGAAGTGTGCTAGTATTTTTTCAAGGACACGGAAATCAATTGTCAATAGTTTTCAGACAGCTGAATAGATTAATTTAACATAGTCGAATTGATAACCATAAAATGATAGAAGACATTTTTCATCAGCGTAAAAAACGTTTGTTGACGAAAATGAATATTTTTCCTAAATGCAACTCGCTCGATAATCCAGTGCCAAAAATCCTTACCCACATAAAATGAAATCGCCCAAACAAAAGAATATCCAGCAAATGCCGAGCAAAATTCCGGTCAAATTAAATTTTCAGCCATTCAACCGTTTCATACAACGCGATTTCACCGCAAATGCAGCCGAGGAGGAACATTCTCCGCAATTTTTTCCCTCCATTCATAAAAAAAAGAAAGAAAAATCGTTCGCCAAATCTCGTCGACGATACCCTCGCGCTCACGCCTATTTACACTTTAAAATTTAAATTGCCCTAAAGCGCCTCGCGGAAAAATCCGCTTTTAGATTCTCTCTCTCTCTCCGCTGAATGGTTCTCTCTTTCTGGCTGCTGCTCTCGCTACAATCTGTTCGTCGGTTGCTCCTCGGCTCATAAAATTGTCATCCTGCGTGCATAAAACATGAGTGCGTGGGAGGGAGGGAGAGTCGCGTGGGAACGCCACTGCGAATCTATATACCGCAAATCTATACATGGGCGTGGAGGCTCGTGTCTGATGCCGCTGCTGGTCCTGCAACTACTGTGCTATCTTCGAATGGGCAAGAGGGAATTCGTACGTATAGCAATGAGCGAGACAGGAGGAGGAACCACGTGGAGTGCAGGGAGAGAATTAGGTGATTTAAATATTTGAATGGTATCAGAGGTTTCATATTTGCAATAAAATTCAATAATTAGAACAAACTCGGGTATTGTAAAGGAGAAATATCCACTATTGTTATGGTTGTGATTTTTTATTATTTAAAGAAAATATTATATATAAATACATATTATTATACATGATTACATATGAGTATTGTTTCTATATAAGTATATATTTTATTTTTATTCTTTTTATTTATTTATATATAAATCGCTTTTACTAGAGTACATTGGGTTATTTTAATTCAAAAATGTTGCTACCTTACGTTGTATACTTTTAATTCTTAAAAAATTTCTAAAAATTAGTTTTTTGTAATCTTAGGTCGAAAAGTCCCCTTAATCATTATATTCATAGTATTCACTTTTACGTGTTTTTTTTACTGAATGTTTATTTTTGTCTACTTGTCCATAAACAAAAATGTATTTATAATAACAATTATTAATTTTTTTATTAAAAGTGTCTATATTTTTTAACTAAGTATTAAATGATATAGGAATATAGAAAGAGTTTTTGTTATTATTGTTTAAAATACTTTAGAATTTTCTTTGAATATTATGCTAATGTGGTATACAAAAGAACTATTTCGCACACACCCTCTTTTCTCTGTAAATATGCGTGTCATATTATGACGACGAATATTCCATGCGATTACTACTATACCAAAATCAAAAGTACATATTTCAGAATTCTTCGCAAAAATCCAGATAAATCTATAAAAAGTACAGTCAAAATATTCCAAAGTTCTTCGGAAATCTCAGTCTTCCAAAAAAAAACCCTGCTCATTCCTCTTCACAGAAGCAACAGAATTACATCCACTACATCGGAAGCGATACTTAAGGCGCAGAGGCACGCGAAGACAACACGATGACGCGTATTTTCAGCGGTAGCAGTAGCTTCTACATCGCCCATGCGAACTACATTTTCCCAAGAACTGCCTGTAGCTGCAGCTGCACCGCGAGCGCGCGCGATATTCCACACATACGTAATGCGAGCGAGCGAGGCGCGCCCGCACACATATTTCCATACATAAATTTCATCCGGGGGCAAAGTAGCTACCGCTCGTCGAGATACGTCAACGACGATCGTGTTGTCGTCTGTCGTCTTTTTTGCCGGGTAGTCGAACCTTCTCCACGATTTCAACCCAAAATCATGCACCGTGCGTCGATCTTTCTTTTTGCGGGGGAAATGTGAGGCATTGAATGCGGGGACGGAAGGGTGAGTTTGTTTGGCATTCAAAATTCGGCGTGATGGAGGTGTTCGTAATTCATGATCTATTGGTGAGCGTTGTGAATGTGAATGATCATATAAATGAATGGCTATAGGTTGTTTTCTTTTGTTCGTTATTTTACCGTAAAAGTCGTAAACGCGTAATTATTGTAAATCTTTTATCACTTATTTTGACGATTTATTTTTTGTCCTTTTCGAGAAATCAAAAGGAAATATTTATATACTAAAATATTCAAGATTCACAAAACATTAATAATATTAAAGATAATAAAAATATTATTATTGATACATTTGACGATCCTTGTAACCTGATCATAAACACATATTTTTAATCCCCATTACGCATTACAAAATTAAAAATTTCAAAATAAATATATAGTAATAATAATATTTTTCAGTAGAACGTCTTGACAATCACGGATGTTAGTACTTAAAACAAAAATTTACCCTTGTAAATACTATAACTAATAACACCCTCATACTTTTCTACAAATTTAACACTCTCACTATCCTTGCGCTTTACTTCATATTTCATAACCATATTTAATTTCTAAAAGTTGTTAATTATTGTCATAATACTGTTATGAATTATAATTCAGTAGTATATTAGCAGTATATTGAGATATTTAAAAATACAATTAATATTTAGGACGCTGAAACTAACACATGACTATGTTATATAAAATATATTTAACACATTTAATAAATAAATATAGTAAGTTTTATTTTTTAATGAAATACTATATTTCAATCTAAATATGATTTTTAGAGCTGGTCATTGTTGTGTGTTTTTATACATGCATCTATTAGTGAAATTACTCAGAAAATATATTATTTCGAATTTTTATAGATAATATGCAACGCGATACGCATTGCCTTTTCTCCATAAGCATTGCTTCGTTTTTATGGCATCACCATTTTAAATTTTGCATTTTGCGGTAGGCAATTCAGTTATTTCTTCATTCGAACGGTATCAGCTAATTATCTCTCCATCCAAACAAATAGCATATATGGGCGTTGAAGCTTTAAGAGTTAATATTACCGACTAATAGAAAAGTATATTTATTGTTACTAATAGCCTATAAGCTTATAATCAAACCAGCATCGAAATTAATAACTTCGCAGAATTTATATATATATAAATTTGTCAAATGGGCCAGAAATTTTTTATATGACAGTACATAATATAAA
This sequence comes from Gastracanthus pulcherrimus, assembly GCA_949152435.1. NCBI lineage: Eukaryota > Metazoa > Arthropoda > Insecta > Hymenoptera > Pteromalidae > Gastracanthus > Gastracanthus pulcherrimus. The sequence continues at coordinate 14,433,043 of OX424575.1, forward strand.
ATGCCCCCAAAATTTTTTTAGCTCCTAAGATGCCCTATAGCTCTAGTTTAAATTCACTCACGTGTCAAAAAGAGCTTAAAAAAGACCTTGTTCAAAAAATTGCACAAGGCTTGTATTTAAACCAATTTGAACATATCAGAAAACAATTTTTCGTCTTTTTGTGAACTTTGAGGTAAAGACAGTGTGGAACCCACAGGAGCTCAACTATCGCCTGTAAAAAGGTAAATGTAAAATCAATATTTGATATTTCTTAGGTTATGTTTGATGGCTTGCCATTTAACAAAATAGAAACGGATTTATGTCTACCACATTTCAAATTTTTCGTTTCAAAAAAACCTTCAATTCATTTTTTGGTACGTCTAAGAAAGTTGAAAAATGATGGAGATAATTGGTTTAAAAGTTGTCACGATTCTTTAAAATCGCGTTTTTTGGTCAAATTCAAACTAATGTAACTTTACTCTGACAACTCCATATAGGCTGAAACTTTTAGGATAATTACTTTATAATATAAAGAAAAATACTATCTAGATCGGTCAACTATTTTTTTGGGTTCTAAAAAGTCACTAGGCATTTTAGTTCGTTATTTTTCGTTTTTTCTCTATGTTTTAAACTATTTTACCGCTGCATGCAAGCAATATACAAGATATCTTTCATACTCTGTCGTTAAACAGCGACTAGCTAACAGTAGTAGGTAAAAAAACATCTCGTTTTCACTGCCTTACGGTAACTTACCATGGATAAGATTCATATTTTGGATGTCTCTTAGCTAAGCTTCTAGCAGTGAATGTATAATAAAAAGTCACGTCCAGTGCAATACAGCGCAAAAGAAGCCAAACTAAAAAATACTCGTATCTCCTTGAAAAATCATGGTGCCGTAGTAATTGGCAGCACTTTATCCTCTTAACTGGTGTAAATAACATCAGTAATATATTTTAAATTAAACTTGAGGAATTATCAAAGCATTTCATGACGGAAATAAAGTTATATACTATTAAGCATGATAAAACTTTAAAACATTTGGCAACACTGAGTAAAGATCTGCTGTAATGGAATACGGGCAAAATGAGATTATAGAGGTACTTTTATAGCTGTCATACATTTTTGTATTCTTAGACTCACATTCTTTCAGTGTGTGCATTAGGCTGGATCCCGTTTTCCAAAATATTGACTTCTTGCAAACGCTCACGCGATTTTACGTAGATGATGTTCTAAAAAGTAGCCTAAAATTTTATTAGATTTTTAAATTAACATTTAGAGGTCGCAGGGTTACGTTAAAGGTCCAACAGACGATACTTGGATAATTGAATAGGTTTAGGACTAAAAAGATTATTTTTTAAGAAACTGGAATTCATAAGTAATTGTCGTGCTAGAAATAATTACTTGATGTAAAAAACTATGTGCAGTATTTCTTTCAGAGACCAAAAATTAAATTTAATCCTTTTTTAACCCCTTCAAAAACAAATTTTACAGTTTTTTACACGTTTAACCTTCTAAATGTAAGTAAACGTTTTATTTTTCTTAACTTTAGCATTTTTGTGATTCATAACTGCACTTTTACATGTAAAATAACGTAAAATTACGTTAAATAGCGTATAATAAGGTAAAATAGTGCACAAATAACTTGAGAATAACGGAAAATTTCGAAAAATCGTCCAAAATAACGTAGAAAAAGGGAGATATGGAGAAGGTTATATAGAAACAATAAAGCATTAACTCGTTATCATATATTGTTTCATACAGCGATGAGCAATAAACATATATTGACCGAAAAAATCATGTAAACATTCCAAACAACTGTAAGTAAGTAATTTGTTAACAAAAAACTTTATTTACAATTTTATGTTTTTAATGGTATAACCTGATGAGGGCAGCGAAACGCTGCCGAAACGTAGCTGATAAACAAATTGTCGGTTTAGTTTGCAAATATCGTCACAAAACCTGTACTATGTTATTTTATTTTGTTCTACGTTCTTTATTTCTAAGAAGGTTCTGATTCTTAGATATAAAGAAACGTAGAATAAGGTAAAATAACATAGTACAGGTTTTGTGATGATTTTTGCGAACTAAACAGAGAATTTACTTTACTTAATTTCTTTACTTAAATATTTCTTATTATACCATTAAAAACATAAAATTGGAAATTAAGTTTTTTGTTAACAAATTACTTACTTACAGTTGTTTGCAATGTTTACATGATTTTTACGGTGAATATATGTTTATTGATATATAAAAAGCTCATCGCTGTATGAAACAATATATCATAACAAGTTAATGCTTTTTCGTTATTTGCACAGAAGTTGAGGTTAGGTTGTAATAAATAGCTTTCATTTTCTCCGTCGTCATTAATTTAAAACTTATATTTAAGAAGCAATAAATTAAAAAGTGTAAATATATATAAAAACCAGTAAGGGTCAGAGTTAAAAATTGTAAAATTGTAAATAGTTTAAGAAAAAAAATATCACAGGAGATCGTAATATTGTACGTATGCGACGAACTATCAATCAGAGACGGTTACAAGACGTTAATTCTAATATACTCACGAAAAATTAAAATTAAATAGGACAAAATCACGTTAAAAGTCGGCGATATGTAATTTTATAATATAGAGAGGATATATATATATATATATATATATATATATATATATATATATATATATATATATTTATTTATTTATTTATTTATTGTTCGAGCCCACGCCCCTTGAGCAGCTTCAGTCTTCAGAGGTAGCTGTTTATCACTTGAGCAATCGACGCCCCAAAAAACTTAAATTAATTTAAATTAAGTCTAGTGTACTCGAGTATCATATGCATATATTCATGATATATCTATGTATATAAAACATTTTACATCTACAACAATTTCAATTTGTTATTGTCATGAAATTTTTTTTTCAAAAGTTGTTTTTTTTTATTGCTATTATTGACTACATCCATCAATAGACGCAGAACATTTGCATACGCGCCAGAGAAAAAGGTATAAGCCAATTCTCGCGAATGGCGATTAAATGCGACGCGTCGTGCAATAATGCTTGGAAATTGTTTACATAATCAAACAATTGACAAAGTCTGTGTCAATAATTTACAACGCTTCAATTAGGTAATATATAATTACATAATACTTATTTGTTTATTTATACGCAAGAATTTGTACTACTTGAACCAATATCCGCTATCTGAACGTTAATTACATACCAGTTAATCAAACGTAACGTGAATTTGATAAAATAAATATAACATTGTAATATAATTTTACAATCGATATTATTTATTTGAAATGTAAATATTAAGAAATTTAGTTACGCATCTTAAATAAATAAAATCTTTATTATAAAAGAAAAGTGTTTTTACAATTTTTAAAGATTGATAAAAATAACAGTGTCAAATATTTTCCAGATCATTCCTCTTCCTTTTACAATTATTATTTTGTAAAAATAAGGTTTCCATAAAATAACGGAGCAGTACTTTTCCAACCAATTCATCAGTTACTATGATCTAAAATGAAAAAAAAGCAATTTTAATACACAATAAATTTTTTAACTTGTTTTGCATTTGTTTGTGGTACAAAATGATTCAAATTATTTAAAGATGCGGTCAGCTCATATATTAAAGAAAAATGGTAAAGAACGTCATTTTTAAGAAAATTATTTCTTCCGTTTTAGACATTTTTTCAATCGTATTTACCACTATACAAAATTATATGTTAATTGTAATCCTATGAAAGCTGTCTTTTAAAAATAAATGATTTAGGTTTACATAGTTGTAAAAATGGAACTATGTTTAAAACTGATATCTTTTTATTCGGATCTTTCTAAGATCTTGTATACATATATTGTGAAAATTACGGGTAAAAGTGAGTCATGTACAATTATATATGAATATATATAACTGTATATCTATGTTTACATAATTCTATATAATCATTTATAGTCATATATACTCATGTATAATAATATATAATTTTTTTTTGTCTCTATACAATTGCGTTTAAAAATGTATGATAATGTATGATAATATATAACCACAGAGTCATCAATGGTTGTATACAATCGTACAAAATTATGTACTATAATATACAATTTTCCAATTGTTCAAATGCAACACAGCTATATTTGAGTATATTCATGACTATTAATGATAATATATAACGATATATGATAATACATTATCACATATCATTATATATACGTATATATATATATATATATATATATATATATATATATATATATATATATATATATATAAAAATAAAATAATGTGTGTATGAGTATGTGCATGTTCTTCGATGAGTGTAAGAGTATATGTAGATGAGTATAGATATATATTTTTATATGTGTGTGTATTTCCTGGTGTACGTGTGTGTATATGGATATGTGTATGTATTACATCAGAAAATACACACACATATCAAAATATATATCTATACTCATCTACATATACTCTTACACTCATCGAAGAACATGCGCATACTCATCCACACATCACGTACAGGCACACAAAAAACAGAAATATTAAAACACATGCAGATAGCCCAAACAACCATAGTCAAACATCGAAATACTCGGATACATATATTTATAAAAGACCTTTAAATGTTCTGAATAAAAATGTATCAGTTTTGAACGTCTTTAGAACATCTTAACTATGTCTGGTATGATTCTATTTTAAAAGCGAACGTAAGATCTTCTTTATTTCTACTCAGAGAATGAGTTCATCAGCCCATGCCCTTAATGTTATTAAGGACAATATGAAAACTTTCATTATTTTTTCTACACAAAAAAGGTGTCATTATTGTTTAAGATTTAAAGTATTTCAAGTGGATCAGTATGAAAATAGTTTAAGAATGAATTAAAAAAAAACGTTGCTAACTACTTTCTCAAACAGCTATAAACAATAAACTTAAATTATTCCAAATCTTATTCATTCTTCCAAAATTTCTTTAAAGTAAAATAGATATAAATTGAATTCCGTGTTCGTTTTAAGATTTTATATACTGTTTCAATTTTCTACAACGCAAACCTATATATACAAAGCATTATCTTTGAGAAAGTTAAAATATTGTATCACAAACCAATTGCTATTTTCTAATAATTATTCAAACACAAACTTTATACTTACAGATTCCTCTACATTCTAAATTGCACTCGGATAGAGTTTTAAATCCATAAAATGGTGGCAGCTCTGCCGCATAGAATGACACGCACGAGTCTGTGTTTTCTATATACTTGTAGAACGTATGGTATGACGTCGCGCCTTTGCCATTGCTGAAACGTTTGCGACGACGCAAAGCGCCATACGGGGTGTTGCAACGTGAAGGATCATTGGCACCGAGCTGGAAGGGTCTGGCTAGAATAGACAAAATAAAATAATATATCACTCATCATATATCGTTCAACGATTTTGTAGCATACTCAATATGAAATATAATATTATATAAACATTTTTACCAATTTTAAAACGATTTTATACAATTCATGAAAAGTTATTATTAAAAATAATTTTTTAATCTAAAACAGCAGATGTACCAAATATTCCATGCGTCAGTAATATATGTTACTTCAGAAAAATACACATTTTTAGAAAATATTTAATTTGGAAACTTTATTGCAAAGTTAGTTTTCATGATGGAAGATTGCTAAAAGTGAGTATAAAACGAATTTTTGTATGTTTTATAATATAACGTCTGGCTCAAAAGTTCTTGGACTAGTAATTTGTATGATTCAGAAGAAATTATACACATACGAATCATTTCTAATTGTTGAACTATTATTGGTGAACATTATGTGGGTGTTTCAAGAAGTTTGGCATCTTTGGCGCGATAACGTACTATTTCATCGATATTTAATTGTCACTTATTTTCTTACCAAAAATCAATCTTTTGCAAAATAATTAACTACATTCACTTTATTTATCTGCCTACGACTATTTTCTGTTCCCAAAACTTCATTTGGCACTGAACGGAACTCATTACGCTGACATCCATGTGATTAAAAAGGCAGTGACAGTCATACTAAATAGTGTACTATCAGAAGAATCGGTAAATGTGTCATTTGAAGACCTAATTGATTGCGAAAATCTTTGTGCCGACTCTAAGAAAGTATATGATATTAAATTTCAATTTGTCTTGGTTTGTCTTATTTTAATGAAAGTCCTAGAACTTTTAGGACACAGGGTATATATAAATATGTCTGCATTTTTAGAAAAAAACAATTTGTAATGACTTTATTTTTATTAAAACAAATGTAAAAAAATTACTTTAAGAATTAAATGTATACTTATTTATCGTAGTATGGATTTTTACCTGCCGCAGCTTCCTCAAAGATAGCAGAGAAAAATACTACTAGTGCTAATAATGCTACGATTGCTTTCATGTTGAAGGAGAAATATAAATTTGATTTTAAACTTAACGAATATCTTTTGACTACATTTATTCTACATCTCTTCTGTTTATATACGAATTTTAAAAGCGTAAATTAAATGTTGTGTCATTTTATCAAGTTACTTTGTATTATCTATTTTATCCGGAAGTTGACTATTCTTAAATTGGCATTCTAATGTACATAGAGCGGTTGATGCAACATAGTATACAATGTATCATAGTAATATTATACAAAGCGCAGTTTTACATAATATTTGTGTAAAAGTACGTAAAAGATTTGTGTAAAAGTATGTGTAAAAGTCCAAACATTTACTTATTTAACCCTATTTTATTGCAATTGTTGTTTCATTCACATGGTATTTACATACTAAAGAAATTTTTTTGATTTGTGGGTTATAGAATTTTTAAAAAAAAGTTGTTTAAAAAATACTAAAATATACAAATCAAAAAATTTCTGTTTAGTATACAGAGGATCTGCCGAAAATGGCGGGAATACTAGCATCCTTAAAAAGTTCTAAAACATACATATAACAAAATTTCTCTTTAGTATGAAAATACCATGCGAGTGAATCAAAATTTGCAATAAAAAACTGCAGCCAATTGATTGGTACTTAGCTTCCTCAAACAAAATTAATTATTCCAATATGAAATTCTTTGCGCTAATAAATTAATTTTAAATTGCTACATCTGTTTGTAAACAATACCTCGAAAAGGGTCTACTTTTTTATCGTTGATGGTCTGACAAAATAGAATTTATTACTAAAATTACGGAACAATAGGTTAATACAGAAATCTTTTCTCTGTACGTAATTTATTAAAATTATTTGAATATTTAAATTAACTGTAATCAGACGTTAGTACGTAGATTCACTGAATTCCTAATTATCTAAAATTCTGTCTACGATATGACATAATAAATTTCCGAAATATAACTGTTTAAACAAAATATGACTATTTTTGTGTATAACAAAAGAAGGGAAAGAGCATATCTACAATTTGCGGATATAAAAGATAGGTAATTATATGCTATGTTTAATGCATTTGGACTCAATTGATAATAATATTTCTAACACAGGTACCAACAAACTCGAAAAACTAAAACTCAAAAATCCAAAAATCGATAAATTGTTATAAAAAGAAAACGAGTCAATGAATCTTTAAATTTCATTTCAATTTCGAATCTTCAATAAAAAACAAATAAATTGAGCCCTGTTTGCTAAAATTGACCATCCCATTCTCGATATATAGGCGATCAAAAAAAGATTTCAACAAATGCATAACATCAAATATCTCGAAATATAAAGGTCGTTATAATCTGGGCAAATAACTCATTCACGAAATAGTAAAGAGCTACTACTTTGAAAGTTTCAGATGAAATGCCGTCGATATACTCCAGTATTCGCGGTTAAATAAAAATCGATTTTTTTTACAAACAGATTTTTTTCCCTTCAAAAGAACAAGATGAAACCTAAAAAATTTCGAAGAATATTCTTATCTATATTCCTAATCTTCTTAAGTTTTAACAAAAATTTTCATTCTTATATTTCACAGATATAACCAATTGATCAAAATGACTTCGTGACTATTTCGTAAATAACAAGGGAAATACTCGTAGCTTACTTAAAATTTCGGGTGGGAAAAGATAGGTAATTTTATGCTCTTTCAAAGCATAAAAGCATCCTTAAATCACCCTTAGCACCCTTTGAGCATTATCACTCAATCGATATTATTTCTATCGTATCAAAAAACCCAAAAATGTTTAATTTTCACCGTATATATTCAGAGTAATGTTGATACACATCCACACATACACACACACAGACATACACACACCCACCCACACACACACATACACGCACTAATACACACATACACACTCACACACAGACACACAGACACACACATACACACACACACGCGCACACATCCATATGGATATTTTCTAAAAAAAAGTGTATTTTGATTCATTATATTTCAAAATATGTGTCAGTATATTTTGATTGCTTATATGTCAAAACATATGTTTGTTAGTAAAACTTGTTTTTTTACTATCACAAAGCTTCCTCTTTGAAGCAATAATCGATTTCCGGATAACATAGATAACCCAAGGTAACTTGATAAGATGACACAATATTTATTTTACGCTTTCAAAATTCGTATCAAAATAGTAGAGTGTTGAAAATAAATGTAGTTTAAAGATATTAGTTAAGATTAAAATTAAATATATATCGCTCCTTCAACATGAAAGCAATCGTAGCGTTATTAGCACTAGAATCTGCCACAGGTAATAATGCATAGTACAATAAATTATTATACATTTAATTCTTAAAGTAGAGTTTTACGTTTGTTTTAATAAAAATAAAGTCGTTACAGTTTCATTTTTACTGAAAATACAGTCGTATTTATTTATACTCTGTCTCCTAAAAGTTTTCGGACTTTCTTTAAAATGAGACAAACCTACACAAATTGAAATTTAATCTCATGTACTTTATGCAAAAAGTATGAAGAGTTTGGATAAGTATGCCAAAATAACGTATAATCAGGTAAAATAGTGCATAAATAACGGACAATAACGAAAAATTTCAAAAGATCGTCCAAAATAACGTAGAAAAATGAAGATATGGAGAAGGTTCTTATTCTTAGATATAAGAAATGTAGAATAAGGTAAAATAACATATTACAGGTTTTGTGACGATTTTGCGAACTAAACTGACAATTTGTTTGTCAGTTACATTTCGGCAGCGTTTCGCTGTCCTCATCAAGCTTACCATTATTATATATTTCTTATTACATAATTAAATACATAAAATTGTAAATAAAGTTTTTTGTTAACAAATTACTTACTTACAGTTATTTGCAATGATTACATGATTTTTGCGGTCAATATATGTCTATTGATATATAAAATGCTCATTGCTGTATGAAACAATATATAATAACAAGTTAATGCTTTTTTGTTTTTTCACAGAAATGGAGGGTAGATTGTAATAAATAGCTTTTATTCTCTCCGTCGTCATTAATTTAAAACTTATATTTAAGAAGCAATAAATTAAAAAGTGTAAATATGTATAAAAACCTGTACGGGTCAGAGTTAAAAATTGTAAATAGTTTAAGAAAAAAAATATCACAGGAGATCGTAATACTGTACGTATGCGACCAACTATCAATCAGAGACGGTTACAAGACGTTAATTCCAATATACTCGTACATATTGCAGTCATCTGTAGGTGCAAAGTTAAATTGAGGTAAATTGATTAGAGGAAGAAAAAAACATTTATTAAAAAAGAAAAATTTTAAAACTATTATAATATATTAAAAAAATATATATTATCTAATATTGAACAACTAATGACGATTTAATTTATTTTAAACCTATTTATTAACAAACAGATAGACTAATAAATAATTAATATGGCAAAAATTATCACATGGAGTAAACAATTTTCAATTATTTTGACCCGTTCTTATATGTGGGTACGAATCACTTTATTGATACATCGCGCCTCCGCGGATATAACGATAATAACAGAATATTATAAAATAATGTAAATAAGCGCATAAATCACGCAAAAATCACGGAAAATTAAAAAAGAAATAGGCCAAAGTCACGTACGGAGGGCAGTTATGGAGAAGATTCTGATTGCTAGATGTAAGAAAATGAAAATAATGTAAAAGTTCCGTACAATAACGTATAAGTGACGTAAAATAACGTTAAAATAATGTAGAATAACAAAAATGACGTCAAATAATGTAAAATAGCATAAAATTACGTCAAATAACATAAAATAAGGTACAATAACGTAGCATAAGGTTAAATAGCATAACACACGTAAAATAACGTAAAATAACTTAAAATAACGTTAAACAAAATAGAAAAATATAAAATAACGTAAAATAAGGGAAAATAACACAACATAACGAAGAATAACGTAAAGTAGCGTAAAGGAATGTAAAATAAGGTAAAATAACGCAAAATAACATGAAACACGTAAAATAACGTAAAATACGAAACATAACGTAACACACGTAGAATAACGTATAATAAAGTAGAATAAGGTTAAATAGCGTAACATACCGTAAAATAACGTTAAATAGTGTAACATAACGTAAAATTTCGTATAATAACTGTAAGTAACGTAGAATAACCTAAAATAACCTAAAATAACGTAAAACAACCGGAAATAGCGTAAAATAAAATATAAAATAACGTATAATAACGTAATATGGCGTTAAATAACGCAATGTAACGTAGAATAGAGTCAAGGAGCGTAACAAAACATAAAGTAACGTAAAATAACATAAAATATCGCAGTATAACGCAAAATAACGAAAAATGCCGTAGAATAACGTAGAATAACGTAAAATAACGTAACATAACGTTAAATAACAAGGAATTACGAAAAGGAATGTAAAATGACATGGAATAGCGTAAAATACAAGAAAAAATATAAAAAAACGTGAAATAACGTGAAATAATATAAAATAACGTAAAAAAGCGTATAATAACATAAAATAGCGCAAAGTAACGGAAAATAACGTAAAGTAACGTCAAATAACGTAAATGAACGTTAAATAGTGTATAATAACGTAAAATAGAGCCATGTAACGGAAAATAACGTAAAATAACGTATGTGAACGTTAAATAACGTAGAATTACGTCAAATAACGTAGATTAACGTAGAATAACGTAGAATAGCGTAAAATAACATAAAAGAATCTAGAATAACATAAAATAACGTAAAATACGAAACACAACGTAACATACGTAGAATAACGTATAATAAAGTAGAATACGGTTAAATAGCGTAACATACCGTAAAATAACGTTAAATATTGTAACATAACGTAAAATTTCGTATAATTACTTTAAGTAACGTAGAATAACCTAAAATAACGTAAAACAACCGGAAATAGCGTAAAATAAAATATAAAAATATAAAATAACATATAATAACGCAATATGGCGTAAAATAACGCAAAGTAACGTAGAAAAGAGTCGAGGAGCGTAACAAAACGAAAATAACGTGAACTAAAGTAAAATAACGTAGTATAACGTAAAATAACAAAGAATTACGTAAAGGAATGTAAAATGACGTAGAATAACGTAAAATACAAGAAAAAATATAAAAAAACGTAAAATAACGTAAAATAATATAAAATAACGTAAAAAAGCGTATAATAACATAAAATAGCGCAAAGTAACGAAAAATAACGTAAAGTAACGTCAAATAAGGTAAATGAACGTTAAATAGTGTATAATAACGTAAAATAGAGCAAAGTAACGTAAAATAACGTAAAATAACGTATGTGAACGTTAAATAACGTATGTGAACGTTAAATAACGTATGTGAACGTTAAATAACGTATGTGAACGTTAAATAACGTATGTGAACGTTAAATAACGTATGTGAACGTTAAATAACGTATGTGAACGTTAAATAACGTATGTGAACGTTAAATAACGTATGTGAACGTTAAATAACGTACAATTACGTCAAATAACGTAGATTAACGTATAATAACGTAGAATAGCGTAAAATAACGTAATATAACGTGAAAGAACGTAAAGTAACGTAAAATAACGTAAACAGACGAAAGACTAGCACATTTCGCAAATCTACTACAAACACTAGCACTTTTCAGGATTTTTCCACGAAGACTAGCACCATTCGCCGTTTTCCCACGAAGACTAGCACTTATCGTAAAGAATACGTAAATTTAAGTTGTAGTGATAAACGCTTGGTGAATTGGGAACTCTGGTTGACTATTTTTTTATCGGGTTTGGGTGAAGTACTTGACCATTTTGGTACTCAAAAAACATTGTTTAGCGTACAGGATGTCTGTGACAAATTTAGACATTTCAACAGTGGAGGATCTGTGAAATAACAAATATTGGTAAAACTAATATTGAATGAAAGTATAATTATGTTTGAATTGTTATGTAGAATAATGTAAATAAAAATAAATATTAAATTATATATATTTAAAAGATACAATTATGAATTTACCCAGATTATCACTGTTACCGGTATAAAAATTTTAGCTTTCTTGTAAAAAATCACAGGATGACTGCATATAATCATTATATACATGTTGTGATTGGGGTAACCATTGTAATGTAAGCATAGATTTATCATATTGATAAATCACGTAAAAATCCTGAATATTTCCAATAATAGGCCAAAAACACGTACAAAAACGGAGATATGAGGAAGAGCCTCGATTCGTATACTCGACGGCGGTAGCGGCAGCGAAGTTATTTTATAATATGGTAAAAAAATAGGCCAAAATGAAGCAGAAAGAGACAGATATGGATAGGGTACTGATTTAGTAATAAAGTAAAATTTAGGAATAAAGTAAAAACGTAAAATAACAAAAAAAAATAAAATAACGTAAAAACGTAAAATAACGTGAAAAACGTAAAAAAACTAGAATAACGTAAAACAACGTGAAAAACGTAAAAAAAACAAGAATAACGTAGAATAACGTGAAAAACGTTAAAAAAAACCTAGAATAACGTAAAATAACGTAGAATAGTAATAAATCACGTTAAAATTACGGAAAATTAAAAAAAAAAGAGGCCAGAATAACGTTAAAAGACGGAGATATGTAATTTTATGATATAGTGAAGGTATATATAGATATATATTTATTTCACTTATATTTAAATCAAGTGTAGTGTACTCGAGTATCATATGCATATATGCAATATATAACTATGTATATAAAACATTTTACAACTGCAACAATTTAAATTCATTATTGTCATTACAATTTTTCTTCAAAAATTGTTTTATTTCTTTACTGCTTTCATCGACTATCTCCATCAATAGACGCAGAACATTTGTAAAAATCGTGCACGGCAGAGAACAAGCCAATTCTCACTGACGGCGATTAAACGCCAAGTCACTCGTTCCACTTTTGCTGCTATGAAAAAGTTACAGGTTGGCTAACTTTTTGTGTGTATGTGTGTGTGTCTGTGTGTTCGAACGTGTATGTATATGTATGCGTAATTGTGTGTAAAGCCTAAGGGTACTGAAGTGGTCATATATCTCTATATTTATTTACATAGTCAAACAATTGACAAAGTCTGTGTCAATAATTTACAACGCTTCAATTAGGTAATATATAATTACATAATACTTATTTGTTTATTTATACGCAAGAATTTGTACTACTTGAACCAATATCCGCTATCTGAACGTTAATTACATACCAGTTAATCAAACGTAACGTGTATTTGAAAAAATAAATATAACATTGTAATATAATTTTACAATCGATATTATTTATTTGAAATGTAAATATTAAGAAATTTAGTTACGCATCTTAAATAAATAAAATCTTTATTATAAAAGAAAAGTGTTTTTACAATTTTTAAAGATTGATAAAAATAACAGTGTCAAATATTTTCCAGATCATTCCTCTTCCTTTTACAATTATTATTTTGTAAAAATAAGGTTTCCATAAAATAACGGAGCAGTACTTTTCCAACCAATTCATCAGTTACTATGATCTAAAATGAAAAAAAAGCAATTTTAGTACACAATAAATTTCTTAACTTGTTTTGCATTTGTTTGTGGTACAAAATTATTCAAATTATTTAAAGATGCGGTCAGCTCATATATTAAAGAAAAATGGTAAAAAACGTCATTTTTAAGAAAATTATTTCTTCCGTTTTAGACATTTTTTCAATCGTATTTACCACTATACAAAATTATATGTTAATTGTAATCCTATGAAAGCTATGGCTTTTAAAAATAAATGATTTAAGTTTACATAGTTGTAAAAATGGAACTATGTTTAAAACTGATATCTTTTTATTCGGATCTTTCTAAGATCTTGTATACATATATTGTGAAAATTACGGGTAAAAGTGAGTCATGTACAATTATATATGAATATATATAACTGTATATCTATGTTTACATAATTATATATAATCATTTATAGTCATATATACTCATGTATAATAATATATAATTTTTTTTTGTCTCTATACAATTGCGTTTAAAAATGTATGATAATGTATGATAATATATAACCATAGAGTCATCAATGGTTGTATACAATCGTACAAAATTATGTACTATAATATACAATTTTTCAATTGTTCAAATGCAACACAGCTATATTTGAGTATATTCATGACTATTACTGACAATGTATAACGATATATGATAATACATTATCACATATTATAATGTATAGTCACATATCATTATATATACCTATATACCTATATATATATATATATATATATATATATATATATATATATATATATATATATATATATATAAATAAAATAATGTGTATGAGTATGTGCATGTTCTTCGATGAGTTGAAGAGTATATGTAGATGAGTATAGATATATATTTTTATATGTGTGTGTATTTCCTGGTGTACGTGTGTGTATATGGATATGTGTATGTATTACATCAGAAAATACACACACATATCAAAATATATATCTATACTCATCTACATATACTCTTACACTCATCGAAGAACATGCACATACTCATCCACACATCACGTACAGGCACACAAAAAACAGAAATATTAAAATACATGCAGATAGCCCAAACAACCCATAGTCAAACATCGAAATACTCGGATACATATATTTATAAAAGACCTTTAAATGTTCTGAATAAAAATGTATCAGTTTTGAACGTCTTTAGAACATCTTAACTATGTCTGGTATGATTCTATTTTAAAAGTGAACGTAAGATCTTCTTTATTTCTACTCAGAGAATGAGTTCATCAGCCCATGCCCTTAATGTTATTAAGGACAATATGAAAACTTTCATTATTTTTTCTACACAAAAAAGGTGTCATTATTGTTTAAGATTTTAAGTATTTCAAGTGGATCAGTATGAAAATAGTTTAAGAATGAATTAAAAAAAACGTTGCTAACTACTTTCTCAAACAGCTATAAACAATAAACTTAAATTATTCCAAATCTTATTAATTTCTCCAAAATTTCTTTAAAGTAAAATAGATATAAATTGAATTCCGTGTTCGTTTTAAGATTTTATATACTGTTTCAATTTTCTACAACGCAAACCTATATATACAAAGCATTATCTTTGAGAAAGTTAAAATATTGTATCACAAACCAATTGCTATTTTCTAATAATTATTCAAACACAAACTTTATACTTACAGATTCCTCTACATTCTAAATTGCACTCGGATAGAGTTTTAAATCCATAAAATGGTGGCAGCTCTGCCGCATAGAATGACACGCACGAGTCTGTGTTTTCTATATACTTGTAGAACGTATGGTATGACGTCGCGCCTTTGCCATTGCTGAAACGTTTGCGACGACCCAAAGCGCCATACGGGGTGTTGCAACGTGAAGGATCATTGGCACCGAGCTGGAAGGGTCTGGCTAGAATAGCCAAAATAAAATAATATATCACTCATCATAAATCGTTCAACGATTTTGTAGCATACTCAATATGAAATATAATATTATATAAACATTTTTACCAATTTTAAAACGATTTTATACAATTCATGAAAAGTTATTATTAAAAATAATTTTTTAATCTAAAACAGCAGATGTACCAAATATTCCATGCGTCAGTAATATATGTTACTTCAGAAAAATACACATTTTTAGAAAATATTTAATTTGGAAACTTTATTGCAAAGTTAGTTTTCATGATGGAAGATTGCTAAAAGTGAGTATAAAACGAATTTTTGTATGTTTTATAATATAACGTCTGGCTCAAAAGTTCTTGGACTAGTAATTTGTATGATTCAGAAGAAATTATACACATACGAATCATTTCTAATTGTTGAACTATTATTGGTGAACATTATGTGGGTGTTTCAAGAAGTTTGGCATCTTTGGCGCGATAACGTACTTTTTCATCGATATTTAATTGTCACTTATTTTCTTACCAAAAATCAATCTTTTGCAAAATAATTAACTACATTCACTTTATTTATCTGCCTACGACTGTTTTCTGTTCCCAAAACTTCATTTGGCACTGAACGGAACTCATTACGCTGACATCCATGTGATTAAAAAGGCAGTGACAGTCATACTAAATAGTGTACTATCAGAAGAATCGGTAAATGTGTCATTTGAAGACCTAATTGATTGCGAAAATCTTTGTGCCGACTCTAAGAAAGTATATGATATTAAATTTCAATTGGTCTTGGTTTGTCTTATTTTAATGAAAGTCCTAGAACTTTTAGGACACAGGGTATATATAAATATGTCTGCATTTTTAGAAAAAAACAATTTGTAATGACTTTATTTTTATTAAAACAAATGTAAAAAAATTACTTTAAGAATTAAATGTATACTTATTTATCGTAGTATGGATTTTTACCTGCCGCAGCTTCCTCAAAGATAGCAGAGAAAAATACTACTAGTGCTAATAATGCTACGATTGCTTTCATGTTGAAGGAGAAATATAAATTTGATTTTAAACTTAACGAATATCTTTTGACTACATTTATTCTACATCTCTCCTATTTATATACGAATTTTAAAAGCATAAATTAAATGTTGTGTCATTTTATCAAGTTACTTTGTATTATCTATTTTATCCGGAAGTTGACTATTCTTAAATTGGCATTCTAATGTAGATAGAGCGGTTGATGCAACATAGTATACAATGTATCATAGTAATATTATACAAAGCGCAGTTTTACATAATATTTGTGTAAAAGTACGTAAAAGATTTGTGTAAAAGTATGTGTAAAAGTCCCAACATTTACTTATTTAACCCTATTTTATTGCAATTGTTGTTTCATTCACATGGTATTTACATACTAAAGAAATTTTTTTGATTTGTGGGTTATAGAATTTTTAAAAAAAAGTTGTTTAAATAATACTAAAATATACAAATCAAAAAATTTCTGTTTAGTATACAGAGGGTCTGCCAAACACGGCGAGAATACTGACATCCTTAAAAAATCTGAAACATAGAAATCAAAGATTTTCTCTTTAGTATGAAAATACTATGCGAATGAACCAACATTTGCAACAAAAAACCGCTGCCAATTGATTGGCACTTAGCTTCCTCAAACTAAATTAATTATTCCAATATGAAATTCTTTGCTCTAATAAATTAATTTTAAATTACTATATCTCTTTCTAACCAATACCTCCGAAACGGTGTACCTTTTTATCATTGATGGTTTGACAAAATATAATTTATTACTAAAATTACAGAACGATAGGTTATTACGAGGTAGTTCAATAAGTCTTTAGAATGACCAACAGATGGCGCGCGAATCGCTCCAAATCATCTGTTTTCAGTCAGCACCACTCCCGACTAGATATATGGTGCAGTCACAGTCCACATCTTCTGAGTTTACGTGTTTTTATAACCAATTGAAAAAAAAAATTGCTTGTTAAGAAAAATGGAAAAAAACGAGTTCAGAGCGGTATTTAAACATTTTCATTTAAAGGGTTTAACTCCATATGAGATAAAAAATGAATTGGACTCAGTTCATGGCACATCTGCCCCTGCCTTAGCAACGGTTTATAACTGGGTAAATGAATTTAAGCGTGGTCGTACATCAATAAGTGACGAACCACGTTCAGGAAGGCCCGTAGAAGCAACTACTCCCGAAATCATCAATAAAATCCACGATATGGTGTTGAAGGATAGAAGATTAAAAGTGCGTGAGTTAGCTGAGGCCACAAGGATATCTATAGGTGCAGTTGTTTCAATTCTACATGAAAAATTAGGCATGAAAAAGCTATCGGCAAGATGGGTGCCGCGTTTGCTCTCAGCTGATAATAAACGCAATAGAGTGGTCGCCTCTGAGGCTCTTTTGGCGCGCATAAGTCGGAATCCTGAGGAATTTTTTCGTCGATTTGTGACTGTGGATGAAACATGGATACACCACTACACTCCTGAGACAAAGAAACAATCCAAACAGTGGATTTCCACAGGCGAACCAGCTCCAAAGAAGGCAAAGACCGTAAAGTCAGCTGGTAAGGTTATGGCTACAGTTTTTTGGGATGCACGTGGAATTATACTTATTGACTACTTGGAAAAGGGTAAAACAATTACTGGTGAGTATTATGCATCATTATTAGAGCAGCTGAAAGAAGAAATTAAAAAAAAACGACCACATTTGGCGAGAAAAAAAATTCTCTTTCATCACGACAACGCCCGAGTTCACACATGCTTCGTTTCAATGGCTAAAATTGAAGAACTAAAATTCGAATTGGTCGAACACCCACCGTATTCACCAGATTTAGCCCCCAGTGACTTTTTCTTATTTCCAAACTTGAAAAAATGGCTCGGTGGACAGAGATTTACGGACAACGAAGACGTCATTGCCTCTGTAAGTGCTTATTTTGAGGAACTTCCGAAAACGCACTTTTCTGAAGGATTAAAAAAACTTAAAAAGCGATTGACCAAGTGTATAGAGCTCCAAGGAGATTATGTTGAAAAATAAAAAAAAATTTACCCAAAAAAAATTGTTTTTATACTTTATTCTAAAGACTTATTGAACTACCCTCGTACATCATAGATTTCCGAAATATAACCGTTTAAACAAAATATGACTTTTTTTGTGTATAACAAAAGAAAGGAAAGAGCATATCTACAATTTGCGGATATAAAAGATAGGTAATTATATGCTATGTTTAATGCATTTAGACTAAATTGATCATAATATTTCTAACATAGGTACCAACAAACTTGAAAAACTAAAACTCAAAAATCCAAAAATCGATAAATTGTTATAAAAAGAAAACGAGTCAATGAATCTTTAAATTTCATTTCAATTTCGAATCTTCATCAAAATCAAATAAAATGAGCCATGTTGACTAAAATTGATCATCCCATTCTCGAGATACAGGCGATCAAAAAATGATTTGAAGAAATTCATAACATCAAATATCTCGAAATATAAAAGTCGTTATAATCTGGGCAAATAACTCATTCACGAGATAGTAAAAAGCTACTACTTTTGAAAGTTTCAGATGAAATGCCGTCGATATACTCCAGTATAAGTAGTTGAATAAAAATCGAATTTCTTTTACATAAAGATTCTTATTCCCTTCAAAATAACAAGATAAAACCTAAAAAATTTTGAAGAATATTCTGATCTATATTCCTAACCTTCTGAATTTTTAATAAAAATTTTCATTCGTATATTTCACAAATATAACCAATTGAACAAAATGACAATTTTGTGAATGAAAAAACATGGGAAATACTCGTAGCTTACTTAAAATTTCGGGTGGGAAAAGATAGGTAATTTTATGCTCTTTCAAAATCATTCTCACTCAATCGATACGATTTATATGGTATCAGAAAACCCAAAAAACTTTAATTTTCACCGTGTACATTCAGAGTAATGTTGATCAACATTCATACACATACACACACACACACACA
Organism: Gastracanthus pulcherrimus; assembly: GCA_949152435.1. Lineage (NCBI taxonomy): Eukaryota > Metazoa > Arthropoda > Insecta > Hymenoptera > Pteromalidae > Gastracanthus > Gastracanthus pulcherrimus. Next base: position 14,452,815 of record OX424575.1, read on the forward strand.
CACACACACACACACACACACACACACACACTCACATACACACACCCATCCACACAAACGCGCGCACGCACACACACACGCACGCACGCACACACATCCATATGGATATTTTCTACAAATAGTGTATTTTGATTCCTTATATCTCAAAACATGTTTGTAACATATTTTTAGTAAAATTTGTTTTTTTACTATCAGAAAGCTTCCTCCTTGAAGCAATAGTCGATTTTTGGATAACATAGATAAACCCAATGTAACTTGATAAGATGACACAATATTTATTTTACGCTTTTAAAATATGTATGAAAATAGTAGTGTTGAAAATATATGTAATTAGAAGATTTTAATTAGTTAAGTTTAAAATTAAATACATATCGCTCCTTCAACATTAAAGCAATCGTAGCGTTATTAGCACTAGTAGTAATATTCTCTGCGATGTTTGAGGAAGCTGCGGCAGGTAATAATGCAGAGTACAACAAATTATTATACATTTAATTCTTAAAGTAAAGTTTTACGTTTGTTTTAATAAAAATAAAGTCGTTACAATTTCTTTTTTTCTAAAAATGCAGACGTATTTATTTATACTCTGTGTCCTAAAACTTCTCGGAATTTCTTTAAAATAAGACAAACTAAGACAAATTGAAATTTAATATCATGTACTGTACGCAAAAATTACGAAGAATTTCGATAAGTATGCCAAAATAACGTAGAAAAATGGAGACATGGAGAAGCAGCGACTCATAGATGTAAAATGGCGTAGAATTACGGAAAATAACGTATATTAAGGTAAAATAGTGCATAAATAACGTGAAAATAACGAAAAATTTGGAAAAATAGTCCAAAATAATGTAAATTAATTCTTACATATAAAGAAACGTAGATTAAGGTAAAATAACATAGTACAGGTTTTGTGACGATTTTTGCAAACTAAACTGACAATTTGTTTGTCAGCTACGTTTCGGCAGCGTATCGCTGCCCTCAACAGACTATACATTTATTTAAATATTTCTTATTACACCATTAAAAACATAAAATTGTAAATAAATTTTTTTGTTAACAAATTACTTTAAATTCATAATGTTTCAATTAATATATGTCTATTGATATATAAAATGCTCATCGCTGTATGAAACGATATATAATAACAAGCTAATGCTTTTTTGTTATTTTCACAGAAGTTGAGGTTAGGTTGTAATAAATAGCTTTCATTTTCTTTGTCGTCATTAATTTAAAACTTATATTTTAGAAGCAATAATTTAAAAAGTGGAAATATATATAAAAACCTGTCAGGGTCAGAGTTAAAAATTGTAAAATTGTAAATAGTTTAAGAAAAAAAATATCACAGGAGAACTTAATAATGTACGTATACGACCAGCTATCAATCAGAGACGGCTACAAGACGTTAATTCCAATATATTCGTACATATATCAGTCATCTGTAGGTACAACGTTAAATTAAAGTAAATTAACTAGAGTAAGAAAAAACATTTATTAAAACAGAAAAATTTTAAAATATAATATATAAAAAATATAAGGTAACGTACCCAGTACTGGGACAGTTTTTAATATGATTCACGAACGGACAATGATTTTAGAACCAACAAGCAAAATTGTTCAAAACATTTAAATCTAACCATTAATTTGCAATAAATGTTACTTATTTATGCACATACAAAGACATTAAAATGCTTTTTTATATTAAAGGAGTATGTTTGAAAAAATGTACACAAGGATACAGAAGTGGGACGGGCTATATCGACCTGGACGCAGTACTGGGCAATCCTTTGGACGCAGTAGTGGGACATATATTATTAAATGTGTCCCACTACTAGATTATGCAAATTGAGAGGCATGTGAAGTGGGACTAGAATTCGCCTATACATGCTTCTGAAATGTAACCTCAAAAGATTTGTATCTTGTTTTATAATAACTTTAAGCTCTAAATTAACAAAATATCGTCTTGACTACAAATATAACATCATAAACAACGCTAATGCATCGATACTTTTATCAGATTTAATAGTAATAGAAGTGTTTTGCTACTGTCCCAGTACTGCTCCCAATTTTCACTTTGTCCCGGTACTCGGTACTTTACCTTATATATATATTATGTAATATTGCAGAACTAATCACGATTTTATTTATTTTAAAATTATTTATTAACATACAGATAGACTAATAATTAATATTGCAAAAATTATCAGATGGATTTAGAACTTTTCAATTATATCGCGCCTGTTTTTATATATGTGCACGCAACACTTTGTTGTTACAATGCGCTCGCACGGATATAAAGACGATAATAAAACAAAATAAAATAACGTAGATAATTACATAAATCAGGTGAAAATCCTGAAAAATTCGAAAAATAGGCCAAAATAGCGTAACAAAGTAGAAGTAAAGAAATGCAGAATAACGTACTAGAAGTAAAGAAATGCAGAATAACGTAAAAGTGACGTAGAAGAACGTAAATGTAACGTAGAATAGCGTACAAATAACGTAGAATACCGTAAAAGAAACGAAGAATAAAGTGAAAGTGACGTAGAATAACGTGAAAATGACGTAGAATAACGTGAAAGTGACGTAGAATCATGTAGAATAACATATAATAATGTAGAATAATACATAATAACATAGCATAACGTAGAATAACGTAGAATAATGTAGAATAATATAGAATAACGTTAAATAACGTGTAATAACGTGAAATAGCGTAAAATAGCGTAAAATAACGCAAAATAACGTAAAATAACGAAAAATATCGTGCATCAAGTCCAATAACGTAAAATAGAGCATAGATCACATGAAAATCGCGAAAAATTAAAAAAAATGGGCCAAAATCCCGTAGTAAAACGGTGATATGAGGAAGGTTCTGATTCGTAGATGTAAAGAAATGAAGAATAACATACATGTCCCGTGAAATAACGCGAAATAACGTAAAGTAGCGTATAAATATCGTAAAAATCACGTATAATTCCAAAAAATAGGGCAAAATCACTTAGAGAATCGGAGATATGAGGAAGGGCCTCGATTCTAATACACGGCGGCGAAATGATTTTATAATTTGGAGAAAAAAATAGGCCAAAATTACGCAGAAAGAGGTAGATATGAAGAAGATTCTGATTCGTACATGTAAATAAATGTAGAATAACGTAAAAATAAAGTAAAACAACGTTAAATAACGTAAAATAACGTAAAATAACATAAAATAGCGCATAAATTACGTAAACATCATGAAAAATTAAGAAAGATGGGCCAAAATCACGTAAAAAAACGGATATATGTAATTTTATAATACAGAGAAGATATATACATATATATATATATATATATATATATATATATATATATATATATATATATATATATATATATATATATATATATATATATATATATATATATTTATTTATTTATTTATTTATTGTTAAAATGTTTCCGAACCATTCAGACTGGCGGTTCGAGCCCATGCCCCTTGAGCAGCCGCAGTCTTCAGAGGTAGCTGTTTACCACTTGAGCAATCGACGCCCTATACAATTTAAATTAAGTGTAGTGTACTGGAGTATCATATGCATACATGCATGATATATCTACGCATATAAAACATTTTACAACTACAACAATTTCAATTTGTTATTGTCATGAAAATTTTTGTTCAAAAGTTGTTTTTTTCTTTATTGCTTTTATCGATTTCCTCCATCAATAGACGCAGAACATTTGCATACGTAAACCATGCGCGTGTGAAAAACGTGTGCAGCAGAGAACAAGGTCTAAGCCAATTCTCGCGGACGGCGATTAAATGCGACGCGTCGCGCGATAATGCTTGAAAATTAAACAAATTATGTCCCGATCTGTTCACAGACGGCTGGGACGGCGGGACGCGCTAGCGGAACGAGAACTGCGGAAGCGCCAAGTCGCTCGTTGCACTTTTGCTGCTATGTAAGAGTTACACGACGAAATTTTGTTAGTCAAAGTGCTCTTTAGATGATCTACGATAGAACCAGGATTGGTTACGCATGATACCTAAGATATCATACATCTGATACCAAGTATGATACCCAAGATATCATACATATGATACCAAGTGTTATACCTAAGATATCATGCACATGGTGTTATACGTAAATTAATAACTATGATACTTAAGATCTCATACACTAGGTATAATGCGCATTATGCTAAGTATGATGCGGGATACCTACTACATCATATACATAATACGTGTGATACTAAGCATGATATCTAATACATTACACAAGGAATCATATGCATGACACTAAATATGATACATCTGCTGTTTCATATAAAATCCAGATTGAAATATCATACTTATATATAGGAAACCATCCTTGGGTAATGTTTTTATTTTTTGAAGTGTTGAGTTGAATGTTAGTTAATATCAAAACGACTGAGTGAAGTTGGAAGTTATTAACTAATGATAGTAATCAAGTTTAGAATTAGGTTAAAATGTTAGAAGTTAGAAGTAATTTTTAATGCAAACCCATTTTTATATAAATACTTAATTAATTGATAAATTTAAGTAACCTAAACTTAGCAATGTCCAATAAAAAATATTATTTGAAACTTGCTTCCTCATAAAGCAAGTGACAGTACAAAAAAGTTATTCCAAAATAATTGTAGAAACATGTTTTGAGACATTATAGGAATCAAAGTACACTATATTTAAAAAGAGTATGGATATGTGTGCGTGGGTGTGCATGCGTGCGTATATGTTCGTGTGAGTTAGTGTATGTATGTGCGTGTGTGTATGTGTGTAAGTACGTCTGTTAGTGTATGTGTGTGAGTGTGTTTGTGTGTGCTTCTGTGTGTGCGCGTACGCGTGTGTGTATGTGTATGAGTGTGTATGTGTGTGCGTGCATATGTGTGCGTGTGTGTTAGTGTATGTGTGTGCGTGTGTTTGTGTGTGCGTCTGTGTGTGTATGTTGTGTGTGCGTCTGTGTGTGAGCATACGCCTGAGTATGTTAGTGCGTGTATGTGTGTGCGTGCGTGTGTTTGCGTGTGTGTGTGCGTGTGTATGTGTGTATGTGTGTGCGTGTGTGTTAGTGTATGTGCGTGCGTGTGTTTTCGTGTGTGTGTGCATGTGCGTGTGTGTGTATGTGTGTGAGTGTGTATGTGTGTGAGTGTGTATGTGTGTACGTGCGTGTATGTCCGTGTGTGTTAGTGTATGTGTGTGCGTGTATTTGCGCGTGTGTGTGTGCGCGTGCGTGTATGGGTATGTGTGTGTGTATATGTGATGTGTGTATGTGTATGTATGTTTGTGTGTCTTTGTGTTCGAACGTGTATGCATACGTATGCGTAATTGTTTGTAAAGCCTAAGGGTACTGAAGTGGTCATATATCTCTATATTTATTTACATTATCAAACAATTGACAAAGTCTGTGTCAATAATTTACAACGCTTCAATTAGGTAATATACGATTACATAATACTTATTTTTTTACTTTTACGCAAGAATTTGTACCACTTGAACCAATATCCGGTATCTAAACGTCAATTACATACCAGTGAATCAAGCGTAACGTGTATTTGCGAAAATAAATATAGACTTGTAATTTAATTTTAAAATCGATATTATTTATTCGAAATGCAAATATTAAGAAATTTAATTACGCATCTTAAATAAATAAAATCTTTATTATAAAAGAAAAGTGTTTTTACAATTTTTAAAGATTGATAAAATAACAGTGTCAGTTATTTTCCATCATTCCTCTGCCTTTTAAAATTATTATTTTGTAAAAATAAGGTTTCCATAAAAGATTGGAGCAGTCCTTTTTCAACCAATTCATCAGTTACTATGATCTAAAATTAAAAAAAAAAAACAGTTTTAGTACACAATCAATTTCTTAACTTCTTCTGCATTGGTTTGTAGTACAAAATTATTAAAATTAATTAGAGATGCGGTAGGCTTAGATTTTAAACAAATATGGTAAAAAAAAAACGTTAATTTTAAGAAAAGTATTTTTTTGTTTTAGACTTTTTCTCAATCTTATTTACCGTTGTACAAATAATATGGTTATTGTAATCCTATGAAAACTATATCTTCTAAAAAAATTTAAGTTTACATTGTCGTAAGCTTGTGTAGAAATCCAAATATAAATACCCCGCGTAAAAATAAAAGAGATCTTTCATTCTCATTAGAAACATATTTTTCTTACGTCTCAATAATAGAACCCTACCAGTTAAGATGTTTTAAAGCTGTTAAAAACTGATACATTTTTATTCAGATCTTTTTAAGATCTTTTATACATCTATTGTGAAAATTTTGCTTAAGAAAATTCATCAAATTGAGATCTTGTCTAAAACTGGTAAAAATTTTATTTGAATATCAGTAAAAAACTTAAAGTAGATCTTAAAAAGATGTAAATAAGTTGATCAATTTTTTAATGCAAAATTTGTACAAAAGATGAATAAAAGATCTTAATAGTTCTTAGAATAAAAATGTATCAGTTATGAACGTCTTTAGAACATCTTAACTATATGTCTCGCATGGATTCCATTTCAAACGAGAATGAAACATCTTTTTTATTTCTACGCAGGTAATAAGTTCATCAGTCCATGCCTTTAATGTTATTAATGAAAATATGACAACTTTTATTTATTTTTTCTACATAAAAAAATTATGTCATTGTTATTTAAGATTGTAAGCATTTTAAGTGGGTGAGTATAAAAATAGTTTTTAATGCTATACTTAAGAATTAAATAAAAAAATCTTTGCTAACTACTTTCTCTAGCAGCTTTAAACAATAAACTTAAATTATTCCAAATCTTATTCATTTATCCAAAATTTCTTTAAAGTAAAATAGGTATAAATTGAATTAAACCCGTGTTCGTTTTAAGATTATATATAATGTTTCATTTTTCTACAGTTCAAACCTATATATACAAAGCATTATATTTGAGAAAGTTAAGATATTGTATCACAAACCAATTATTATTTTCTAATAATTATTCAAACAAAAACTTTATACTTACAGATTCCTCTACATTCTGCGTCGCACTCGGATTCAGTTCCAAATCCATAGAACTGTGGTAGCTCCTCCGCATGAAATGGCACGCACAAGTTCGTGCTTTCTATATACTTGTAGAACGTATTGTATAATGTTGCGCCATTGCCATGGGTGAACCGCTTGCGACGACCCAAAGCGCCATACGCGGTGTTGCAACGTGATGGATCATTGACGGCGAGCTGGTAGGGTCTGGCTAAAATAGACAAAACAAATTAATATAGCACTCAACATATCGCATTCAACGATTTTGTAGCATACTCAATATGAAATATAATATGATGTAAATGGTTTTACCAATTTTAAAACAATTTTATACAATTCATGAAAAGTTATTATTAAAAATAATTTTTGAATCTAAATGCTTATGTGTACAACTGTGATAATAGCAATAGGGTTACCCTCGACTCTGAAGAGGAGGCTTTGTCTCACATTACAGTAAGAAACAGTATGGCTAGGAGAGAAGTTGAGAAACTTAAAGATAATGCTAATATTGGTCCAGACGTCATTCCGCCTTACTTTTTAAAACGTTGCTGGAGTGTTTCGGAAGCTCCTATTCTGCATATTTTTAATCACTCACTTTCAGAGGGTATTTTCCCTAAATCTTGAAAGTTTTATTTCATTATTCCTGTCCATAAAAATGGTGACAGGCGGAATGTAAGGAACTACAGGCCAATCTCCATCTTGGGCACATTATCTAAACTACTAAAACGTCTTGATTGATAAATTGCTTTTATATCTTTCTAAAGACCAGCATGGTTTCATTAGGGGTAGATCGATGTTATCCAATTTACTTGTGTTCCTAGATGACCTGTCGGAGGCCCTGGAGAACTCAGACCAGATGGATACCATCTACACTGACTTTTCCAAGGCCTTTGACACGGTGGTTCATGATCTACTTATCGATAAATTATGGAGTCTGGGTATACGTGGATGTCTTATCGAGTGGATAAAATCGTACCTCTCCGGTCGTAGTTTCGCGGTCAGAATTAACAACTGCGTATCTAATTCTATGGCTGTAACGTCAGGAGTACCTCAGGGTTCTCACCTCGGACCTCTGCTGTTTTGTATATATATATATATATATATATATATATATTAATGACCTAATATCTAAACTAAATTTTGTGAAAGTTCTATTATATGCTCACGATGTTAAGCTTTATTTTAATGTTAAATCGCAATCAGATGCTACTGAATAACAATGTGATCTTAATGCGCTTGCGGAGTGGTCGAGCAGCTACGGGCTCCGACTTAATAGCTCTAAGTGTTATATTATCTCATTCATGCTGTTCGACTACTCCATTAATGGTTTTCCGGATGTGTCATTTGAAGACCTAATTGAATGCGCAAATCTTTGTGGCGACTCTAATAAAGTATATAATATTAAATTTCAATTTGTCTTAGTTTATCTTATTTTAAAGAAAGTCCGAGAACTTTTAGGATACAGGATATCAAGGGGCGCGGCAGCGCCCGCTGGCACGTATAAGTACCCTCGGTACGATACGAAGCCGAAGGGCGCACCGTCGCCTTTTATACGTCTAATTGTGCCTTTTTAACCTCTTGAAAATCTTTAAATATCAATATCTAAACACTGATTGACTTATGTGCAGTCTATTGACACTGTTTTAAGAGATAATAATTTAGTCTAACACGTAAAAAAAGTTTCTGTTAAAAAAGATTCATCTAATTAAAGATATAAAGCATAATATATTTGCTCAAATTTTTTCTTTTCATTTTGTTCTCCGCATTTCCGTTTTCTCTAATCATATATATGTGACTTCCGTTTTCTCTACTCATATGTATATAATATACACATATCATATGTATAATACACATATACACACATGCAGACCATATATATATATATATATAGTGCCTGCAGACAGTGCAGACGACAACCACAAAATCTTCTAACCTATTATCAAAATCAAATGTTGAAGGATGAAGGACGCGTTTGTGTCATTTGTATTATTAAAATAAAACGGGTTGTTTTTACGTGATTTGTTTTTATTACGTGATGAAAGCTCTATACAACGATTTCGAAAAATATCGTACGTCCGAAAAAGTGGCAAGACGGTCATGTGGAATTAAATTATTGCAATCCCAAGTGTAGTTGGAAAAAGCTGCAGTTTTACATGGTAAGAGAGAAGATAAAGAAAATCCCAAGTGTAGTTGGAAAAAGCTGCAGTTTTACATGGTAAGAGAGAAGATAAAGAAAAAGACTAACAGTGAATTCTGTCGAAAGAGATGAAGAACGCACAACATTCAGGAGTACTGGATAAGGTATTACCATCGCTCCATTACTGCAGGAGGCTACACCAGAAGTTGTACCGAGACCATTTCCTTGACAGAATCTAAATCATCAAGGATACACAACGTCTTCTGTTGCAGCAAAAATCGTGGCAAAGTATGGATTTAAAGAGGGTCAGGAACTTGGAAAGAAAGAGCAGGGAATGTCTAGCATTGCAAGTAAAGAAGACTAGTAAAAGAAGAGGTAGAATAGTATAGTACACAAAAAGGAACAATTAAGGACGTCTTCTCTGCCTTTGAGTATGTTGCCCCCTTGAAACTCACAAGGAATAAACAAGATGAAACGAGCATTACTAAAATAATGAAGTCATCAAGTAAAGTTGTTTTGCTCAGAAATATGGTTGGAATTTCTTTGGTGCCACGCTTATAGGTAAAGTCATTGTTAAAATGCATATACAGCAATTAGCTGTGATAATTGCATTCAACGAAGAATTATTAGATAAAATTTTTGTTATACTTGTGGTGTGCTACTTCTTAGTAACAAGTATTTATGTGCTTGTGTGTAATCATCATCGGGGATATACAAAGTCATCTGCTGATTGATCATAAACATACAGGGCATACGCCACTATGCACCAGAAAAATACCACACAATCATGGGGATGCAGTAATTGAATATCCACTCTGATGTTGTCATGATGTAAATATAATACAAATCAAGTTCTCCAATCAAGTTCTCCAATCAAGTTGGTGTATCGCAGAAGCATCTGTTAAATATTTAATACTCCAATAGATGTACTGTTTTTTAACACAAATTTTTGTTATTGACAAGGGTGTTTGTGAATCTTTGTACTAGTGTAAGTGCTTCTTGTGTTTAAAGGATATTATTCAGTTTTACTGTAAACTGCTTGTTATAGCGAGGTATAAGGTCAAATGCTAAGATTCTGTCTTTTCTTGATATCTCAAGCAATTATACTCTGAGGGTAAAATAAACACCCAGTGAAGTTTGAATACAAATCAAGTTCTCTAATCAAGTTGCTGCGTCACAAAAGCATCTGTTAAATATTAAATACTCCAATAGATGTACTGTTTTTTAACCCAAATTTTTGTTATTGTTGAGGGTCTTTGTGAATCTTTGTACTCGTGTAAGTGCTTCTTGTGTTTAAAGGATTATTTGAAAGTAACATATAACATACTCATGTTCTATCCAGATATAAAGTCAACACTGGCTCAGAAGGGTCATTTTAATGAAATTACAAAACTATAATTAATCAAATGTTTGCAAGCTCAGGTTTATAATTACATTAAAGAGACTCTTTTCACCCAGCGTTAACTTGATATCTGAATAAAACATGAGAATACTATAAGGTTCTTTCGAAGGAATTTTATTTAAATTTATTTTAAGTGAATTTTCATAATCAAAAAGGCCTACATAATGGTTTAGGTAAAATTGCAAAAGATTACTTCAAGTAGTTTAAAAGAAAATGAAGTCAATGAAACTTTCAAGTTACCCATGCACAAACATTTATTTATTTGAAAGTAACACATAATATACTCATGTTCTATCCAGATATAAAGTCAACGCTGGCTCAGAAGGGTCATTTTAATGAAATTATAAAACTATAATTAATCAAATGTTTGCAAGCTCAAGTTTATAATTATATTAAAAAGACTCTTTTCACTCAGCAACAAACAGTTATACGGACATAGTTATATGTCGAAATTAAAGAGACCGTCAATGCACTATATTTTATATTGAACTACAGTTAAATCTGGAACATTTCTCGAGTTTGGGAAAAATAACCTCGAACAGTGCCGAAGTTACCTAAGGTTCGTAGCAATTTAACGACGGCAGCTAGTCAGAGCCCTAGATAAGGTATAAACTGTTTGTCCGTAATATTATATTGGCTTGTTTTCAAAAAGTATCAGTTAGCTTACCTATAATAGACATGAATTGCCATATGAGCACTACATATAACGCGAGTGTAATGTAGCGAGAGTATTATAGATCAGTGTTTGAGGTTCGACTTTTTGACCTATTTCTTATCAACATGTATTTATGTCAAATTTAATGTCTTACAATATTAAATTTGAAAGGTATTATTAATTTTTATACTTCATACTAATTCATAAAAAAATGACATTGATTTACAAATAAAAATATAATACTTGCCAATTTATTAATCGATTTAATTAATTTCTTTAGCGTTTATTTCAGATTATCGGAATTAGTAAAAAATAGAAATATTTTAAACTATAATATTTTTTAAATAATTTGTATACGTCATACTAATTAATAAAAGAAGGAAATTGATATACAAATAAAAATACAGTACTTGCCAATTTATTAATCGATTTCATTAATTTCTTTAGAGTTCATTTAAGATTATCAGAATTAGTAAAAAATGGAAATGTTTTAAACTATATTATTTTTTAAATAGAATATTAGTTTAAGTTTACTATTTTAATTGTAGCGTATTCATGAAATTCATAATTGAACGTCTTATTTTGGTAATAACATATTTCTTTTAATTTATATTGTGGGTAATAATGAAACTTATACTTGCCAAGATTTTACTTTTTAGAAAGGTATTTTTTATAGATTTCACAACTTTTCCAGAGACGGAAATGTATTCTTACTATTCTCGAAAAAATAGAAATATTTTAAAAATAGAATATTAGTTTATGTTTACTATTTTAATTGTAGCGTATTTCTTTTAATTTATATTGTGGGTAATAACGAAACATATACTTGCCAAGATTTTACTTTTTAGAAAGTTATGTGTTACTTTCAAATAAATAAATGTTTGTGTATGGGTAAATTGAAAGTTTCATTGACTCCATTTTCTTTTAAACTACTTGAAGTAATCTTTTGCAATTTTACCAAAACCATTATGTAGCCCTATTGATTATGAAAATTCACTTAACATAAATTTAAATAAAATTCTTTCGAAAAAACCTTATAGTATTCTCATGTTTTATTCAGATATCAAGTTAACGGTGGGTGAAAATAGTCTTTTTAATGTAATAAAAACGTGAGCTTGCAAACATTTGATTAATTATAGTTTTTTAATTTCATTAAAATGACCCTTCTGAGCCAGCGTTGACTTTAGATCTGGATAAAACATGAGTATATTATGTGTTACTTTCAAATAAATAAATATTTGTGTATGGGTAATTTGAAAGTTTGATTGACTCCATTTTCTTTTAAATTACTTGAAATAATCTTTTGTTTATAAATACGTCTTCATTTTTAGACAAAAGCAAATTGTATGGACTTTGTTTTTATTAAAACAAATGTAAAAAAATTTACTTTAAGAATGAAATGTATAATTATTTATTGTAGTATGCAATTTTACCTGCTGCAGCTTTCTCAAAGATAGCAGAGGAAATTACTACTAGTGCTAATAACGCTACGATTGCTTTCATGTTGAAGGAGCGATATATATTTGATTTTAAACTTAACGAATATATTTTGATTACATTTATTCTACATCTCTCCTATTTATATACGAATTTTAAAAGCGTAACATAAATGTTGTCTCATTTTATCAAGTTACTTTGTGTTATCTATTTGAACCGGAAATTGACTATTCTTAAATTGACATTCTAATGTAAATGAAGCACGTGATACAACACAGTATACGATGTATCATAGTAATATTATACAAAGCGATGTTTGACTTAATATTTGTGTAACTGTATGTAGAAGATATGTGGAACAGTATGTACATAAGTCTCAACATTTACTTGTTTTACACTTTCCTATTGCAAATGTTGTTTCATTCACATGGTATTTTCAAACTAAAGTGAAATTTTTTGATTTGTATGTTTTAGAATTTAAAAAAAATTGTTTAAAAAATACAAAAACATACAAATCAAAAAAATTCTCTTTAGTATACAGAGGGTCTGCCAAACACGGCGAGAATACTGACATCATTAAAAAAATCTGAAACATACAAATCAAAGATTTTCTCTTTAGTATGAAAATAACATGCGAGTGAACCAACATTTGCAACAAAAAACCGCTGCCAATTGATTGGCACTTAGCTTTCTCAAACTAAATTAATTATTCCAATATGAAATTCATTGCTCTAATAAATTATTTTAAATTACTATATCTCTTTCTAAACAATACCTCCGAAAGGGTATACCTTTTTATCATTAATGGTTTGACAAAATATAATTTATTACTAAAATTACAGAACGATAGGTTATTACATCATAGATTTCTGAAATATAACCGTTCAAACGAAATATGACTTTATTCGTGCATAACAAAAGAAGGGAAAGAGCCTATCTAAAATTTGCGAATATAAAAGATAGGTAATTTTATGCTATGTTTAATGCATTTAAACTAAATTGACCATAATATTTCTAACAGAGATACCAAAAAATTCAATTTCGAATTTTGATTAAAAAACAAATAAAATGAGCCCTGTTTAGTAAATAATGCCCATACCATTCTGGAGATATAAGCGATAAAATTTCAACAAATGCATAACCTCGAATATCTCGTAATATAAAGGTCGTTGTAATCTGGACAAATACCTCGTTCAAGAGATAGTAAAGAGCTACTATTTTTTAAAGTTTCAGATGAAATGCCGTCGATTTACTCCAGTATTCGCGATTAAATAAAAATCCACTTTTTTTACAAAAAGATTTTTTTCCCTTCAAAAGAACAAGATGAAACTTAAAAAATTTTGAAGAATATTCTTATCTATATTCTTAATCTTCTTAAGTTTTAACAAAAATTTTCATTCTTATATTTTACAGATATAACCAATTGAACAAAATGACGATTTCGTGAATAACAAAACATGGGAAATACTCGTAGCATTATCACTCAATCGATGAGCATTATCACTCAATCGATATGATTTAGATGGTATCAGAAAACCCAAAAAACTTTAATTTTCACCGTGTATATTCAGAGTAATGTTGATCCACATCCATATATACACACGCACACATACACACACACACACACACACACACACACACACACACACACATCCATACGGACATTTTCTAAATAGTGTATTTTGATTCCTTATATCTCAAAACATGTTTCTAACATGTTTTTAGCAAAATTAGTTTTTTACTATCACAAAGCTTCCTCTTTGTAGATCATCAGAAATAGTGGGGTATGTGCAGCTATTCACATAACTAAAAACAAACTGGCATTTGACAAACCAACCGACTCTAACTAGAATTGTTTTCCACATCTCCGACAGCATACTACGTCTCATCCAATTCCCATAAACCTCCAAATGCTATCTCAAGTCCGTGTGATTTAAATTTCAAATCAGCTAAATTTAGATACATCCTTCCTCATTCCACTCGCTAACTAATTGACAATACAGCGCAAAATCCTCGGCCGTTCGCCTTCCATATCCTGACGTCCGCGTCCTACCTACGTGTGCACCTTAACAGCCAATTGATGTCTATGTATCTCTCTCTCTCTCTCACACACTCTCTCTCTCACTCTCTCTCTCTCCCTATGTGTATACTTCGCTGGCAAAGTGAATCCAGCAACAGCGCCCGAAGTCGACGACCGCAGGATATGTTCGACGCCGGAACGACGAGCGACGCGACGGCCGCTTTTTCGGGGGTCGCAGGCAGGTAGGTGGCTGGCTTCTAACGAGACACGAGAAGCCGCCGGCCGTCAGGCCAGTGGACACGAGTACGTTGTGGCTGTAAACTCCGGCGGCCGGAATAACCTGCCGCCGACGCGACGCGAAACTTGGACGTGTATGTGTGTATGTGCGGTAACGAATAGTGGTATACAGTCTCGCGTCATGCTTGGTGATACTTTGGCATGAAAAAAAAAATTACAGAGGATGATGCTTTGTGAGTTTATATGGTTCTATACGTTTAAAAGAATGTGTACTTTAAAGAAGACTTTAAAATAAAAAAGTTAAAAAAAAGGATTGTTAAATCCTATAAAATACGTAGAAAAATCAATATTTTATCAGAAGATCAGTAGTAAAAAATTTTATTTGTTTTATTTAGAGCCGCATGGGCATCCATAAGCATCCTTCTGTAGTATGAAATTGTTATTTCTTAATTTATTTTATCGAGACATTTTTGTATATTTAATAAATATTCACACTGATAGAGAAAATTAATTTCCAATACTTTCTATAGATTCTAATGTAATACAGTTTAATAAGTTATTACTTTCATTTGAGGAGTAGGTTAACAAAAGCAGATGATTCCACTTTTTTCAATATTGAGAAAATTGAGATATACTGTAATCTTTTGCTATTGGTTTTAATAGAATATCGTCCCTAGTAGAAACCTTGGGCATTTATTAGCCAATTTCTGGCCAAATCGTCATGAATTGGCCAATTTTGTTCCGATTTTCTGATAAAAAATCCCGCATATTTGGTCACGCGCGCGTCAATTCTTTCATACTCAAAGATGAAGCTCAATTGTTATTAATTTTTAGTTAATACATTTCGTTCGTAAATACAAAGGTTTTATCTAACCAATGATGTGTAGTTACTTTGCACTCCAAGTATTTTATAACCGATAAACGATTTTTTCTGTATTTTCTTTATTTTAACGTAATTTCATTCTTAAGGGGACAGGCCTGGGTTAAAATCTAAAAAAAGAAAATTGCAGTTGTATTTATACAAAACTTTTTGGATGTTATTTAGAATATGGGAAGTTTCGTTTACTAAAAGTAGGAAAATAGACAAAGATTTTCGCCGCTTAAAAACTTAAATATCTTAAATTTGTGGTTCGTATTAAGTGACTCCTTTCTATACTCTGTTTTTCTATTTTCAACCACTCCTCGTAGACTTTCTCAGCATCCAGCCATCGATATAGTCTGAAAATTTTAGAGAATGTTTCTGATATGTTTCCTCATAATATGAGCGGAACAGATTATTAAAAAAGTCTATGTAGTAATAATTAAAAATTTAAACCCTTAAATAATTAAATATTTTTAATACTTGCTACATAGACTTTTTTTATAATCTGCTGCTCTCGTATTGTGAGGAAACATATCAGAAACATCCTCTAAAATATTTAGCTTATATCGATGGCTGGGTGTTGAGAAAGTCTACGAAGCAGACCTAAAAATAATAAAAAAACATTATTTTGAGATAATTGCATTTAAAGTCTGAAAACACAATAAACATATACAAAAAATACTCACCTAAAGAAAAAAGTAGGAATGCTTTGTAATTCCTTGTTATATATTTCATTATTACATTTCACACTATTGTGGATGGATGGATGGATGGATGGATGGATGGATGGATGGATGGATGGATGGATGGATGGATGGATGGATGGATGGATGGATGGATGGATGGATGGATGGATGGATGGATGGATGGATGGATGGATGGATGGATGGATGGATGGATGGATGGATGGATGGATGGATGGATGGATGGATGGATGGATGGATGGATGGATGGATGGATGGATGGATGGATGGATGGATGGATGGATGGATGGATGGATGGATGGATGGATGGATGGATGGATGGATGGATGGATGGATGGATGGATGGATGGATGGATGGATGGATGGATGGATGGATGGATGGATGGATGGATGGATGGATGGATGGATGGATGGATGGATGGATGGATGGATGGATGGATGGATGGATGGATGGATGGATGGATGGATGGATGGATGGACGGACGGACGGACGGACGGACGGACGGACGGACGGACGGACGGACGGACGGACGGACGGACGGACGGACGGACGGACGGACGGACGGACGGACGGACGGACGGACGGACGGACGGACGGACGGACGGACGGACGGACGGACGGACGGACGGACGGACGGACGGACGGATGGATGGATGGATGGATGGATGGATGGATGGATGGATGGATGGATCGTTAGTAGTTTTCTCTTGTCGTTAATACCCGTTCGAATGTCCTCTGTTAGCTTTATTAATGCATTTTCTGTACTGTGATACTGTCGGAAACCTGTCTGTAGTGAGTCAAGTATCTTCGTTCTTTAAATGAACTCTTTGATCTGGTCATGGGCTATCCTCTCCAGCACCTTGGAGAGGAAGCTCAACAATGCTATTGGACAGTAGTCGGAGGCCAATGACGGCACAGAGATCTTCTTAAGCGGCACTAGATGAGCCCCCCTCCAAGTTGATGGGAAAACCCCCGTAGACAAGGTGAAGTTAAAAATGCGTAATGTGTGATTGCCAATGAAAGGTAGAGCCTTGACTATCACACTTTGGGGAATACCTTCCTCACCTCTTGCTTGTGACGTGAAATGGGCAATTGCCAGTGAGAGAGAGAGAGAGAGAGAGAGAGAGAGAGAGAGAGAGATAGAGAGAGAGAGAGGAAGGCGTGTGTTGACAACCGCTGCTCAACCGCTTCTCTCGTGTCGTGCACGACTTGCGGCTACCACCTTACTATCTGTGAACATCTTTTCAGAGACGCGCTCTTCTCACGCGCGAAGACAACGCGAGATATGAGCTCTATGCGCTCCTCGCTAGATATGGGATACCCATATTTGTGTGACAACGTACACTAGTGCGTTTACGTTCTACAAGGTACACCAATAACATCTGTTTTAGATAACAAAAAGTATTCTTATTTTTTGAAGTGAAACTTCTTATGGGGCGCTTCGATATTTTGGATGGGATATGAATTGATGAGCAGCGTCACGTTCAAATTATCAGGTAACGATAGATTTGCTAAAACAGGCGAGCGGTTACCATGGTGACGGTCAATCAAAAACTCATATATTGTTTGCTGACCTTACGTAAGATTTATTCAAGTTTACCATATTGTCAATAAAAGTAAACAATATTCTAAATGCAATTCAGATAGCTGATAATCAAATGGCGCCATCAACGCCATGCACTTATGATTAAATAACATAAAGTAGTATATGATTAAATAACATAAAGAAACATATGAGTAAATAACATAAAGTAGCGTATGATTAAATAATATAAAGTAGCATATGATTAAATAACATAAAGTAACATATGATTAAATAACATAAAGTAGCATATGATTAAATAACATAAAGTAGCATATGACTAAATTTACTTTTAAGAATGAAGATTGAAATGAGTTTTTACCGTCTTTGATTGATTTTCGGATAAGCGTAGTATGGAATATATGCTAAAATGACAGGTGATTAACTATAAACAAACTTTTAAATATTATTAATAATATTGTTTGCCCAGAAGACAGGATTTAATGCATGCAGTTTCCAAATTTCAAATCAACGTAAACCATATTTTAACTTAAATTCAGGGTAGTTATTTTGGTATTTTTATGTTAAATACTGTCGCAATCTAAAACCTTATTTCGAATATCTGAATTTTAATTATAATTTTATTTATGTTGAATGTTGATTTACAATATGCTAAACTAGAAGAAGAAATTTATTTTTATTATCCTAAAAATAATAACAATATTCAATCAATTAACAGTCACAACTTATTTGAATCTGTATTCTATCAAAATAATTTATATTGCACCACAATACAATGTTAAAATATTTAAACATTACAAATTATCTTAAACTCAACATAACTTAAATAATCCATTTTAATAAAAGTGTTACACTCAAATAAATTATCATAATAGAAGCCACAAACTTTAGCCGGAGATTTCAATGTTAACATTGATGGTGAGAGTGCGCAACCATTCATAATATTCCTCAGAAATAAACTACAATAAATTATAAATAAATAATGATTTGCAACGTTTCATATTTTTTTATCGAACAACATTCTATGCAGAATTTTCACGATTTACACATAAAGTAGAATCAATAACATTTGAAATAATAAATTTAGTAATAATACCTAACGTAATGATAATTATTTATCATTAAATCAATTTTTCACATATAAACAAAACTAACGCACAAAATACCTCGAAGTTTCACTTCTGTCGTGCGTCCCAACAAACACATTTTTTTGGTCATAGAATAAGTCTACCTATATACGCCAACAAACAAAAAGCATCAAATCGCGCATCACGCTACATCCAACTCAATGTTGCTTTCTCGAACACGATTCATCCTCCATACAGAGAAAGACAAACGCCAGCGCGACTGCAGCAGAGTCAGGCGCTAACGAAGCGCCTGCTACCACCACCACTGCCACCTTGGCAATTAGACACTCTCGCGACGAGTCCGTTGATGACTAACTACCGGGACTCGCGCTTATTAACTCGCCGCGAGGCTGCGATCCGTGAAACTGACGCGCAAGCGAGAGAACGAACGAATGAAAACGAGAGACCCTAATTAAGACTGCGAGAGAGAGAGAGAGAGAAGCTTCTGTGTGTCGACCTTGGCTCTTGTTCTCGTTGGCGCCTTTGTTGGACGATCAAAAGAGGGACGTTTACCGAGAGAACCGACGACCCAAGTGGAGGAGGAAAAAATCGTGGAGACGTCCTCATCTCGTGGTCATCGCGATGTTTGCGCTGCTGGGTCTAGGGTGTAAGGGGCTGGCGGTGATGGTTGGTGGATTTGATTGTTGACTTTCTGGCCGGGAGGTGGCATAATTAGGTAAAGGGTGTGTGACCAGATGTGGGGACAGTTAAATTTGAAAGTTACTCGAAGGTTTTTCGTTTGATCTCATATATACATATTTTGTACTTGGAATAATTTCTTATTTTAAGTACATTGAGATATAAAAGTAATATATTTAGGATAGGTATAGAAAAATCTATTTAACTTTTATCTTTAGTATCACTACAATTTTGGGATTCGTCAGGCTATCATTGGGCTTCGCTACTTGTACCAAAACTTAAACAATTTAACTTATTTTAAATAAAAATGTGTTCTTGAAATTTTAATTATTAATTTTAATATAATTAAACAATCATACCGATATTTTGTTATTTTGTTTATTTTAAATAAATAATTCAAGATTTGCTATAAGTAGATAGTAAAAACGTATACAATTTATTCGGTGACTTTATTTTTTAGAGACACTAAAATTAAATGTTACTGACGCTTGCCCATATAGTACCATTTCTATTTTATGTATAATTATTTCTAATAACACGAATAATTTCTAAAAGATTTATGGCGACGAAGATAATACAAAATAAATTATTAAACATAAACTCAAATTATATTGTATCTTTAGAATAAATATATACTACTTTTATAAAATAGCCCGGAGCTCATTTATTTTCTTAAATACATGAATAAATAAATAAATAAATAAATAAATAAAAAATCGATCATACGTCAATTATGTACATTGTCTTTTGAAAATTTGACATTTATGATTATATACAAATTCATCGTAAGGAGTAAGCAAATGGAAAACGGATATTATGGAGAGGCCAGAACAATAAAGATAACGTATATCGTACATAGTGTACAGTACATCTCATACAATGACAGAAGTGCGAAGTTGCAAGATGAATTTTGGAGATAGTAAACGCGCGAGGGGTTGATACGGCAGACAAAACCAAACGGAAACGCAGCAGATGTGCCAAATTGGCCGACAACTTGATGGCTCATTATTTTCTAACGAACGTCATCGTAAACCCTCATCAAGCCATGGGGCTTTGTTGCTCTTGACACAAGGCGCTACTAAATCTGCAATTGTGTGCGAAATTACGCGTGTATAATGATAGAAGAAATAAAATGATATGTTTCAGGACAAATTAAAAATTAGAAAAGAAATTGTTTTCTTTAAATTTGCAATAATGATTAAAGATAGAATATACTGACAAGGGGAGGCCACAACCTGCGGGAAGCGATTTTCGCTGAGGCTTCAGAAAGTGGTTTCTAGCACCTAAAAGTAATGCCTTGCACCCGTAGTTCAAGTTATAAACAATCAAAAATGATGCCGAAAAATCGATGAACATTTGAGGATTGTCAGCTCTCAAAATTGAGTAGTATTTCATGCATTTTTCGTCATTATTTTGGATTGTTTACAACTTTGCAACATAATATTAGTTTTGAAACAAAGCTTAAATTAAAGCTCTTTCACTCAACTTTTATATCTTATTCCATCATTTCTCTAGCAAAAAAACTTGAAGAATTATGATACGAAGTATATGTATAATTTTTTACTGAAATAACACGTATTGTGATTACAAAAGGGCATATCTTGAACCCAAGAGCCTATGAGACTAACTACGGGTGCTAGGCATCATTTTTAGGTACCAGAAACCAGGATACACATTCTCTATCTAATAAACGAGCGTAAAATATAGTATATTAATCCGATTATTAGCGTCTTTCACTTTAATAAGTTTGCTTTACCATAATAAAATCTTTCTAACCATAAAAATTTAAGAATTCAAGATTTTGTTGAATTATTGAATTATTATTGTATTATTTAGGTTTTATTGAAGTACTTTATTCTAATGCATTTCTAATAAATATTATTGCACTTATATCTAACGTTCACGGAGAGAGATAAAATTCGAATTCACTGAAACGCACGCTGATTATTCTCAAAACAAAAGTCTATCTTAGTAGTCACGTGGCAAGCTACAACAGCTTACAAAAAACCGCTGCTAACTGCCGTAGCAGAATGCTTTCTCAAAGAGAGGTGTCGATTAATTGCCTTACAGAATCTTATAACGGAAATTCGCATTAAATAAATTAATTAATTGCATTCTTCAAATTCACTTTAATTCTTTTTCTTGAAAATAGCTTAAATATAGTTTTAGTAGACAAATCAAAAGAAAATCACGCGCTTTTAACGAGTGTGCGTTTATCTTTAACATATCTTCAATAAAAAATGCCGAAAAAATTGTTTTTAATTTGTTAAAATAGTTACTTTTCCCAAAATTCTTTAAATTCACGTTTGTTTCTTAAAAATAGCTTAACCCTTAGCTACCGTCGTGAAATTTTTATCACGTAACTACCGTCGTGTGGTTGACAGATATCAAATGATTTTTTGGAACTATTATATTATATGTGACATTCTATATATAAAAAGAGAATTATAATTAATAGTTTACATAAATGAACAAATTCAAATGATTAGTGGACCGAAAATTGGACATTAATCTTGAAAAAGAGTAGTCGTTTGATGAGATTATGAATAATGATTGTCGGTCGTGTCAGTGAGCACGTAAATAATATATTTATTATAATAATCAACAAATGAAATATAATCAATAATAATGTATTTAATCTTCCGAAAATACACAAATCTTTAAGAAAAAGCACTTTTTGAAGTAAAAAGTCAGTTTTTGAAAATTTCCTAATCAAATTTTCTAGTTCTTAAGAAAATCGTTTATATTTATAAATCTAATTATCATTACTGCACTCAAATTTTACATAATGAACATTAGGACACTTTTCGAATTTACATTAAAATAAGAAGCTCTAAAACATAATATTTATAAACGTATGATTGGTTTTATATCAACTGATATCTATCAGTCACCACGACCGTAGCTAGGTTTAAAAATATTTTCAAAGAGATAAATTGAAAGGAAATCACGCGGATTTTAAGAATTTGTGTCTAACTTTTAAATATCTTCAATAAAAACTACCAAAAATTTTTTTTTCAACTTGAACATTAAAAAAAGTTATTATTTTATCAAAAAACGTCCTAAATATTATACACTTAGCTCCAAATTTATTTCAGATCTAAATTCAAATGTACCTAATGTGTCTGCAAAATTTCAGCTCGTAAAATGCTTTCCTGCACGAGTTATAGTGGATACAAATATTGGTTTCACACATACATACACAGGTACATACATAAATTCACATTCATTTTAAAAATAGCTTAAGAATAGTTTTAAAAGACATAAAACGAAAGTAAATCATGCGCACTATGAGAATTTGTGTCTTTTTTTATATATCTTAAATAAAAACTGCCAAAAAAAATTCTTTTTTTTTTATAATTTTTACAAAAGTGATTATTTTATCAAAGAACGTGCTAAATATTATGCATTTTTCTATCAGATCTAAGTTCAAATGTTCCTAATATGTCTGCAAAATTTCAGCTTATAATATGCTTCCCTGCCAGAGTTATGGTGGATACAAATTTTGGTTTCATACATATATACATACACATACATACATACATACAGCATTACAATTTTTAAATACATATTTCTCTAACTCAGGAACCTCACAAATATCGAGATTTATCAAAATCTCTTATCCGAAAATTTTCATCGTTTCAAAGCTTTCTCTTTAAGAAAGTAGAAAAAGCAGCCACTCCTCTTTATAAGCTGAAGTCTTGAAGTTCTGAATTACGAGATTAAGTTAATTTAGCTTCCAGAAAAAAGTAGCAACTACTATGAATAAAGGAGCAACTCCTTTTATTAAGGAATATCATTCTTTTCTTTGAGAGGTTATATTGGCATACCTGAAACAGCCATTCTTATATTTATTTCTCTCCGTGTATATCTCACGATAAAGTTATTACTACTTTCAACAAATACATTATGTTAAATTCATGTTTACAATTGACTGTTGAAATTATAAATATACTTATGGAAACGAAAAAAATAGAAATACGCGAGGCGACTAAACCCGATTAAGAAAATGGAATGTCTTTAAATATAAAATTTCAATAAATGATAGATTCTGTTTGTTTGAATTATTAAATTTGACTCAACAAGTTTATATGCTAAAGAAGCTATAAAATATTGGTAATAAATGAAAAAAAGATTCTTAGTTATGCTTCAATACTAAAATATAGTAGTACGAGGGTAGTTCAATAAGTCTTTAGAATGACCAACAGATGGCGCGCGAATCGCTCCAAATCATCTGTTTTCAGTCAGCACCACTCCCGACTAGATATATGGTGCAGTCACAGTCCACATCTTCTGAGTTTACGTGTTTTTATAACCAATTGAAAAAAAAAAAATTGCTTGTTAAGAAAAATGGAAAAAACGAGTTCAGAGCGGTAATTAAACATTTTCATTTAAAGGGTTTAACTCCATATGAGATAAAAAATGAATTGGACTCAGTTCATGGCACATCTGCCCCTGCCTTAGCAACGGTTTATAACTGGGTAAATGAATTTAAGCGTGGTCGTACATCAATAAGTGACTAACCACGTTCAGGAAGGCCCGTAGAAGCAACTACTCCCGAAATCATCAATAAAATCCACGATATGGTGTTGAAGGATAGAAGATTAAAAGTGCGTGAGTTAGCTGAGGCCACAAGGATATCTATAGGTGCAGTTGTTTCAATTCTACATGAAAAATTAGGCATGAAAAAGCTATCGGCAAGATGGGTGCCGCGATTGCTCTCAGCTGAGAATAAACGCAATAGAGTGGTCGCCTCTGAGGCTCTTTTGGCGCGCATAAGTCGGAATCCTGAGGAATTTTTTCGTCGATTTGTGACTGTGGATGAAACATGGATACACCACTACACTCCTGAGACAAAGGAACAATCCAAACAGTGGATTTCCACAGGCGAACCAGCTCCAAAGAAGGCAAAGACCGTAAAGTCAGCTGGTAAGGTTATGGCTACAGTTTTTTGGGATGCACGTGGAATTATACTTATTGACTACTTGGAAAAGGGTAAAACAATTACTGGTGAGTATTATGCATCATTATTAGAGCAGCTGAAAGAAGAAATTAAAAAAAAACGACCACATTTGGCGAGAAAAAAAATTCTCTTTCATCACGACAACGCCCGAGTTCACACATGCTTCGTTTCAATGGCTAAAATTGAAGAACTAAAATTCGAATTGGTCGAACACCCACCGTATTCACCAGATTTAGCCCCCAGTGACTTTTTCTTATTTCCAAACTTGAAAAAATGGCTCGGTGGACAGAGATTTACGGACAACGAAGACGTCATTGCCTCTGTAAGTGCTTATTTTGAGGAACTTCCTGATTATGTTGAAAAATAAAAAAAAATTTACCCAAAAAAAATTGTTTTTATACTTTATTCTAAAGACTTATTGAACTACCCTCGTATATTGCACGATTTTATAAATCAGACTTTGAGATATTAAATATGAAACAACATTTTTTATTTGTTGCTGACGTTTCGACGGCTTTCCATTGCCCTCTTCAGAATTGTTTCCTTGAAATAATAATGTATACAATTAATAAATACACCTGTATACGATACTTAAACTAACGGTAATAATTTTCACAATAAATTTACTTTATAAATAGAGACCAGGATGTTACATTATTCAGAGTCAGTACCGTGTTGTCTTATTATTACTAGATACTTATTATAATTAGATAGAAGCTTGATCCTTCAAATTCACGATTGAGTGATAGAAGCAAATTCTAATTAAAAAGAAACCTTTAAAAACAAGAATATTTCGAACGCAATTTTCATAGATACGACCTCATTTCAAAAAGCTGCTTAATCACCTTACACTAAATTCTACCTCGAAATTAGCATCTACACCCCCTTCCCTAAAAAATCCGAATTACCTTCCGTGCATACACGCATACCTACACGCTAAACTAACCATGCATGCCGTCAACCGCACGCTCGACGAAACGAAATTAGGACTCGCGCGCCTAAGAAAAGACGAGTGCGCGAGGCGCGCGATTGCGGCCTCCCGTGCGCGCCCCAAACATCCACACTCATCGAGAGCCTCGTCTCGCAGTGCAGTCCTAATCAAGGAAAATAAATAGAGAGAAGCGTGTGCCCGCGACAGGGAGCTTGTCTCGAGATTACGCCCTCGTGTCGCGCGCGCGTGGATGCTGGTGTATATGAGGATCGAGGGAAGGAAGCGTGAGAGAGAGCGGGAGAGAGAGAGAAAGATCTAAGGAGGCGAGCGCGGGTGGGATAATTAATCGACATCAAGGAACGCAAACAGTATTAACTCCCGGGGATTACGACGGCGCTCCTTGGAGAAGAAGGATGATCGCGCTCCTGGATGAGGAAGAAGAAGCAGTGGTTTCAATCAAAGGTTGGTAATGAAAGGGTCTAATGTATGCAATGTTTATTCTATTTATACATATAAATATTTATAATATTTAACATAAATATTTCCGGTATATTAATCTGCACCGCGATATAGTCAATTTATATCGAATCTTTGATTTCTACTTTCGATAATTAAGTTGGCAAAAAGGAATATTATATCAATGCGATGGCAATGTAATATAATATAGTAAATCCCTTAAAATCGCAGCGAAATATTTTCCCCAAAGCTTTAAATATTTAAATAATCAATGTAAAGGTTTATTGTAAAATTGAGAAAATACATAACATTTTTTAAAATCATTATTGAAATATATTATTCAAGAATAGAAACAAAAAAGATATAATAATGTTATTAAATATTGGAATGAGAGATGGCTTCGATCACGCGCGGACCTCTCCTATCGCGGGCTATTCGGAGGCCTTACATTCTGAGGGCACGGCACACTATTCGTAGTGTGGCCCTTATACACAAAAAATATTGTGGCTTTTATATAGCTCAATAAATATGCGTATATTAATTTGAACTACCTTGACTCCAAAATTTCATTATAAACACACTCATACACACACACACACACATATACACATACACACACACTCACATATACACATACACACACATATACATAATTCATAAAAATAAATGTGAATATTTATTTATCTAGATATTTTATAAACAAAGATAACCAATTTTAAATTCATCTGTAAAATTTCAAACTAAATTGGATAACTTATTCGATAACAAAATTTAACATTGAGAATGCTAAGTGCCAAAGAATTGGCAGCGGCTTTTGTTTTATCTTACGAAGCAATGAGTCTCACGACTTGAATATTTGGATTATAGTTCTATATAAAACTAAAATTCACTAAAAATTTTATTAAATTGTGTCCTTTAATTTTCAATATATAGAGTTTAGAAAAAAGTTCCTTAACACACAGTATAACAAATGTAAAACGGTGCATATTGCATCGTTTTCGGTCTTAAATTAAAGCATTTTATGAGTACTTTATTGTAAAAAAAAGTCGCTTCCCAAGATACATTTCAGAGTCGAAAAATGTTCAAAAAACTAAAATTTTTAAATTTGGAGTAATGGCTATAAAATCAAAATGAGTCGACCATATTCGCTGACATTTTAGCGAAATATTCGAACGCGGTTGAGTGACACACACACACATATACACAGACACACACTCAAACACACAAAACACACATACACACATAAATTTACATACAGACACAAACACAGACACC
Organism: Gastracanthus pulcherrimus; assembly: GCA_949152435.1. Lineage (NCBI taxonomy): Eukaryota > Metazoa > Arthropoda > Insecta > Hymenoptera > Pteromalidae > Gastracanthus > Gastracanthus pulcherrimus. The sequence continues at coordinate 14,480,211 of OX424575.1, forward strand.
CACACACACGCACACATACATACACACACAAACGCATACACACAAACATACACACACATACACACACATACAGCGGATATTTTTAAAAATACATACCTTATTTGACCTCTACAAGTCGTATATTTTTACGTTTAAGAAAGACAAAATAAATGTTTTATGAAAACAGTGCTTTCTCTTCGAGAAAGCAATAATAGACTTGTCGTTTCGCCCTTTCAACACAGAACTAAGGTACGAGGGTAGTTCAATAAGTCTTTAGAATAAAGTATAAAAACAATTTTTTTTGGGTAAATTTTTTTTTATTTTTCAACATAATCTCCTTGGAGCTCTATACACTTGGTCAATCGCTTTTTAAGTTTTTTTAATCCTTCAGAAAAGTGCGTTTTCGGAAGTTCCTTAAAATAAGCACTTACAGAGGCAATGACGTCTTCGTTGTCCGTAAATCTCTGTCCACCGAGCCATTTTTTCAAGTTTGGAAATAAGAAAAAGTCACTGGGGGCTAAATCTGGTGAATACGGTGGGTGTTCGACCAATTCGAATTTTAGTTCTTCAATTTTAGCCATTGAAACGAAGCATGTGTGAACTCGGGCGTTGTCGTGATGAAAGAGAATTTTTTTTCTCGCCAAATGTGGTCGTTTTTTTTTAATTTCTTCTTTCAGCTGCTCTAATAATGATGCATAATACTCACCAGTAATTGTTTTACCCTTTTCCAAGTAGTCAATAAGTATAATTCCACGTGCATCCCAAAAAACTGTAGCCATAACCTTACCAGCTGACTTTACGGTCTTTGCCTTCTTTGGAGCTGGTTCGCCTGTGGAAATCCACTGTTTGGATTGTTCCTTTGTCTCAGGAGTGTATTGGTGTATCCATGTTTCATCCACAGTCACAAATCGACGAAAAAATTCCTCAGGATTCCGACTTATGCGCGCCAAAAGAGCCTCAGAGGCGACCACTCTATTGCGTTTATTCTCAGCTGAGAGCAAACGCGGCACCCATCTTGCCGATAGCTTTTTCATGCCTAATTTTTCATGTAGAATTGAAACAACTGCACCTATAGATATTCTTGTGGCCTCAGCTAACTCACGCACTTTTAATCTTCTATCCTTCAACACCATATCGTGGATTTTATTGATGATTTCGGGAGTAGTTGCTTCTACGGGCCTTCCTGAACGTGGTTCGTCACCAGAAGATGTGGACTGTGACTGCACCATATATCTAGTCGGGAGTGGTGCTGACTGAAAACAGATGATTTGGAGCGATTCGCGCGCCATCTGTTGGCCATTCTAAAGACTTATTGAACTACCCTCGTAATTTGCAACGGTATTTTAATGGAAATTTTTTTTCCTCTAAATTTCTTTTTAAGTAAAAATGTTTTTTCCTCTAAATTTCTTTTCCAGTAAAAATGTTTTTTATAAAAAAATTTTATTATTAAAATGATTTTCAGACTAATATTTTCTTTAATTGTAAAATTTATTTGTTTTAACCTTTTTTCATTTAACATTTTCTTTTATTTTTAATTCATTTTCTTAAGCGAGGTACTCCGCATCCCCCCATCCCCCTTCTCAACTCATCCCGTACCTAGCGCCCATATTCTACGGATACATTATATAATTCAATGTAATTTTGACATAATATTAGTTGCATAGAAAACTTTAATCCTCTAAATGTTCAAGTCATAAGATTAACCAGTTCGTGAGAAAGCATACTGGTCTAAGGTTTATAATCCGAATCATTTGACCCATGTGTACTTTGTAAGGGTTAGAGGCCTAATCCTTATAACCATAAACGGTCAGTTCATGTGAATTTCTATGAATTTATTGCACCATGCTGGTGTCACATGTGTATATGGTTTGCTGGTATAAAGGACCTCGTACGGGCATTGAGCCAGCTAATTGTACTTGATCACAGTTAATGTGTAAATAAATTGAAGAATCAAACTTGACACGATAATGTTTATTTGATAAAAAATTCAGTATTATATAAACATTTAACAGTATATAACACTTTACAGAAAAGTTCCATTATTATCGAGGCAGATATCAAAATTTTCAAAAACAATGGCGCTGTTTGCCGCGCTTACAAGACGAGACGTATGGTCGATGATACAGCTGCTGAGCTACGGCGCCGGAGTCGACGTCTTAAATCGCAAAAACGAAACTCCGCTGCACGGGGCGATAAGAGTCATCGAGACAGAGTCCGAGTGATACCGCGTGTGCAAATCGCTGCTGGACCACGAAATAAAAAAAAATAAAATAAAAAAATAATAAATAAAAAAATTAAAAATTTCCGGTTATTATCAGATAAAATTTCCACTGTGATTTGGTATTTAATAATTTCTGTTGTTGTTGATTTGACAGAGTAGGTATTGTTGTAGATCTTTGAAATAAATTTTATATAATTCATTTTTTCAATTTGTTAAAAACAAAATCTGAAGCATACTTCGTAACCAGGAACAAGTATTGATTTTGACGATAACTTAATTCATAAACAGGAACTTTAGAAAACATTTTCAAGGCTTTCTCATCTCATTCATTTTGTGCACTTGTAGAATCGAAGAGTTCAAATAAGAAATCCGTCAAGAGCCCTTTCCAATAAACAATATTAATTTTTGATTTAGTGAATCAATTCTATTATTAGTATCGTTTCCAAAACTACTTTCAGTGAAGCTATATTTGATCCATTGTTCTCGAATGTTATGTCAATTCATATTATAGTAGTCTTTAACATTATCAGGAGCTTCTACACAAAATTCTTACTTACGTACTACTTACGTATTGAAAATGTTTTGCAATCACGTTCTTTCATTATCGTAACAACAAACAAGACCACAACGGCTGACTAATATTCATACTCGTTTCTTTTTAAAGTAATTTTACAAAATAAAGAAATAATTGTATTATATCTTCGACATTATAACGCTCACAATACCTATCACGAGCTTTAAAGCAGTTTGTTTCGACAAGAATAAAGAAACGCGACCGGCGACGTCAGTGCACCGATAAAAACACCGACACCTGGGTAACCATCATTAACAATGTCAACACATTATTTTGCATTTTTAGAGTTAGATTGCGTCGACAGAGTATCTCGAGCAGCTAGTCAGCGATGCTAAATGGTATACGAGCAATTCTGCAGGAAAAATGAAACAACTGGGTTGAAAAAGTGGCAAAAATTATTTGGAGGGGTACACTTACCAAACCAATTTTTTTCGGTTCTTGATATCATTGTGAATATATAAAAATTCGCGATTAAGGCCGAACGGGTTGCAAACTTCTTTGACGGTCGTATTGCTGTTAAAGATTTGAAGTACATTTTTCGTTTTTTTTTAAAGAAAACATCGTTTTATCGAAATACTCGAAATTCCTGCCAATGCAGTGTTTTTGTGGGTAATTGCAATCAACTTTTTGTTCGAGGAATATAGTTTTTCAATAAACTATTAAGATTGTAACATAAAACCAGTTTTTATTCGCGCACATTGGTAAAATATAAGTCTTAAACGTGTAAAATACTAATTTTGTACAAAATTGAAAAATCAAATTATACTTAAATCTATACTCGTTCTTTTCATATAAAGTGTGATTGTTGCACGTTTTTTGCAGTTTATTATTTACTCTGTTTATGCATAAAAGAGAGTAATTAGTTATTAAGTTAAGGTTTTAAGTTAGTTATACGAAGAATAATTTTAGAATAACAAATAAAATTTTGTAAATTTTTCATTTGTTCGCTATCTACTTTTTAAAAATTTTTTAGTTAATTTTTTATAAGTTTATTTGTAGTTTTCTTTTTTGCATATTATTCCCTGAAAAGTCATTAAATTTTTCATAATACAACTGCTTATAGTTTACAGAGAAAAAATACCCGTAAAAGAAGTACTCACGATAATAATTAAATTAGCGTCTTTTCGACGATTCTCTGCGCATAATATCTTTTATGTCCATATCTAATTTAGCAATATCGAAATTTACATATAAAAATTTTTGTTTGTCACTTAAAGTACCCTTCTGTCATATTATAACGATTCTGATATTGTACCATGTAAACAAATTATTGTATAAATTTTCGTTTTTTAAGCCACTTCTCATTAAAGAACTACCTTGAATGAAGTAAAAAACAATCAATCTGAAAGTAAAAATAGACAAGAAAAATCAATATCGCTTAATATTTCGCTCCGTCATTTTCGATATCCTAAAAGAATTTCATTTAATAGTGAATCAAAAACACGAAGGTTTCGTGATTTGAAACAAGACGTTATACGTTTGTATCAACAAGATGCTAATTCTATACCAGCATCTGGATCTCGTGAGTTTATAACGCGAAATGACCGAAAAATGTGAAAACGTTATTTGGCTGATACGATTGAAAATTTATATAAAAAATACTGTGGCATGAGTGGAAAAATTTCTAAAACGGTTTTCTATCGTTTAAGACCATTTTGGGTTGTGCATCGAAAAGCTTTAACTCGCGATACTTGCCTATGTAAAGAGCACTCAAATTTTCAGCTTTTATTATATAAATTGGGGTACTAGAAAATCGCAAAATTTAAAATTACTGAGGCCTGTATATAATTAGCTTGCTGCGATAAAGTTACTAAAGAGTGTATGTTTCAAGAGTCCAGCAATTGTAAGGATAAAAATATAACGTACACAGGAGATCTGCACGACCTTACTTCGTTAAATTACAATATACAGGTGACATAAAAAAATAAATTTGATTGCACTGTTTTAGAGTTAGTAAATCTATTTAATGATAATTTTCTACATTTTTAAAACATGTTCATATAGTAACACATCAATTGCAGATTATTGCAAATATTGAAGAAAATTTAAAAAAACTTTAATCTTTCTTATAACAGATTTTTCAAAAAATTACATTTTAAAGTACAACAAAGAAATCCAAAGCGCTCATTTTAGAGTTTCAAAGAAGTAAGCCTCACTTCAGGCGGGTGCACTCTATTACAAAAATGTTCAAGATAAACTTGAATACGTTTCATTTTCTTCTATTTCCGACTGTTTACGACATGATACAGCTGCAGCTGGGCTCATTTACAGCCGATTTTCGACTTAATAAGAAAGTATGTGCCGTGGGTAGAAACCATTAATTTCCAATTAGATGGTCCAAGTACTCAATATAAAAATAAGACGAATTTTCTTTATTGAATTTTTTTGCAATCAATTTAAGTTAAAAAGTTGTACTTGGAACTACACTGGCGCAGGCCACGGAAAGAGTGCTGCGGATGCAGTCGGTGACTCGATTAAATCCTTATGCGATAGAGCATTAGTGTTTGGCAAAGATTTGACTTGTGCTAAAGAATGGTAGATCTTCTTAACGAAAATAATTATAAGTTAAAAGTATATTTAGTATTAGAAGCCGAAATAGAAGAGATTGACAAATTGGTACCTTCAAGACTGAGACTCGTTAGACAAACAACATTCGCACACCAAGTTTTGTGGACAGATACAAAAAAAATACATTATTCTTTAGATATTTTTCATGCAGTCATTGCATTTCCACCGATTCTTGTATGCATTATGGTCTAGTTAACAGTATTGTACATTATTAGAGTATTAATAATTCTAGTCTAGTTGAAATAAAAAATTAAAATTTATTATTGAAAAGGGCTCTTGACGGACTTCTTATTTGAAATCTTCGATTTTACAAGTGTATAAAAATGAATGAGATGAAAAAGCCTTGAAAATGTTTTCTAACGTTCCTGCTTATGAATTAAGTTACCATTAAAATCAATACTTATTTCTGGTTACTAAGTATACTTCAGATTTTGTTTTTACCAAATTGAAAAATTGAATCATATAAAATTTGTTTCAAAGTTCGACAACAATAGCTACGCTGTCAAATCAACATCATCAGAAATTATTAAATACATCGTTACAGTAATCCTATGTACTTGTCTTATTTCATGGCAATGCGTTTGCTATGTAAACATATACTTAAGATACGTAAGATTAAAAAAATATCTTTATTTGATTCTGAAGTCGACATCCACCGCTGGATCAAAGATTATTTCATAAATAATCATATATTATTTGAGAATTCAAATAAAAAACAACATGAGAGAAAAAATAACACATTAACAGATAAGTACTTTAAATGAAATTATTGAAAGAATGCTGAAAATATAGTATCAATAAGTCAAGTCCTGCAAATATGATATCTCAGAATGTTTTATCTGCAAATGTGATACATGAAAATGTTGACCCTGAAAATATGGTATCTGAAAAAGTCGTATCTGCCAATGTGATACATGAAAATGTGGTACTAAAACCATTGATTAATAAAAGAAGTCGAAGAAAGGGATATGATGTTAATGCGATAGGATTAGTAAAGATAAAAGAAAGAATTTAATTATAAGAAGTTTGAGTAAATGAGCTAATTTGAGAAGGCTAGTATTATATTTTAATGCATTGTTGATGAAAAGTCTCAAAAGAAAAACACTTCTTCATTTCATAGCTTTAAAGGATTTAAATATATTTGATAAAATTTCATGCTGGATATTTAACGAAGACGTAAAACTAAATGTTTTGAAACAGTTTATGCAAAGAAAAGCGTACAATTCTTTATGTGTTATCGTCAAACAAGGTGAAAAAAATGTTGAATGGATCTGTTTTATTTGCAAAAGATATTTAGATAAAGATCAGTGTGTTGGGTGCGATCACTGTCTCAATTGGATATACTTTCACTGTGTTAGTATAACACAAGTTCCTCCAAAAACCACTCCTTATGCAAGACATGGAAATCATTGTAATAATTTTCATAAATTAATTGTTACTAATTTAATTTTATTATATATGTTTATTATTATTATAACGAATAAAAAGGGACAGACTTTTCGAAAGCGTACAATTATAGAAACATTACATTTTTATTCTAACATTGGCCAAGAAAATTAGACTACTACCGAGAATATAAAAATATATTAAAATTTATTTTTAATATGAAAAAAAAATACACTTAACTACCATAATTATAATATAATAATAATGAAACGACTTCTTGAGGTTATCAAACTGCCACTCTTACTTTAGAGATGTAACTATCTAGTTTTTACGAAACGACTAAAAGTTTGAATGCAAGTCTGTTCGGCTGCTTGACTATATTTGCGCTCTTGTCAATTAGTGAAGCCTATATATACCTTTAGGATAAAAAGAATATTCTTATCTTCTTTTTCTTCTTCTTCTTCTTCTTCTTCTTTTATTGGCTATGAGTTTCCTCGTTTTGCCATATCTAAGTGGGTATATACACTTAACGTTTGTTTCTGTTAATTTATTGTTTAAGAAATATAAAACCAAAACAAGTTACTTATTACCTTTCTTTATGTTACGCTGACCTTGTTCAGGATTTCAAAATTCTTAATCAACTTAAACTATATATTTATAATTTTCTCATATTGCACTTTATTTATATGATCTTATTCCAAAAACAATTAAAATCTGCAAAAAATTATTTAAATATTTAATTTAATTTAAAGTTAAGTTAATCATCTTAAATATTCATAGCTCATCGTATCCATGTATACCGAAAAAATATTCTCTGGAACTTAACACAGTATATTGTTACTACAATTAATACTACACATTCACGATGAGATGTAAATAATAATATTGTTAGCTTCCTTAAAGATACAAAGCATTATGATTGTTTGTAGTATACGAATAATATGTGAAAAAAATCGAAAAGGTCTATGTATATAGACTATTATCCAATAACTTAATTTAACTTAAAATGTTTGAACTGACTCTAATACCACTGTTACCGACAGAAAAATTAAATTGATAAAAATTAATGTAAAATAAAAATAATATAAATAATTAATAAATTAATAATTAAATTAATTATTGTAAAATAAAAATGGCGGCTAATTTAATAATGTTAAATTGATAATAAATAAATAATGTTAAACTGTTGCAAAGCAATAGCTGCAGCGTGTTTGTCTCAAGTGCGTATCCTAAAAGAAACTCATCAAAAGAGGGACAGCATTGGTGCTTTAGACAGCAAGAAGGGCCGGCAGTGCAGCTTTGGCTCATCTCGATACGTTCATATCTTGTGACTAGCGAAAAAAAGCATCGGCTTTAAGTGCAAATAAGTCACAGGAATGTATCGGTTAGGCAATTGAATAAATATAATTTTTAAAGTTTTGACTGTAATTGAATTATTAAGGTGGTTTGGGGGTATCAGCGGGTGCGGTGAGGAAGGAGGGTCTCCCCTCTTTCCACGTGTACGGTGCGGCTGAACTAGTTTTAAATGAAAAGTAAAACAAAATGGAAATTTTTTGTAGATTATTGTAGTCTGGTCACTCCACAAATATATTAAGATAAAAATTTCGATTTTTGATAAAAATTGATTTTTGTATTGAGGTTAAGCGATTTCAAAAGAGATAATTATAAGACATGATTCAAGTTGATAAATGTTGTTCTTCTTACTATATTTTTAACTTCTTATACAGTTTTTTAACAGTATACAGATGTAATTGATAATAATAATATATAAATTAATTAAATTAATGACCCAAATATCACCAAAATACCCACTTACTCGCTTAAATTTAAATGAAATTGATTTTAAATTTTACAATTTAACAAAAATATAGCTATGCAATAAAACATGATTACTCTTAATTATGGTAATAAAATATTCTATAATTCTATAAAACCAACTTTTTATCACTTATATTCTAACGATGAACAATGAATACAACTATATTCTCATGATTTTTAAATATATAACCCGTTGAATTCACAAACTGAGCGTAATAGGTGTTGAGTGTATTTTGGATATTTTGAATGTACTCTGTGTTTGATCCAAATTACTTTATAATCAAAATGTACAGATTGTATAGCCTGCTCACTAAATATTCCTAAACGTGTTTCATTTTTCTCACAAAATTGAAATCAGCTATGCATTTTTTAAATTCAGATTCTAAAATTTTACCAAAGCAGGCTCTTACAACTGCTTGAAAATCACTAAGACCCTGCAGAATCTTTAAACACCCAATTGTACAGTTGCTTCGCAATTCATCGAGTTTATCTAGTAATTTTTTGCACGAGTTACCGTTAAAACTAGAGCCGCCATGAATTACGTCACGTGCGACATTGCATTTTTTGCCTAAGTTAACGCAATCCCATCAAATTCCTTCTGCATATGGTTAAATAAACCATTTCTATATCAAGCATTAGATGAAGTTCTGGTGGTGGAATTATATCTAAAATTAATTTATCGGATTCTCCGTCAAAAAAGGGTGAATGAATACAGCTCATGAAATTTCTAGTCAATTTTTTGTCTTTCCTGCATTGTGCTATTCAGTATAATTTTGTTGTATATTTCCAATCGTCCTTAGTGAAGTGAGTTCATGAAGATTTCCCATTTGTGTATTGCACCATGTACATGGATATGTACTGCCGGAAAACATAATATCTGTCATAATATTTGCTAATTTTAAATCGAGCGCAATGGTTCCATCAAATTTATTTATATTTATAGCAGACTACAACAATGCAACGTTTTCATAATTTTCTTGAATAGCCTGGGTCAAGCCAATTATAAATAATTTTTTGACTCCAGAATCTTGGAACGTTTTTGAAGCAATACTTTCCGTATACGTTTTCCGGCGAACTTTACCTACGTCGTCGTTATAAATGGACTGGATCAACATACAAAATTTCAAGAAGCATGCGCCACCCTAATCAATTAAGTAATAATAAGATTATCGGCTTCTTTTAATAATATAAACCTGTTGATATTGATAATGGATTTATTTCTCGCCTTTAGTTATAGAATATAGAATTTAAAATATGCGTACATCATATGTTAACGCCTAGACTAATTTTTTGTTAAATTATAAAATCACAAATCAACTTCACTTATATTTTAGCATTGATGCGAGTAAGTATATACGCACTTTATGTATACGCAAATATAGGTTATGCTATAAATCATATATATATCTAATGTTGAAAATTCTATAATAAAAAATATCAGACATTTGTGGTCCTATATAAAGAAATGTAATAAGACTGAAGGTATTCCAGCTAATGTTTCTTGGGAGAATAGAGTAGCATTGCTCTACGGGTTCTGAGATAGCGAATGTATTTGCAAATTATTTTGTCTCTATTTATCGCATACTACCAAGTTCGGATCTTGACTTAGACCTACATGCTCTTACCATAATTAGTAATTTTCAAATAGAACTGCGTGACCTAAACCTTGCCGTATCATCGTCGAAGGACAGTCCAAACTACGGCCCTGATCACATTCCTTGTTACTTGGTTAAGTGATGATTATTCTCCTTAACAGAACCACTTCTACTTCTTTATAACACATCATTGTCATCAGGCAAAATCCCAACTAAATTATCCTACCTTAATCAACTACAGACCTATTTCTATTCTCAGCTCTATTCCTAAATTATTTGACTCTATTGTAATAACAAAACACTCGGGTTCGTTACTAAGTCACATTATAGTGGAGTAGCACAGATTTTTTAAGGGCAGATCTGCTATCTCAAATCTAAGTATTTATAACAATTTATTACACAATGCCCATGACAAATCCCTGGAAGTTGATTCTGTCTATATGGACTTTGCTAAAGCCTTTCATACCGTACACCACTCTAAATTGTTAGATTATATATTATACTTTGTCGGATTAAATCATGTCTGTCTGGTATCAGCCAAATTATTCTGGGGTTCTGCAAGGATCTCATCTGGGTCCTCTGCTTTTAATCATTTTCATCAACGACTTAAAGCAACGCTTTCCACACTGTAACATTTTACTTTACGCTGATGATCTTAAAATTTTTAAAGAAATTTCTTCTCCGTTATATTCCTCATCCATTCAAAAACACCTTGATGAGATGAGCAGATTCCATCGAGAATGATCTTTTGTTGAATCCTGATAAGTGCCTTGTCATCTCCTCCACCAAATCTAAAATCCCAATGCAGTATTCTTATCTGATTTATGGTGCTAGTTAAAAGGGGTTCAAACTGTCTCTGATTTAGGTGTGGTATTTGACGAGCACTTATCCTTTCATGAACATCTGGAACTTGCTACAACGAAAGCCTTCGTCAATTTACGTCTACATCTGCCTTATTATATTTGTACAAGTCTTTACTCGTATCGAGCTTACTCTATGGCTCTCAAGTATGGTCCCTTTTCACACTGCTGGATATATAAGTTTTTGAGACAGGATGTATAAGTTTTTGAGACACATAACATTCAAACTTGGGAGACCAATGAGCAAGATCGACCACGACTATAGATCTATCTCTTAAAAATTGCGACCATAAAATATCTTTATACTTTATACGACCACTTATTCACTTTCAAGGTGCGGAATAATTACTTCTTGTGTTCTTCATTAAATGACATTTTTGTTTCAAGATTTCTCTAAGCTATTCTTTACGCTATTCTAACGAGTTAGTGATAATAAATAAATTGTCAATATTTGCAATAGTCATTGTTATATACGAACATATCACTTCGTGTTCTTTTTTAAATAGTTTAATAGTGTGTATATTTAAACACCGAACGCGGACTTAAATATATTATTAGCATTTGATAAATTTAGACAGTATTTTTTATTACAATATTTCTAAAACGTGTAAGATTATAAATATTTAACTTCACTTATACTTTACTATCTATCAGATATACTGTAGTTTTTTCTTCGGTATAATATGTGTATAATAATGTTCTACATACATTTGATACGAGATTTGTTTCGAGTCTCAATGTACTACACCGTCGTGTATTGTATTTGAGAACTGAATCCTCTTAAATAATTACACGTATATTAAGCTACAATAATATTTTTTTAATTTCATTGTTTCACGTTATTCAACATTTAATCATTTATAGACTAAAACTGCAATAATATAAAACGCTAAAAAGTATAAGTATTGAAGTACAACTTTCCTCTCAAAAAGTTTATATAATTTGTAAAACTCGATAACTTTTCCGTGAAAACTTGTGTAAGTGAAAAAAGTAAAGACATCGAAGAGCGAAATATTTTATTTATTTTTATATTTTTTCGAACCTGTCTGCGGAAAGTTTTGCAGAAAGTGCAATACTTTTAATTAATGGATGTAATATATCTAAAGAAACCAGGAAGTCACTCGCTACACTTGAAATCTTTTCAACTTTAACTGTAGACTTAAATAGGGCAAGTGACTCGACCAATGACACTTTAAGAATAAATGTAGCATATTTTATTTAGTTTGAAAATATAATGAAAAGGTATTGTCACTATTACCACCAGTTCAAATATGCTTTTAACCATAGGTGATAGTTATAACAGTTACCAATTGACTAGGATTTTATTATTACATCTTAAATATTTGCATCTAAATATCTTTCAAATTTGGATTATTGGTGATTATTCTTTAAATTAACAAGGAGAAAAAATTACGTCTTAGTACAAAATTTGAAGTGTTTATTCAATTTTTATTGCAATATAATTTGAAAGGTAGAGTGTCAGTAATAGAGCCTCTAGTAATAATTACGCTAGGTAATCCCATATTTGTGAGAATCGCATATGCCAAAAAATACAAAAGTAGACGCACAGAAGTACTTATCTAGTAATGTAATTTGTTATGGACCAGTCGAAAAATTATGACTTTTGATCGAAAATTCGATTTTTCAAAAACATTGTTTTCATACCTTATAACTCATTTTCAATAATTTTATGCAATGATAATAGTTTATTAAAACAATTTATTTTTTAGTAACGTTATTCTAAATACAATATGTATCTAAAACAATAATGATCATAATTTTATACGACTATTACGCTTGCATTATTTTTAATATCATATTAAAAATGGTTTTAAACTTCACGAACTGTTATCGATAGTTATCGAGTGGCGACTCCAAACGGCGAAGTATTGAAATTGGAGGTCAGGTTACTTCCATTGAAATTCCTCGACCTCGGGGATTGTTTATATTGATGAGATTTATTTATTCTTACTACTGAGGCTAATTTATCACAGTACTTAGTGGTTTTAAATAATCAAAAGTCCATACTTTAATGATTTTCGTTTTAACATTCAAATGCTAAGCCTGTATAAATTTATGAATTAAAGTATAAGCAGAAGTTTGTAATCAACGTTACAGGTTAGTAAAGTTACAATCTTTTTTTAACTGTATACAAGTGTTTTTTACAATTTACTTTCTGAGTCTTTTACAAAAGTGATTCCTTAAATGCTTGTTTCGTCCATAGATAATAATTTTAATTTATTATTAAAAAATAAAGATCTAGAAGAAAAAAGTTAGTAATGTAAACATTGCCTGTCTTGCTACCAATTGGAATAATTTAAAACATAATAAAAATTAAGAGTTTTAAATTATACTTCACAAATTTTAGTATTATTATAACATAATTTATGATTTATTTCATTCAATTTACAGCTATTTTGAACAAAATCTGAACTTGAGATCACTGTTTAAAATAGATCTCAAGGTTTAATGTGCAGGGTCATAGATTTTTAAATATTACTCAAAAAGGATATTATATTAGCATTAGAGTTCTGCTCTGGCTGGAGTATTATATCAGTGTTGATAGAAAAAAAAAAATGTCGTTGAGAAAAGCAGTCCAGCCAAGGAAGTGCAAAGCATTTATCAAATTCATCGAATGATGGTGATAATGATAGCTGTGAATTGATAGTTTTGTTAAAATAATAATGAAATAAAGTCGTCCAAGTGGTGGTATTGACTAACACCCTTTATAAACCTTTATAGAATGAACTACTGATTGATTCGTGAATTATTTGCAGTTAAGTGGTTATACACTTGGCTGGAATTGGCAAACATGTAAGTTGCGAAAATTCCTATGAGTTTTTAAACACCAACTACAAAGACACAAAAAACTATTACTTCTGAGCAAGTTTCGGTCCCTTTGTTCTATTCTCCCATCTAGTACATCTCTCTCTCTCTCTCTCTCTCTCTCTCTCTCTCTCTCTCTCTCTCTCTCTCTCTCTCTCTCTCTCTCTCTCTCTCTCGCACAGCAGTTTTCGCCATTTACCCTCTTATTCCCAGCTGAAAACTTTATTTCACATAATCGAGCTCCGTGTGCATCGTGCTCCACGTCATTTCACCCTTGTCTGTATCTTACTTCACGCAGTCTGGGACTCGCGTCTCATCCACTTCTACATATTATCTTTCTTTTTTCTTCCTCTTCCTCTACTCCTCTACCTCAAGACATTCAAAATTCAATTCGGCCGGAGTGAGTATGTGACTGCGCGTGCGTTAGGTATGGAATTATTTTTTAACCAGCTTTGCAGAGATGAGAGGATGAGGAGGAGGGGGGGAGGGGGGCAATCGCTTTTACTGTCGAGAAATTGCTTCGCCCATGAGGTGAAAGTCTGTCGCGAGATGGTGCGGAAGACGCAAGCGATTACGTCGTTTAATAAGAAAACTGGATTGCATTTTGAGAAAGTTTTAGAAAAAATCTTCTAATTATTTGGATTTTTTGTGACTTTTTTCAGAAAATGTAAATTAAACAAAAATTTGGTATAAATTAATAGTGTATTAATTTACACATATAGTAACGTTTTCCTACTTTGAAACTTAAGGGAACGAACTAATTATTTTAAAATAGTTTATTGCTTTATAGTAACTTTAAACTTATTACAAATTATTTTATTTTAGTAGTAGTTTGTTTTATTTAATGTGATTATTTATAATAATAAAAATATAAGGGAGCCGCGGTGGCTTGTAAAGTCTGGCACACAAACTTTGTCGTAAGCCGCGAGCCGTCGAAAAAATAGGTTATAAGTATATCTATATTTATGATCCATGATCTGCGCGTCGTTAGGCAACCATATAATATTATGTAGATATACAAGTAACCTGCATTTTTGACGGCTCGCGACTCACGGCAAAGTTTGTGCGCCGGGCTTAACTCGGACTTGTGACTAAGAGGTCCAGGGTTCAAATCCCGGGCCTGTGAAATTCTCAGAAATTATTTTTTCATATGTTTATTACTGAGGTTCCGGTGGTTCGGATTCTACTTGAAACTGTAGAGCCAGTTATGATGCATACGCACTTCACCTACTAATATAATAAAAATATTTTTATCATTTTATACGTTTGATATGAAAAAGTGTTCCGCTCATTTTACAATACATGTCAAAAGAAGTCGAATAAACTTAGAAAATTTTTTTTCGTTTATCATGTCACCTAGATTCGTGTGAGGAACAAAGTTCCTTTAATAGATATGGTATTGAAAATAGTGGTTTATTGTGACGTGTAAGATCAAGATATTGAGGTTTTACAACGGTAAAATTTAATATATTATTAAATATTGATAACATACAAATTTTCAGAATGATTACTTTTAAACATAGAACGTTTTCTGGACTGGTTTAAAATAAAGAGTACATTTTTACGTGAATCTTAAATAATCTAAAACGATTACAATTCTGCATTTCACAAGATAAGTATGTGCATATGCTTGTAAGACTTTTTATTTGTCATTTATATGCTTGACTAAACATTCAATAAAACCGTAAAAATATAGTTATTTTGTTATCGGATACAAGGTTATCTTACACCCGAACAACTTAATTCGATACTTTTCGGGAATAACGCGGAATAAATATCACGCTAACCAACCTAACATCAATCCACAAAATCCCTCCATTCATCTTTGTGCAAACTACCCCATAACCTCGACCCCTATAGTCTCCACACTCTTTGATAACCCATTCGTTTGCAGCTCACCAGACATCTAAAAAAAACGTGCCGGAAGAAATTCCTTCCTCCAAAACTTCCAAAACTATACACGATTTCTCTCTCTCATCCCCCATGAAAAAAGCAAAAGAATATCCCGATAAGAGTTCCCATTCCTCGCGTCGCCCTGCCCATCCAACTCTCATATCAATACCGACCCCTTATCTTTCCAAAAGTAAGCCGAGACGCTGCTTCCAGCGGCGGCAACTGTTACTTGAGAAAGACACCACCGGCTGTGGGAAATGAATATCAAGTAGCTGTAGTCTGTAGCGCTCGCACTGGTTATATCAGTCCCGAAGCAGCGCTGACCCATTGGTCCGTGGCCAGCGGTACGCTACAGCGAGCTTGGCATTCTCTTCGTCACTCTGCCGAGGTTTGCGCAGCCGAGTGTGAGATGGCTATCGCAGAGGAGGTGAAGCATCTTTATTTATTTCGGCTGCTTGGCTTATTTATTCGCGCGGAGACGCGGCGTTACGTGCCACAGGAGGAGGAAGAAGAGACGGAGGAGGAGGGCTGATAAGAATGACCGATGATATAGTGGTTCGGTAATAAGTTTGAGGGAGAAACTTTGTGTATTGCAGAGGGAATGGAATAAGTTATTTCATCGTCGTTTGAGTGTATTGTAAAGAATATGTGTTGGGTACATTTATAAGCCAAAAGTTTTTTCTTTACGAGAACAATTCGATCGGCAATATGTAGTAACAAATTAGCTCGTGTCTAAAGTATGAAATTTCTATTGATTTTTAATTTAAGGAATATATGTTTTACAAACAATTACTAGTTCTACACAGAGAATTTTCTGATAAAAATAACAGTAAAAATATTTGTAAACGTTAGGCACTCCTTGGGCGAAAAAAATTACCCTGATGACCGGTAAAAATTTTTACGGTAATTTTTATCTGACATTTCTCTCTGTGTAGTAAAAGTCTGTATTTGCTAACAAATCTATCAGTTTCAAGAACTGTTTCTTTATCCCAGTCTCATCTACTCCTACATGTTTTGTATTTTCATATTCCTCTTTGTCATATAAAAATTCTGTTACTGTCATTTTTTTAATTTTCGCGCAACAGAATACAAAGATCCAAATATTTCGTTACCTCTTTGATAAAGCTAGACTCGATCTACTACACAGCCAACTACGCTTATTTAACAGTTCGTGTATACGATGATCCGAACGATAAATCCGCGCGTCGGAGCGCTGTGTGCAGGCGAATCAATTCGTCGCGTCGGTCAAGTTTCCCATCCCCCTCTACCTTCGTTGGTTCAACGGGGTAGTAACGAAGGTGCATAGAAAGCGTCGAGCACGAGCGAGCTCACGGATCCTGCACTCGAGCTACTTTATTTTCGAAGGTTTATCGCGTCGAACGGCGGCTATCCGGTACAGCGGTGTTATTCGCTTTGAATAGTCCTAGTTTTAAATTAAAGTCTTGAATGCTAAACTTAATACCTTGAAGGTATTGAAATAAAAATTTTGACAAATAATAAAATCTATCACTCATAATTTAATGAATCACGTTTTATAATATTACCTTCTTTACAGTTTCAGAATATTTAGAAATTTACTAGCGAGAAGACCAACAAGTAATCGTTTTACTCAATCTCCTCTATCGGCAGAGATACTGAGAATGATATAATGGTTACCACAGCAGTAAGAGAGTTAATTTAGAACATCAAACTATGCTGCTTATAACTCTATAAGAATTCGTGGCGAGAAAATTTATACCAAAAAGACTACAAACATCTATCATAAGTTAGTCGTTCGGAACATAACGGTAATGCCAGGTTATCACCTTTATTTTCATGATTTAATTAACATCCGATGTAATTTATCAGCATGAATTGACCTGTATATATTAATCTCGCAATGAAATATGTTTAATATTTTACGTATCAAATATATTAAATACTAAGTTGAGCACAAAAAAGTTTGCATACCTTAGTAAATTAATCAAATATGATTAAAATGTCACCTCCATAGCATATCCTTTCTGTAAAATTATTCTATACTTATTCGTATGTAAGTAAATAATTAGTATTTTAATCAGTATATTTTCAAACTGTGAGTATATTAGATATAACTACAATATAAAAGTTGAACGATGTTCTAATATATCAAAATATAAATTTTAGTCACATTAATTAGTATTTGGTCCTTCGATTTTGCAAAAATTTAAATTATTTTGAAATTTAACAAAATAATTAAATTAGGGCTATGTGAATAGAAAATCAGAACAGTTTCGGACGCAGATAGTTAAACCTTTTTTGGTATTAAAACTATTCTTTATGAGAACAAGGTAGGCACGATCTTTTCAGTGACTTCCGTGGCATTCAAATCTGCGGATAGTTCAAAACTTTACCATTTAAAAAGAATTTTTCGTATTATTTCTTACAATATTTAAAGCAAATAAAATTATGGCATAATTAGGTTGTTAAGTAAGAGCAGTTTAAATACAAAATGTCATCTCCGTGCAAAAATGAAAGTTTACACCTCATAAGGATTTAATTTCAAACCTAAAAGTTTTCCTATTATAATTACGCACTTTAAGAATGTTCTCTTGCAACGTAAAATTAATACACCTTTTTAAATAATGTTAAAATTTGAGAAATTTTGGACCCCAAATTCTACAGTTCACTGAAAATTATCCATATAGGTATAAAATGTGAAAAATCAAATTTTATGAATCTAAAGCACAAATTAAAAAATTAATTAATATCGCTATTTTTGCCCACCATTTTAAATTCTTTATTTTTAATTTTCGAATATCAACCCGAAATACGGTATCCTGTGCAAAGGTTGTCAAAAATTATAGAAAAGAATCGATAATTATTTAAAACGTTTAAAAATAAAGGTTAAAGAGGGGACGTGAAGGTGTTACGGAGTGGGTGAGGAGGGGATGCGGTAGGGATGAGGAGAAGATGAGGATTGGGCGAGGAGGGAATGAGGTAGAGATAAGGAGGCCTGGGAAGGAATAAGGAAATTTTTGGAGGAGCAAGAGAGGTGGAGGGGAAATTGGGACTAAAAGATATCATGTTTTGAACAATTGTTTTACTTTACTTTGAAGAGCAGCCTATAAGAAAGAAAGGGAAAGTACAATGGTAATATATTGTACAATGTCTTAACGACTAAAAACTACGTAAAAATATTGTAAATATTATAAATAACATATTATAAATAAAATATTATAAATATTATTATTATAAGATTAACATTTTTCTCAAAAAATTTTCAGGTTTTCAGGCTACCATATTGCATCCACGAGCCTTAATTTATTAAATCTCACTCTTTGGATATCTGAAATTTGAATTAAACCCATCGTGTATAGTGGGTATTCATTAACTAAAAAAAAGAATTAACAAAGTTGCGAATCAAAAGCTTAAGATTTGAGTAGGTTTTGAATTCTTCCATAAGTCGAACAAATAAATCCAAAGTCCATTAAAGAATTAAACAAACGACAATAAAAATAAAAGACCGTCGTGTTCTAACAACCTCACCATCCATACAGTACACACAACTGAAGAATCACGAAAGAATGACCAACTCCCAGAGCGTCCCAGCAGCCCAACAGCAGTAGCAGCAGTGGTATACAGCCTTTCTCCCGGCCATCTCGGAACAATGAACGGTTATTGTCGTCGCACTATTACGGCCCGCCGAAATCGCTCGCGCGCCCGCTCCCAACAGACACAGCACCAACAGCTGCAGCGCGGGCATCGCCGGTCACTCGATCCCACTCCTATATACGTGCACACAGCCAGCGTACGCCGACTCTATCTACCCCGTTCTCTCTCCCTCCCTCTCTCTCTTCTGTGTAGGCACTCCGCACCATTATTTCTCGTATCTCGCGGGTCCACGCGCGCTACCGAGACTCGTACATACAGTCCCTCTCTGTCTATCTCTCTCTCTCTCTCTCTCTCTCTCTCTCTTCAACGTGATGTTATATACTCGTACTGCTGGTGTAGCGTATAGGTATATGTATGTGTGTGTATGTACGGAAGCACTTGGCGCTCTCTGTCTCCTTCGTGCGCTGCAACCCTTCCCTCTTAAATGCGCGCGCGTGTATATACTGCAGGGGGTGTAGCGAGCGGTGCAAACAAGTCCCGTGTGTGCTGCACAGCGAGCGAGGGAGTCTCGATACACTCGAAAGTTTAATTCGATTCCGAGGGGATGGATGCTGTGTGCTGTGCTGCGTCGCGTAGTCGCGTAGTCGTTTAGCTAAAGTCGAGGAGGAGATGGATGGGAGATGGGTGCAGTGAAGAATGCGGTGGAGTGTTGACTGATTTTTTGTTTCAGGAGGTCGTGGAGATGGTTGAGTGTTTAGAGGGAATAAATTAGCGATGTTGCTGCAATTTCAACAAAAAATATTAAGATACTTATCGTAATTTTCTTAAAATTACAAAACATATTTTTAGTCTACTGGTAATCGAAGTAGACGTTTATTTTTATTACTTATGCAATTAGAATCTCTATTTGGAGTTTATTTCTGCAATATACATTCTGTTCAATATATTATACTTCACATATATAATGAATAAGACAATACACTTCAATCTTAAATAAATATTTTTACAATATTTTAATATAAAATACCAGCCTAAAACTACTTCTTATGCATAAGAAGTTGATCATCACACTCAAAATTTTGTTCAAAGACTTACTATAACGTAATAGCAAGTTAGTAAATTTTAACAACTATTCTGTTTGATTCCATGTATCAAATTATGTGTTAAATTATGACGATTGCTTTAGGAGAACCATTGGGGTTTCTCAAAGAATATGTTAAAAGGCATGAAAGAATTAGTTATAAATATTAAACGTTCATAAATATTAATATTTTCTAGAATAAATTAGTAATGAATATTAGACAACAAGTATAATTGTTAAATGACAATTATAAGAAATTACTTGAAATAATTATTTTTTAACAGGAATACACATAAAACAAGTATATATTTTAATATATACGTTTTATGTCATAACAAAAATATATATTTAATTGTTATTTATGTAAATAGGATTTAATACGTTATGTTCTATTCTCTCATGTAAAAATCGTTATAAAATTAAGTTGTTTCTCATCATTCCTACTTGCATTTCAAATCTACTTCAATTCTAAGTAAATAAAAAAAATCTAACATAATAAAGCGGATAATCGATACAGCATGGTCATAATCATAAATGCGCATTCATGTACCAAATAGAACCAGCCTTTTTATCCCTGCACCCAGCCGTACTCCCACCGGACACCCCTTACTTACCATAATCGAGTACCCACCATGAGAAAATAACCCAACGTTTTCATTAAAACCCCATCGAACCTCATAACACAATGCTTGTGCTGCTACTGCCGGCGCGTATCCTCCGCAAACGGTATATATCCTCCCGACCACCCAACCTACCCCGCACACATCCTCCTTCCTCAAACTCTTTCCTCTTTTCCTTCTTTCTGTCTCTCTCTCTCTATCTCTCTCTTTCCTCCCGCCGTTGACTGCAGGGGACGACCGTAGAAGTCAGCGCGGGCGAATTATTACGGCTAAGCTTGCAGCTGCAGCTGCAGCACGAGTCCTGATTGAATATTACTAAGGTAAACACATGGCAAAAGGAGGGAGAGCGAGCCGCGCTGCAGGCCCAGCGCGCCATTTGCATTTCCATGGAATATGTTTTCACCGCGGCGGTCTCGATGACTGTTGACCCTTCTGGAGATTCGGCCGGGAGAGGAGATGAGATTCTTCGCGAGAGCGAGCGCGATGTATACCGTTAAAAGGAATATATCTCGCGTATTCTGATTGCATAAGCCGCTGTGGGTATTAATATTTATAACTCTTGCCAAATGTATGTATGGACGACCTGGTACAAAGGAGATTTTGCGCTGCACGGAATATCATTTGGGAGAGCGAGGAGGAGGAGGGGTGGGGGAAGTAGGGGTCTTTGGAGTTCTCGTGTGTCCCTTCGATGCAGCGATGCACTGCTGCAAGGATGGTTTGAGATGAAGGGCGTTGGAGAGATGGAGAAAAGTCAACAGTCGAAATTTCAGTGCATCGATAATTGTGCTAAAAATGATATTTTCGTAACTTTAGGCTTAAGTTACGTTGTTTTATTTGTGTTTAACGGGCGTAAAGTAATACATTACTGAATACTTAAATAGATAATTTAAAAACATCTTATTGTATATTTTTTAAGTAAAGTTGAATTATAAGTTCATTGTGTCCGGCATACCTAAATTGATTTCACGTCTGTCCCGCGTCATAAATAAACAAATACTAAGAAATTAAAAAGAAAACAACTTCAAAAACAACTTTATCGTGTCAAACAATGCAAGAATTACTTCTTCTGAAGTATTACGTCCTGACTAGAGTCCAGTCAGAGATTGTAGCCTCCACTTTATAATTGGGGGAGCGCGCGGAACTTTTAGTAGAGAACTCTTCTGTTTCTCTGCCTTCATCTGGCAGCTTTAGTCTCTCCGCGATTGCAATATAAATAATAGAAAATTAGCAAAAGTATAAAAAGATAGGCATGAAAAGTCAATTTTTAAAAATTGGATAATAAGAAGTAAGGGCAACAATGGTAAAATTTTAAAGGCTATAAGCTTAAAAGTTGTTTGTCCACAATCTGTTGAATTATTTATTTCTACATACAAATAACTATTGATATTGAATAAATAATTTCTGAAAAGTATGTAATGTGAGAAAAAAAGGAATCTTACGGCAACCATACAGACTCTTACAGAAGCTGCTTAGACTTTTACGGCAATCATACGGAATCTCGTGGAATCTTATGGCAGCCATACAGACTGTTACTGAAGCTCCTCAGTCTTTTACGGCAGTAACACGGAACCTCTACGGAATTTTACGGTAGTCTTACAGACTCTTACGGAAGCGGCTCGGACACTTACGGCAGTCATACGGATTCTCACTGAATATCTACGAAATTTTACGGTAGTCATACCGACTCTTACGGAAGGCGTTCGGACTCTTACGGCAGCCATACGGAATCACACGGAACCTTCTGTCGCCGCCAATATATACAGCAAAATAAGGAATGACTCACAAACAATTACGGAGTACTAATGGTAACAAACAGATGCCTTTTTACGTCATTCCGAACTTTTACGGAAAATTATGGAACCAATTCACGGGAAAATACTATGACGGAAAAGAACGAGAGATCTGGACTTGAGCCGATCATTCACGAAAAATTATGGAAAAAATGAACACAGAAAGATAGGAACTACGTGGTTGCAACAATAGATTGAGAACCCTCTGACACAGATAAAAACGAGATAGTTCATATATGTGTGTCTATATCCCATAATTAGTTTTTTACACTGAAATTACACCGCACCGGTGCGAATAGCTACTTTCTTATATAGCTACGGGCACGGGACGTAGATGGAAGGCAGTGAAATCATAAGTATTATATCCCATGGAAGAAAACGGAAACGGAGACGGGACGGAAACGGAAGACAGAGAAATCTTGAGTATTATATACAGCTGTACAGAAGAAAATGGAAACGGACACAAGACGGAACAGAAGGAAGAGAAATCTTGAGTATTATATAGCTGTATGGAAGACAACCGAAATGGACACGGGGCGGAAACTGAAGGTAGTGAAATCATAAGTTTTATGTAGCTGCACGAAAGAAAACAGAAATGGGCACGGGACGGAAACGGAACGGTAGGTGGTGGAATCATAAGTATTATGTAGCTGCATGGAAGAAAACGAAAGGCAGTGAAATCCTAAGTATGATATATCTGCACGGAAGATAACGGAACCGGCCAAAACTGTAACATTTCTATTACAGACATATACGGGAGAAAATGGAAACGGTTTAAAACGGTAACTTTTCTTTTACAGAGCCACATGGAAAAACGGAAGTTAATTTTACACGGAAACGCACACGGAAGTTGCGCGTATAGACACTGCCCGTTATTCCCGGAAGTCCCAGAATTATATATAAAATTATGTTTACTCAAGTGAATAGGACATTCTAACTATTGATCAAGTGTGGATATGATTCAATTCTTTAATTTAAGGAATCTAAGTTCCTGTCTATTTGCAGTCATTTTATAATTCCATTAAATATTAGCCTCACATAGATTCGAGCCGCCAACAGAATCATCGAATCCTCGTTTCCATTAAACACCAAAGCGATTATCCCACTCCCAATGCATCCCATCGCGCCACGAGCGTACATCCATCAATCGCACGCTGCATCTATCGAGAAATAAAGATAGACCAGGCAGCAATGGCAGCAGTAGTTATACTCGCCCGTGGGCAGCAGCAGCAGCAAAGCTAGACAATCAGCGGCACAATGGAGCGAACGAAATCGATAATAACACACACCTCGTCAAAGACGTCGCTCGCTCGCGTCCGCGCGTCCCCCAGAGCGAGAAGATCGACGCGAGATCCCCGCCACTGAGCACTACTGCGTCCAGTTTCATGGCGATTTATGCTCGACAAACCGTAGCGATAAGCCTAACGCTGCCAGAATGTAATGGGGCCCCAGGCTATAAGCACACCCTGGGCTTTGCCCTTCTACGTACGTGCGTACATAGACACATACAGTGCGCGTCAAAAGTTCCGAAACAACGAATTGCATCATGCCAATTGCACTTTGGAAAAAATGACCTATTCAGAATCTATCTGGTCTATAGCAGTGAGTTTACTGGTGACCTGCAAACCCATCTTCAAGGTTATTTCAACGTCAAATCTATTTTTTTAATATGACCCTTGCAAATTGGACCAGGATTGTGACCACATATTCTAAGGTGAAATATTCTTTATCGATTGTTGTGATCAAGCGGAGTTTTTCGAAATTGTATTAAGGTGATGATAAAGCTACTAGTCGCCGACAAATACGAGGAACCACTTTTCTCATTTTATTTTCAATTTTGAGTAAATATCTCTATGAAACATTATTGTCCTACTAAAAAACAACAACTTTCCAGAGAGATGTTTTCTCAAAATTAAAAATGGAATGAAAAAAGTGGTTCCCCGTATTTAACGGTAACAAGAGGGTTTAGCATCATCTTAAGCATGACTTGACTTTCATTGGACTCTTGGTATCAATTTGACTAATCTCATAGCTTGGGATCAAAATAGATGTTTACATTTGAAAACTCAGCTTAAACGTTAAAATTATTTGAACCCGAACTCAAAATTCTATAAACTCTGTACGTGGACATTTCTTCAAGACTGCAATTCATATAAAATAATACGCTGTTCCGGAACTTTTGACACGCACTGTAGATACTAGACACCAGCAGCAGAGAGATTTGCATGACAATGCAGGAGCAGTAGCAGCGTCATTATGGCCTGCCCCCAATCAAACGGCCTGCGCCGTTTGCCCCAGCGCGCGAGTATGTTTATTACGCAGCGCGCCTCATGCAAATGTGTGGCGATCCTGGAGCGTCTGAGACACAATTCGTCGTGCCGTATCCCGGGGCGCAGAGGCCAGAGTCATCTGCGAATATGATCGATCGAGTTATTGGTAGAGGTGGAACAGGTAGGAGAGACGGGTGACTTAGATGATGCCGTGATTGGGTGGCGTAGGAGGGAATCTTGAACGTGTTGCGCGATGAATGGGGGGAGGGGGAGAGTGAATAGGTTATGGCAATTCCTTCGAGTTGAGTTGCTGGTGGGGGGTTTGACAGGATTCGAACGTGTTACGGCAAGGGTAATTATTCCGTGGATTGCGGCTGAAACTGTGGTGATGATTGAGTAAAGTTAGTTTAGTGCTTGATTTTAACATTGTTAATAACAAATGTATTATAATTATATATCTAAGTAACGCCACAAACATAAATTACATTTTGTATATAGGGGAGACCGGGGGCGAGACGGGTATAGTTTATATTTAATGTTATGTATCTCAATATTTATGAACAATAATAGAATTACTGCAATATATTTATGTTCTTAAGTTATTAAAATACAACTTGTACTTGGTTCAAGACAAAAACATACTTTAATTTTTAATGAAGAACCATAAACGTAAAGAAATTTATTGTGCCCGTTAAACCTCATACGTGCCGGGCTGAATAGGCACCCCTTTGATCCGTCGTAATTGTAAGAAAATAACTTTTGAGTATCAATAATGTTTACATATATCACTGCAATAGATAGTTGGTGATCAAATCATCAATAATTTGGATTTATAATACAACTATAGTTGCATTAATACAACACGTTAGTATGTAACCTATAAGTGTAAGTATTGTCAGTTGAAGGTGAAAAAAACACTTAATTACCAATTTACGCTCAAATCTAAGAATTATCATCGTCATAGAATTGAATAATAAGCAATTTGTAAAGAAAATTAAGATTTATTTAGAATTACGTAAACTACGTGTATGTCCGTTGAGCCTCTTTCTGCGTGGCCAATTAGCGACTCATACAGTTTGCATAGAGAAAGCTTTTGTTGGTTTCAACCAAAATCAAAAAATCTTTTTTTAACGCAAAGTATGCCTGGAGATATTTCTATGAAATGCTAAGTAAAATTTAACTTCAGGAGTTTACTTAGATTGTTTTTTAAAAATTTATTGGATTGCTTTAGCATACTTGCAAGTCATCAGATAACTTGTTTACATCAAATACTAATATATATATATATATAAGCATAGAAAAAAAGTAAGAATATTCGAAACTACAAGGGATGCTTATTTAGCCAGGTGTGGTCATCTCACTCCGGTCTCCCCTATTGGCAAAGAAAACTACCACTGTGAGAGTGATCGCGCTACTGAAAATGTATACTCCATCTGCCTCGTTTGTTAATTAAACACCGAATAATATATCTATATATAATGAAAATGACCGCACATGATACATTTAAACTCACAATATGCATGGAATATTGTAACCTTTTGAATCATACGAAAATATGTATAATCTATCACAAATCTTAGAGAAAACCCATTTTAACTCAATTCTTTTTTGAAAATTTGATACTATTGATATATTTAAAAATTTTCAGTTTTTACTAAAAATTCGTAATTTAAAAACCCTAAATATTGTTTTATAAAAAAAATAAAATTAAAAACTATACAAAATTAAGACTTAGAAAAGAATTAATAACAATAACAGATATTTTGTCTAAAATTTGTTTGATCTACAGATACAATTGTAAATTCGTAATAGAAAGTAGACAGATAACTTTTTTTGTATTATATTTATACTTATGATCTTAAATTAGGTGGTGTATATATTATATCGTTTTAAAGTAGCGTTTTGTTCATAAACATGCACAAATAAAGTTAACGCATTTCAACTCGAAAAGAAAAAAATTGATCTGAAATTAAATCTGCAAGTTATTATGCAGACCTTATTAATCTGGAATTCAATCAGAGCAATGCGAGGTGTCTCGATTTTAAAAAATCTCATCCTGTGCAGATGAATGGCGAAAAATATCAACAGTTGGAGTATAGTCCCTAAACTCGAGGAAGCGTTGATCCGAGACTAATTTGATTTAAAAATGAGAGATTTATTCAGCCGTCGACGAACATGAAATGGAAGAGGGGTAACTTCGACGTCCCTTCTGCGCGCGCACGACTCTCGAGTATCATTACACTTTTATTTGTTCGCCACCCTCGCGAGTCGCTTTCTTTTTCATCGTCGCTTTCTTTGAAATGTATGATGGAACTTTCAAGGTTTTATTAGAGGTATAGTATTGATACCCATATAGTTAGTTTACTTTCTTAAAAAAAATACTAAAATCAATATTAAAATGGGTTCTAAAACCACTTACCCAGGGTTTAGTTTTGGAGAAAAATGTGAATAAACTTTTAGTCGTGATTTATTAATTATAAAAGTTAATGTAATTAAACTTATATTTATAACTTATAACTTATAACTCATTTTGTCTAATTAGTATACGCATTATTTGACAAAATACCCGTGGCTGTAGAAAAATAAAATTATCTAAAAAAAATTAATGATTATTTTTTCTTAATAATCGTTATTTTACAATAAACTGTTTCATAATCAATTTTATATTGATGTAATTGTTGAATAAAACTTTTAATTTCAAAGTTTTCTTTAGTTTTTTGACGTTTAATAATTTAACGTACCTATTTTCGAACTGAATTTTGCACTATAAATTAATGCTATGACAAATTTATCATATTATTATATATATATATATGATTATATCTAAAATTTAATGACTTAGTCAAATAACAATCTTTCAACAATCACAGTGTAAGTAAATGCAAGACTTAAGAGGATGCGTCAGACCTACTTTACCTGCCGATAAATTATATTCGAAAATTTCGTTTCTCTCAAAAAATCCGCATCAGAATCAAATTTCCTTTTAATGGTAGCTTTATGTAAAATACATAGCGGAATACTCAAATTATTATCCGAATGGAAAATTAGCAATTATGTGATTATGCTAATTTTTTATACTGATAATAATTCGAGTGTCCCGCTACATATTGTACAAAAAAAAATTATCCTTATAAAAGTAAATTTGATTCTGATGCATATTTTTTGAGTAAAGCGAAATTTTGAAATATAATTTATCAGCTGGTAAAGTAGGTCTGACGGATCTCCTTAACGTACAAATCAGAACGCTGTTTATGCAAGCTTTTTACCCTTCTTCTATGATTCAAATATTTATATTAACATCGTTAACAAAGTTTAAGGTTTTATCAAAAACATGTTAACTCAGATATTGTTTTTGTACTCAATAACATGTAAGTTCAATAATATATGCATATTATAAATGCGCAGAAGATAATGCTAACAAGACAAATTTTTGAATAAAATATATAGCTCTTAGACAATTTATAAAAAAAGGTATAGAAGTTTTCAAGTAATTCGCTAATAAATATACATTCATAAATACATACATACGTCCATAGATATATATATATATATATATATATATATATATATATATATATATGTATATATGTTTTCTATATGTACGTATGTATGATCATAACTTGGTCGAGTATACTCGATGATACTCGCCAGGAATAATCGCCACGAGTGTCAACGTTCCATTAAGAAACCAGAAAAACAGATAACCGATCACGCATAAACCCGCGCGTACACAAAAACTCAACCACCCACGCTAAAAGCACCCATACGCGTGTCTTCGAAAACGCAATTATCGCACGCATGCTTACACCGATTAACATCTACGCGAGGCATCGCGGCGTCAGCCATCGTGCTCCAAACCCACGACTTTCCACCGCGCGCCGATCAAACGCACTGCGGCCTACACGGCCATACGCAGTGGTCATTAGGGATCGCCGCCACTGCCCGTCCATTCGCTTTTACAATTGCACGGCGGCCCACACTGCAAATTATCGTAACTTCGGTTTGCCGCTTTGTAGCGCCGCTACCGGCGCATAGTAGCGGAGAATTTCGACGCGTTTGACCGCGCGAATCGAGTTTAGCGCGCTCGCGCGCTTATGCACGCTGGGTCGATTCGCGTGTGGCGCTGGTGGGTTAGGGGATCGAGAGGTAAAGTGAGTTGAAAATGGTGGACTGGCGAAATTCGGTGAAATTGTCGGGGGTGAGGTTTTGAGTGGGTGAGTGATGAGGCTGGATTACTGGGATTCTTTTGTGGTAGGCGAATGGCGCAGTGACTGACGGTAACTAGAGTGATGGCACTTTATTTATTTATAGTTCTATTGCGTTATAAATGGAATAAATAGTTGTCATTTTGTATGAAAATGTAATTTAATACGCGATGATCTGAGACTAACTTTTATTGCATGAAGTTATAATTACGTATAAAATATAATCATTTAAAAATTCTGTGTTGTAATAGAAGAAACTTTAAATGACAGTACCTGCACAAATAATACATATTTCGTCAAAAAATAAGTAAGAAACGAATACAATTTATATTGCATTTATTTTCATAGTATCGATAATTGAATCTCTTACCGTACTCCCTTTCCTTTCTTTACGAAACTTCCATTAGTTGATGATTTAGTTAACATAATGAATCTAGGTAATAGAAAAACAGTATAATAAATTTTCAACGGTTTATTTAGCTAAATATTTGAATTAAGAGCAAAGAGAAAATGTATTATTTTATATTGGCTGTGGAGTGATGAAATAATCGAACGTATCTTTTGCATGATAAAGAATATAAAAACAAAGTTTATGTAAATGGCATATTCGTTAAATTATTGAATTTTATTCCAAACATGAGATTATTATTATTAATAAAGTATTAATAATATTATAAGGACCTATATACTATGTATTATAAGGTTTATCCCATTTATATATACTTTCATTATTAGTACTTTTTAGAAATGTATGTATTATTCCATAAAAATACGTTATTATTTAATTTGCTAGTTAGCCCTTTTCGTCCCATTGTATCCACATGGCACATTAAGCTTTCAATAAAAATAATGCGTTTGAGGTATCATTGCATTCCTGTATAACTAAAGAACATATTTTAATAACAGGTGTTTTTGTTTATGAATTATTTATGTTATAATGGATTTGTAATAGATAAAATCCGATTTTTAGATAATAATTTGGGAATAAAAGGTTTAAAATTTATAATTATATTATTTTTATTCAAATATTGTGAAAGATTAAAAATATAATTCAACAACTTTATTAAATCTGCAGTAGTTGCAAATTCTAAAACCTACTTTGACAATGGTGGAGTTAAAAGTTGGGTATTTTTGCCGATTTCAATATCGGAATGTGGCGACGCCTCATGCTGCTTCATTGCTAGAATCAACAAAATAAATTTTAATCAATAATATTACATACTTACAGAAATCATAACATCATACTTCAGTTCTACACAAATCCAGTATCTATTATCCTTACTAAACAAACTCAAACGACAAAGACAAACTCACGCGATTAAAACGTCAAATCAGTATCCTCCCTACACCAACACCACAGTCACGCCATCGTGCGCCAAAATGCGTGCGAAAACGATTCCACCGCTATTTTTTCTTCCTGGCTCCCTCCCCCCCCTCCCCTGTTCCAATATAACGACGGGCTTTTTCAAGGGGGGAAAAAAATGACCGCGTTGGCGCGAGTCGACAGAGACTGCGTGTGCGCGCATAGTCCGACCGACGCGACGGAGAAAGAGAACGCGAGGTTTTTCCAGGCCGGCGCGCACGATGCACACAGCGTCCGATCAAGCGGAAAACGTCCAAACTCACGGGGCCTATAACCGCGTGGGGAATATTTCATTCGGTCGAGGCGAACTTTTTTTTTGGCCGTTGTCGCGTTGCCCCGCCGGACTGGAAATACGGGTCATCGTTTATAAAAGGTGCGATGGATGAGCGTTGGATGGCAGAGGCGCGAGAAATCGGGGATTTGGTGGTGTTGTTGAGGGGAGGGAGGGGGTGACATGTTTGACGGTTTTAAAAAAAATTGAATTTTTTGTTTTGCGTGTTTTTATTTGAGATTAATTCAAGAATGAACAATATGACAACATTTTAGAACGAATTTTATAATGGTCCGGGAAAACCGAATATTATTAGAGTATAAAGGTTTATTTATTTATTTATTTATTTATTTATTTATTTATTTATTTATTTATTTATTTATTTATTGATTTCACGAGCAAAAGCCCTTTACATGTGTTGAAAAGAAAAGAAGGAAAAATAAAAAGAAAATAGAAAAATATATAAAAGTACCAATATTAATGTAAGAATGACTGAAAAATCAAATAAAATATAATATACGGATGTTTAAAACGCTTTAGAGAGTGATCTAGTTGCCGTCTTGAAGGTAGATAACGTAGGTTTACAGATAATACTTTGCGGTAATACATTCCACTGTCTTCTCAACCTATTTATGGAACTATAAAAACCAAAATTAGACGTGGAAACATTTTCATGAAGACCGCGAAAGTGACGTAAAGAATAAGAGAGTTGCCTCTCAATGAATAAGTTACGCAAGTCTTCACAAGCAATGAAACCATGCACAATTTTGTATGTCAAAACACAATCTTGAAGATAGTGAATGGACTCCACTGTTTGAATATCACAATCCTCGGCAATAACACCATAGTCATGGCTAAAACGATGAATTGGCCTATCTAGCTTATACGCCAGATATCTTAGAAAAGAATGTTGAACTGATTCAAGCTTATCGATATAATAAATTTGTTTGAAAATTAGGTTTATCTGAGCACGTAACTAGAATCTGAAGTGATAGAACAACATCTAAAACATCTAAACTTCTTCGTAATCTGACTGGTATGGGGTTCACTAGGGGTGTGCTTCTGTGGATTAAATCTTATATAATTGGTCGTAAGCAAAACGTCATAAATAGTAGTGGGGACTCGTGGGGAATAGATTGGCTGACCACTAATTTGGGAGTGCCACAGGGCTCAGTCCTGGGGCCTCTGCTTTTCAGCTTGTACATTAACGACCTACAAGACGTACTAACTGGTGGTGATGTCCGGGGATCCGAATATTACTAGAGTATAAAGGTTTGAAGATTAGGTTTATCTGAGCACATAACTAGAATCTGAAGTGATAGAACAACAATTATAATACTTGCTGTGAAATATTAATAACAAAAGTTTATGCTGAAAAAGATTTTCATTGAATCTTTACCATTTTCATTAAAATGTACCTTTGTCGATAAATTACGTAATGCTTAAAGGGGAAAAGGGAATCTATATTATTCTTACGACAACGTACACTAAATACATAGAAAAATCAGTGAATATGTCTTACGTAGGGTGAAGGAGGTGTCTAAAATTGTCAATGAAAGCATTACACAATTTATGAACGGCTCCATTCGAACTATAGTTCCTTTGAACTTTTTTAGCATCAATAATGTAGAAAATTAAGTATTTTTCCATTTTGTTTCAATTATTATTAGAATTATTAAAATTATTTAAGTCATTAATATATATAAGAATTTTTTAATAATGATTCGACATTCGTATGATGTATTCTATTTGTAGATGTGAGCAAGTCAATTAAAAACGATTCTGTGTGACAGAGTTGGATATCGATATCCATTTGAAAAAACTGTATCAACACTGAAATAAAAATAAAAATAAAAGTTAAATATTACTGAATAAAATATAAAGAAGAAACACCCTAACGTTAGTAAATCTCGAATGTCTCAGGAATAATTACAGATTTTCTAGTAGAATTCATAGCTGTTAACCTTCCCGAAACTTCTTCATCCTATAATCCCTTAAAATCACAGAAAAAGTCTCCGAAAAATCCCAATGCATCAAACATCATTCACCCCAATCGAAAAAATTTAACGCAACGATAAACACACACATGCGAGTTAATAAAACACGTTTTCACATAAAAGCGAGCTGGCTACTACTTTCCGTGTTTGCCGGCATTACATTTACTTTTTCCATGCGGAATAAGGTGGGCGCACGCCACGCTTTCGCAGTTGATCGATTCTCGCTTTTATCACTGGAGGGCATCGGAGCAATACTGACCCTCCTGTTTCGCTCTAATCCTATTAAGCTTATGCTCGAACGATTCACAAAGAGGGAGAGAATGGGTGAGTCCAGTCGCCTACTGACCGCTTGCCGATCTCGCTGCTCAAACATAAATGTCCCTTCGACATATGCACGAGCGTTTACCTTTTTATTTTCCTTGATTTAATGAGCTTGTACTGTCCAGTTATAAAGAAATCGCGTTAGAGGATTTAGCAGATCTGGCTATGATGTTGACGTACTGGAGCTTGTTATGACATATTGTGTACCCATACTTTTCTTACATTGTATGTGAGATAATGCCAAGCAAGAGATTAAAGATAATTTTTCAAATGATGTTAGTTTTTCAAATCAGTAGATCAATATTTATTTTCATGTATATTTTCATTGCTTGTGAGTGCTAAATAATTTGATCCTTGAGCGCATTCATCAGTTATTTTTTTTTAATATTTAGGATTGCTCACATTTTATATTTTAGTTTAAATTTTAAAATTCATATAGCTTTTAATTATATTATTTTATTATTTTGACTTTTGATGTGCGGAAGAAAATATTCAGGGTGGTCAAATTGAATGACACGGCTTCACCATGACAAATATAACCACGATAGTTCAGTAGACAATACATTTAATTACAAGCAATTCTTGTATTGTTTTATCAAAAAAATTTATAAAAATATCTATAAAATTATTTAAAACTGTAAAGAATAACAGTAAATATATCTTATGAAATCATTCTGTGGAGAGTGATTTTGGCCCTTGAGTTGTGCTAAAAACTTCCACATACGTATTTAAAATTAAACTCTATATAAATTAAAAAACTTGAACTAGAATTATAAAATGTATAAAAATATGTCAGCGATATAATTTTCAGAAATATTACTATACGAAGTAAAAATTAAATTTTGAGCTTGTTAGAGATTCAATGGAAAATATTTAATTGAATAATATGAGTTACGATAAAGCTTACTTAAATCAATCTCTTTAGTATTGAATCAGTATTAAAGAAGTTTCATCGTTTTTAGTGATAGCAATATATCTACAAATTTTTTATTATTATTTGGAATCACAAAAATTAATAAAACTTTTGTACTATTTATTCAGTTTTACTTTATCATAATTCATATTGATCAGTTAAGTATTTTCCATTGATTTTTCTATAAATGTAAGCCAATAATTGAAAAAGTACATTGCTGATGGAATTCTTATCAATTTAAAGTACGTGAAAAACTAACTTTTGAATACAAATCATGTAAACAATACAACCTTCATTCAATATATCAATAGAAATCTAAAAGATTACAACTTCTCTTGTCAACTAAACTTTATACAGCAAATTTACATTCCATGAAAAACTTTAAGACACAAAATTCGTTCCCAAAAAATACAAAAAAAAACTTCAGCCCATTCAACCGGACAACTTTCAAAACGATCTAGCTCCTGCCTGTACACAAGCGTCCGATACAAAGGCCATAAGCCTCCATCCAAAAGAGGTAAAAGTAAAATCAGTCTCGCTTTTGGAAAAAAAAGAGGGTCACCTCCTCGAGTTTGGCCCATGGCTGCAATCGTCATCGTCGAGAATCGATCGTCCTCGACAACGGGACGAACATAGAAGAAGAAGAAGCGAGCGCGAGATGGAGAGATAGAGAGAAGCCGCTCTGGGTAACGTAATCGGAAAGTCCTTTATATCCGAGAAAACTAAGTTTCGAGGCAATTTGTGTGTCTCTTTGTAAGGAGTAGCTCTGGCTCTCCTCCTTCTTCTCTAGAGCTGCTGCCGCTGCCGCTGCTATAAAAGAAGGAGATTCCTCTCTCGCTCCGTTCGACTTTGCATAGCCCTCCTACCTTCCAGTCTCCAGACCCTTCTGCCTCCTTTTTCGAGAGAAAATAAGGCTCGCGTTCCTCATCAGTCCAGGAGGAGGCAGAGTAGGATCGGAAGGACCAGGTTCAGGACCCAGGGCTCATCCTCCCCCTCTCTCTCTCTCTCTCTCTCTCTCTCACACACACACACACACACCCACACACTTTCTTCTTTTTTGTTTGTGTGTATATAGTACGGGATGTCCTACCTGTCTCGCTCACTCCAGCAATTCTCTCCAATTCTTTTCTCAAAACAAGTTTGTAAAATGCAATTTTCCCTCTCGCGCAGGTTGACAACTCTCTCTCTCTCTCTCTCTCTCTCTCTCTCTCTCTCTCTCTCTCTCTCTCTCTCTCTCCCTCTCTCTCTCTCTCTCCCTCTCCCTCTCCCTCTCTCTCTCTCTCTCTTTTTCTTCACTCTGATCGTCTTTCGCCTGGACCTATTCCCGGTATATATCTTGTCTCTGTTGTCATGCTTTACCTTGATCTTCTTCCTCTCTATCACTCTCCTTCCGCGCGAGGCTTTTGTTCTTTTCTCGCTCATTTGTTTTGTTTCCGGGTCGTGAATATTCCTGGGCAATGGTGGTAATGGGTACGGTTTCGGTGTAATGATTTCTGGGTAACTCGGGTGGTGTAATCTTTTTCATTAAATGCAGCAATAAATCTGAATCCGTCAAATATTTAATTGGTTTGCATCGGTTTATTATAAAAATAATATGCCTCTGTTGTTACTCATGCTTCGATTTATAAACACAAATCATATGATTTATAAAAGCGCATCTGCTTAGTGTATAAATATAAATACTATACAAATACAAATATCGTCTAAAGTAAAAAAGCCATCATTTGCCATTTTTTCAGAAATTATTAGTACAATTCCTAGAATTTA
This sequence comes from Gastracanthus pulcherrimus, assembly GCA_949152435.1. Taxonomy (NCBI): domain Eukaryota; kingdom Metazoa; phylum Arthropoda; class Insecta; order Hymenoptera; family Pteromalidae; genus Gastracanthus; species Gastracanthus pulcherrimus. The sequence goes on from OX424575.1 coordinate 14,516,102, forward strand.
CTACATTACAACAAATATTGAAGTATAAAGGTGCAAAGGTAATGTTAAATTTTTTAAACGCGAAGAATGAGGATCGGAAGAAACTTTTATTGACTCATGTTCCAAAACTGGAAAATCAAATTAAATTAATAGATAGATTATTTTTGCCATGAGATTAATAGATGTTGAGTTAGCTAGATTAAATCATTTTTGTGAGCTTATGGATATACAAGTTAGTCGTCACTAACAAAATATACTATCAATGTGTTGATATTATAAAGAAACAAATAAACTGGAATAATGTAGTCATTTGGATCATACTGTAAATCATTTATCAGTGTTAGGGGATCGATCTTCTATAAAGCGCGGTTTTTTTTCTCTCTAAGCATCGTCTATCTTATTGAAAAGTACAGTAATAAAACAATAGACTTGTTAAACATACAAGGATAAAGAAAATCAATAAAATTAAAAGCATTTTGGAAGTATCACCAGGACCATTGTACAGCGAAGTATTTGGGTAGCGCGGGGAAATGAAAGTGCGCAGCATGCTTAACATGTTTGACCGATCAGAAGATTTACATGTTGCAAAATATCAAGATTATATCGTCGATAATGGCACGAAAGCATTCAAGGCGCATTAAGGTGGTTCGAACGTGAATGAAAGAACTTTAGAATCAAATAAAACTTATACAGGTTATTTATGAACATGAAATGTATCTACTCGAAAAGTTTTAAACCAGATTGCCAAATAACTTTTAAAGAAAAAATTACTTGAAAAGTGTCAATTTTACACACGTCTTATGGGAATCAACGTGACTCTGAGCAGCAATATTAAGATATTTCTGCACAAAAACTTCTAATAAAATTAAAAAACCAAAAATTATGAAGTTAATTGATGTTACACTAGGACCAACAAATAATTTCTAAATTATCTAGCAAAGCTCTATCTATAAGCCATTGCAGTCTCGCTCTTTATATATCCAATATCACGCAATATTGAATATCTCGCAAAAACTATCACCACTAAAAGCCCACTACCCAACATTAACATCCACAGCAGCATATAATTTCTCCTTAGGCCTGTATTCACCTTCACCCTCAACCCACACGTAAAACAATAGCGAGGAACGCGAAATAAACGAGAACCCGTGTATTAGAGGACTAGGAACCTATAGTCGCGGGATTCCTTTCAACTTTCGCTTAGCCAGCAAACGAGACGCGAACGAACCAACGAAATCAAGTAACAATTCCGGGATTACTCCCTCTCACTTTCTCTCTCTCTCTCTCTCTCTCTCTCTCTCTCTCTCTCTCTCTCTCTTTCTCTTCCCGAAATGAAATTTCATTCGCGCTCGCACCAGAGTCCCGCAGGACGATGCGCCTTATACACATCTACCTTCTTTTAGAGCTTCATATGAAGAGAGAGAGAGAGAGAGAGAGAGAGAGAAAGAGAGAAAGGAGCTCCCGAATCCGAGCAAACGCAGTCTTCTCCAATTTTCTCTTCGTTTCGAGAACGAGAGACTCGCGCGACGGTGTGTAAGAGATAGGTAGAGATATAGGTAAGTGCCACCAGGGACTTTTGCTTCTCTCTCTTTCTCTCGCTTGGTCTTGGTTGCAAGTGAATCGCGTCACGGATGATATTATTCCCGCTGCGCGACTTATACACGAGACTTCTATTTCCCTTCTCTCTGCGCTCTTTATCGCGATTCGCGTCACACGAGGATGCAGCGAGTTGCTCCTATTTAGTTTTTCTTCCTCGCGGAGGAAGTCTTGTGATAGTAAAAATCAAGTTTTTAAATAAACAAGTTAGATACATGAAGCACTTCTTTTAATAACGTCGTCTTCTTCAATCGTTTCGATGGCTCGACTCGGTGAATCAAAGTTGATATTGATTTAAATTATAGATGGTTAACATCCATTGAAAGTGTTACGGATATAATTCATTAGTAACAAGAAAACGTAACTGTATAATAAGTTGCTTTGCAAAAGGTCTGTAAAGCGTTCTGTATAGTTCAAAAGCGATAACGTTCTCGAGTTTCTTATGTATATGTTTGCGGCGGACGTCCGCGGTGACTTTCGGCGGCTCGAAGAGCGGCTCATTTCTAGCTCAAAAAAGAATGACGCAGAGGTCAGATATATTTTAGACCTTGTATAGAACAGCAGTTTCAACGCGCGTTGTAACAACCCGGCGAATGTATATAATAATAACTACTTTAAATAAAAATTGCGTATAAATTATTTTAACAAAATATATATATGATAATGATAAGTAAACGTAATCTTTATCAGACACTTTTAACCAATTAAACGTTATATCAATGAAAATAGTCGTTTTATAGGAGAAACTGTTTACCTTATTATGAAAGAAAAGAACCGTATTATAGCATTTGTTTTTAAAACAAATTTACCAAATTATGTTTTGATTAATGAAATTGCGACTCGTATAATGCAAATAATTCAATATGATTGTCACGCAAATCAACTAGTGGGTTTTATACAACCTTTAGACTCTAATGATTCGATGCATGTACTGTATACATTTAAAGAATGTTTTTAAACGTTGAATTATTATAAATACAATAAAAATTATTATTTTCATCTGTAGATGATATGATGCAGGTATAACACAGATATTTAGCTTCTAGTACTAACAAATACAATTAACAGACAAATAGAAATAAAAAAGTAGCTTATACACACCAGCCAATCATAAAACGTAATTGACGTTAAAAATTCGATAACTATAAATACACCAAAGTGTATAGCTATGCACTCTCATTCCTTATCTCTCCCGATACTGTCCAGACGCACGAGTAACCTCACAGTCAGAGAGACTCTCAAGTCGAAAGAATCGAAACGTCCTGTTGTATTATTGTCTCATCGGCCAAGAACTCACGATATACGGCTCAAAGGCTGATCCTTTGGCGCGCGCGTACACGACTGTCTTCGACAATCATCCTGCTTTCTCAATGGCGCGTTGATTCTTCGCAGAGTCATAAGGAAACTGGCGCGTGTAGGTGATGCTCGGAATATCGAGATTCCACGTGTGTACTGTTCTCGCGTCTTATAAACGCGAGATGAGACAAAGGATCGAGGGACGCAACAAAGGATTTTTCTTTCGGAGAGCGTAGAGAGCACTTACGACGAAAGCTCTTGATTTTAGAGGAAGAGAGGGAGGTTCGGTACGCTTCGAAGATGGGTTACGTGCTGTGCCGGAATCGATGTTTTTGTTCGATTCGTTGTGTTGTTCTATTTATTTTCAGCGATATTGACAAAACAGCAGAGTGCTAGCAAAAGAAACACTTCTAATAAATTTTGTCTGTGTTTGTTAAATTTTGAAGACTTTAGTAATTCTAAAATATTATTACTCTTTCTTTCACTAAACTTTGGTCGTTTCTCTGAAGCAGAAATGGTTAAGGTAATGTCAAACCTCATTGTTACCAGCAGATACGAAGAGCTACTTTTTTCATTTAACTTATAATTTTAAGAAAATATTTATAGAATGTTGTTGTTTTTAGTGGATCACACATTAATTTATTTGACTATTTTGCGTAGTCGTTTTAGTTTTACTTATGCGGATACTGCTTTGCAATAACAAGTTTAAATTCTAGCTTTGACGAATCAGATTGAGATTAATTACTATGAAATGCGCTTTGAATAAAAGTTGGAAGTTCGACAGATAACATAAAGTACATGTACTTGAATGGTGTAATTATTGCTAACATTGAACTGAGTATCCACAAGCTCAGCACGTGTAACAAAGATAGACAAATAAACGAGAAGATTATCCATATAGAACAAATTAAAAAGATAAATTATGTTCTATGTGTATGTTTATCTACTATTTGTAACCCTTTAATGTATCCAATACGTGTACATGCAGATTGTAAAAAAAATTCATAACTTTGCTTGGACCTATAATAACCATAAAGAAGTGGTACATATATGTACCGAAGGCGTTAAAATGTTAATATCTGTGATGAACCAGAAAAAAGAGTCCACTTTTTTTGGATAATTGACTTTATAGTGATTTTGGTATCCCTGCATGGTAGATTTTCGTATACAAAAGTAAAAAATTTCAAATGTTCATGTATTAGTGTCCTTTTTCCATAATCTATGCTTTTCTTTTGTATAGGTTTAAACGATAATTTGAAAATTCAAATCTGCTATCTCGAAATGTCAAAAAATGGACCTAGTCGTTTCTCCAATTCACCACAGGTATAACAAAAAATATTATTATTCATAGCATTATGTACAATCGTACTTAACTCCATCATTGGTAAACACACCAGTTCTTATTCCACGTTAAAATTACCTTACGAACACCCGCAATCTCCTCCCAAAGATCACCAAAAGAAATATCGTCAACGTCATCGCCCTCGACCCCTTCCCATCACCTCAGCCCAAAGACTTAATCAACCTCTCCTCCATCACACCCTGGTAAGAAACCGCCAGCAGCAGCAATTCTCGGAAACGCGAGAGAGCCTCGGAGCCTCGGATTTCGCTTGTCGGCCTATCTTCTCGTTCCAGGGCGATAGATCGGCCAGGCAACCAGTAGCCAGCCAACCACCGGCTCCGGCGCTGGCGCCCAGATAGCCCGGGACATTATCGCGCCGAGAGGCGTCCGTCGCGTCGGGGGCTGCATAGAGGCGCAGAGGATCCGGATCCATGCACTGCACACGGGAGAGGCCGGCTACAGCTAGCCCCCCCGGACAGGCAGACTATATCATCGAGCCGCTAGGCCGCTTATCTCGACACGCTGGCATGCTAATCAGCGTTTACTCGCCGAGCGAGCGAGCGAGAGAGAGAAGGGTATGTATGTGTATGTATGTAGGTGCTGCGGGGCTGTAGGATTCGGATACACGTGGGTTATCTGTTTCTCTCTCGCTCTCGCTGGCTCTCGATTTGTCAAAATAATCCTTACGGACAAATCGCCCGGTCGGTATTAACTTCCGCATCGCGTTCGTTTTACACTCGAGCTTTGCGATCCACAGTTATCGCGGATTTTAGTGTAGTTGTTTTGTCTTTTTTTCTTTGGTTGGAGTAAGGTATTTTATTTTGTACAGGGGTAATGGGTTCGTGTTTAGAATGGAAAGTTGTAAAGTGAGTGATAACATTTTCGTCTACGAGCAATATATGTGTGACAGAGTTTCTTAACACTTCTTAACGCCTTGGGTACCTTGCAATGAAACATGGTATCGATAGTTTCATTTAGTAGGCCTTAGTTCTCGTGATACAGTTTATAGTACCAAATATGTGGGCTAATATAATTAAAATTGACGCACATTTAAATAGTCTCAAGTATATTGCGTGGAAGCGAGCTTGTTTTTTCAGATAATTTGAAGGATATTGAAATTTTTATTTTATATTTATAATTATATTAATATTTAAATGTATTATATTAGTTTAACTGCATCGTAGGTGTTGCGTTGCTATAAATGCCAAACAGTTGTTTATGCTATATTGTTCATTTATTTATCGCGTTTTTATTAATAGGAATAAAATTTACATCCTGGACTTCGAGAAAACAATGTGTAGGCTCATGATAAGAGCATTATATTTGTTCATACCAAGCAACGTTTCAAGTATGTCTGTTAAAATAATAATAAAGATATTTAAGCAAGTGGCTGAGACCATTATAGAGTTCATGTAACAGGTGGATGGCGAGAAAATTGTAGTAATTAGTTTCGAGTAAACACTTTTATCTTTTTGTTGTCTCAAACAGAAAGCATTGTTTCGATTGAATTTATTTTTCATACTTTCTTAAGAAAATACGTATTATAAGTATGACTTGGGGAGATCGAATAAGCCAATCCAAAAAAAATACCGAGTTAGTGTGCGTGCATGTATGTGCGCCCGCGTGCGCGTGTGTGCATGAGTGTGTGTGTGCGTGCATGCGTAAGTGTATGCGTGTGCATATGTGTGTGCGTGCACATGTGTATGCGAGCGTGCGTTCATGCACGCATCTGTGTGTGTGTTTCTGTATGTATGTGCGTGTGCACGTGTGGATGCATGAGTGCATGCGTGCGTGCATGCGTGCGTACGTGTGTGTGCGTGCGTTTGTCTATGCGTGCGTGGATTTGTCTATGCGTGCGTGGATTTGTCTATGCGTGCGTGCATTCATGTGTGTGTGTGCGCCTGTATGCGTGTAAGTATGTGTATATTTGTGCGTATGTGTATGTGTATGTGTGTATTCATTTGTTATACTGTGTAATTAAGATTTTCTTAACCTCTATAACTCAAAAAGTAAAGAATATAATTTAATGAAATTTTTACTGGCTATTAGTTTCATATATAGAACTATAATCCTGAAGTTTTAAGTCATAGACTTCATTGCTTCTTCAAGAAAAAAAAATGTTAAAATTCATTATTGAACAACGGCTAAATAGATTTTCATACTTTCCTTTAAAAGTTACATATCAGTCTACTAAAATGGTTTTGATAACAGTTTTTGAAAATTTTTTCAGTCAAAACTAGATTGCATGACTTGAGATGTTCGAATATGGTATTTCCAGAAAATGTTCAATTTTGCAGTGTGTGCGTGTATAAGCATGCGAGTATATGTATGTGTGCGTGCGCGCGCTTGTGTGTAGGTGTGATAGTGTGTGTGTATTTATGTGTATATCTATAGCTAATCAGTGGTCGAAAGCCAGTTTATATAACGTAATCAAACTGTGTCCAAAAATATAATCTAAAAGTTAAAATAATGTTAAAATGAAAACTTAAAATTGCTTTATAATATAATACGTATTTTACCAAAGCTATCGGCAGATAATGATCTATGCATAATAATATAGTATTCTGTATGATATGGACTCTGAGAAAGCTGAGTGCTAAATCAGTTAAGCATTTTAATAAATGCTAGTACTGATTTGAACGAAGAATGAAGAGAAGAATTTCACACAATAAGGGATACGTATACATTTCGGAGGTCAAGCTGAAGGATGTGCTGCAGGATGAAATATGGGTTTGCAATAAATTTAATCAGCTAAAATAATTGTTATCATCTAACGTAAAATATAATTTTTTATTAATATTTCAAAATACTTAAGAAATAGCCTGATGTATATATTCATCTATGCAACAGATGCATGCACAAAATATTATCTGGAGAAAACTATATATTATTTATTCATCAAATGAACAAATCTATTTAATAAAACAAATAATTTTATTTTAATATCATTATAAACAAGAAACAACGTTTACAGTTCACCCAAAAACTTTTTAAACAATAAAATTCTTATCTGTAAGTCATCGTTAACTCATTCAGCAGATTTTTCTACTCTCCTGTCGCATGCCGCCGTCGAAAGCAATTTTTTCCGGGGTAACTTTTGCATTAAGCGCTCCGCTCCAGAAAAAGAAATCAGACAGTGCAGCAAAAGCAGGAGGAGCAGCCGTAAACACGCGCGGGAGTAATAGAAACACAGTTGAAGTCGCGCGAGCGAAAAATAAATGAGAAACAGGTGTCTACGTCATTACTTTGAAAACGCTTAGGAGTTCTACTCGCTGCGCGTACTTGCGAGCTTCCTTTCCCGCTCTCTCTCTCTCTCTGCTTTGTTCGTCGGTCGATTCTCGGGGGAGAGTGAAAGCAGAGAGACATCGAGGAAGAGCGGAAGCAATTGTCCGGAATCTTTTTTGCTCGGAGGACAGGGTTTGCCAATTTTTGCGGCTGACACCTTTCCTTCTTGCCAGATTTCTCTTTTACGTCTGTTTAAAATAAAGAAGAAATCAGCGGCGAATGAAAGGCGAAAAGTTTCGTTAATTTTTGTTATTCTATTTTTCTCTTCTAAATATAAAACAAGTATATTATACATCTTTTCGGTTTATCAAATTCTCAAGTCAGGACGAGACGTTCAATTTTTTAAATGTCGAGATAGAGATTTAAATTTTTAAATTTCCATTTAAACCTATGCAAAAGTATAGCATATATTATGAAAAAATATTTAAATTGTATAAAAACTCAACAATTTTTTGGACATCAAGTAACATATTTTTCAATTGACAATAAATTTTGCGACACTATAAAATTGATGATTGACAACAAATTTATTCACATAATACAAAAATATCATAAAAATGATAAAATGCAATAAAACAAAAATTAATCGATAAATCTTAAAAATTATTTTTGATTTCAAATTTTCATTAAAAAGAGCTTTGATATGCCGAAAATGACCGCGTGATACCACAGAAAAATCGATCAAAACGTTTTGGACAAAAATGAATATCATAATAACGAGAAAAACATTATAAAGGAAAACGAATCGATTCATCTTAACAATTATTATTGATTTCGATTCTTCATAAAAAAAATAATTAATTTTGATTAATTAAAAATTACCACGTAATACCCAAGAAATAAACGATAAAAAATTTGTTTAATGAAAAATCAATAAATTGAAAAATCGACATAAAACAAAAGCTAATCGATAAATCTCAAAAATTCTTTTTGATTTCAAACCTTCATACAAACGTAAAAGATTAGCTTTCATTGGTAAACAGTTATCGCGGTATACCCAAAAAATAATCAACCAAAATAATTTGTAAAAAAGAAATCATAAAAAAGAAAAATCGTTGTAAAATAAAAACGAATCTTAAGTGCATTTTATCGCTAAAAAACAAAAAAGCATTGACCAATCAAAAATATTATTTGTTAGCTGCCTTCGTGCGTCAAAAATAAAAAAAAATGAGTCCAGAAACATTAAATTTCATCGTTGATTACTCGAGACATAGAGGAATGCATATATACACACAAACACATACATACACAAGAAGCGCGATCGGACGAAAATTCGAAGCGGCAGATGGAATTGCCGTCGTCTTGAGAGGCACTAGGTGATCTTTCTTCCAAGCTCCGGAAAAGACTCCACTTGATAGATAAGAGTTAAAGAATCTAGCTAAGTGATGTCCTATGACCGGAAGGGACTTTGCAATGACACTTTGGGGAATCCCGTCCTCTCCCTTCGCCTGCGATGAGAAGTGAGCGACAGCCAGGACTACATCCGAGAAAGTGACTTCATGAAAAGTGAAGCCGTCATCACTGGATTCAGATAAAATGCCGTTCAAATCCACATCCTGCTTTGTTTGAGTGACGTATACCCCCGCAAAGTGGATGTTTAGCTTATCCGGTGTAAATCCATGTAGCTCCTCTCTTGGTTATAACAGAAGTCCAAGATTCCGAACTTCTCTCCAGCTGTTTTTGTTGTTAACCAAAGCTTCAAAAATTCGGCTGTGGATAAAAGTCTCTCGTGCTTTAGCAGTGCGTTACTCAGCTTGAGTAGCGAGAGACAGGAACTCCTCTCATAACCTATTGTTACCGGCCCGCCCATGGCGCCGACGAATGGCATCGCGCTGGTTGTAAAGATGATGTAACGCAGCGTCGACCCATGGCGGATGACTTTTCTTTTTCGGCCTGAACTGCTTCATGGAGGCAAGTTCGTCAACGACTGACATGATATTCTAGTTAAGCTGTTCTAACCTACTATCAACGTCCTTGCCCCGGCAACTGATGGGCGACCAATCGCAGGTATTAATCAGGGATAAAAGCTCCTCCTGTCCGATAGATTTAAAATCCCTATATGAAAATCCGGTAAGAGCAGGGGGCTTTAATGTTGTGATGGCAATTGTAACATCGATGATATTGTGTCTGCTGGGAAAGGTCACCATCATGTTGTGCGCATCCAGCACTACATCATTGTCGTCAATGAGGATTACGTCTAACCAAGTGTGACATTCCCCGATGTGGTGAATCGCGCCATGCTCTACGATTTTTAGATTCAACTCACTAGCTTATTCTTTAACAAAACTCGCGTTCTGAGTCGCCGATAGTATATTCGCGCTCATATCAGTCATAACTAACCTATAATCATAACCGACCGAAAAAGCACAATTTGTCAATTAAGGCAGAGCTTTCAGCAAACGAGATACCCGGCGGTCTGTAGATTACAGAAACAAAAATTGGAGGTTCTTTGCCATTTTGCACCCTACACATAAGATATTCGGAAATCCGCGGGCTCTCATCGTCCAGCATTGTTGGCGATGAGCACAACAAGGTTGCCTTATAACTGTTGTGTATATAAAGGGCTACGCCTCCTCCTCGCGTATTCCTGTCTTGCTTTAGTATCGAATAGCCATCAATGTGAACGTTTACACCGTCGACGACCTGTCCGAAACGCGACTCAACCACACCGAAAGAGATGGAAGGAAGGACGAGCAGTCGCAAAGGACTAACGGAACATTTCTAAATGCTTTTTGAGCGAAGTGGCATTTATGAATCCCGCCCTTAATCCCCCGCTAACTGCCTCCCTTACAATAACACCGTCTAGTCAGTCTTGAGCAGACTTATTTAGGAGAGACGGTTCACATGATAATGGTCTCTCTGATGTAGCGATACTATTGCCAACTGTCTGCAGTATAACAGTGATATCGCTCCGTTTATTAACATTAATATTAATATTATGCGCATCGTATGATGCAACGATCGCGTGCAGATCAGCTTCGGAGAAAAAAGTATGCGATAATTCACTGTTTCGTCTTTTGACAAGGAAACGACCGCCCCTATGCCAAACGTATGTAAATCCTAAGCCACGACCTAAATTTTTAAGACTATTAAATTGAATAAATAAATCTTTACTTAAAAGTTCATTATAAAAATTTATGAAAACTTTGAATCAGGCTGTTACTTGTTTCCTGATCAAGGAACGAAACGTTAATGTCTCGTGTATTAAGCCTGGTGAATTGACTTTTTGCACACATGACTTGAATTACAATTTCGCGACTAGAGAGACAGACAATCCATGGCGAACGACGATGAGTTGATTCTGTCCCCGCCGGACTAGGAAAGACTCTCCTCTCCGCCCGCAGCAAGCGGACTGACTTAATGTCATCCCTCCTGATGGACGGTAGAATCGTAGTGAGGACAGCATGAGCTACGTCCACACGTTGTTGCTCAGTACATTCCGATATACAAGAAATAATTATTTCCACCGAGTCCTTAAAACCATTCATCCCATTTACGCGAGTACCGCACCTTTTACGGTCGGGGAGAACGTTATTGCTAAAATTGTGCTGGTGCTTCCGAATCCCGAAAGAGATGGTAAAGTTGGGGGCTCCTTCGTACCCGCAATCCGCTTAACGGCTATGCCAGCCGGAATAGAGGTGAGCAGTACGGGACTCTGTGATGCGCTGGAGAGAGAGAGAGAATGAGAGAGAGAGAGAGAGAGAGAGAGAGAGAGAGAGAGAAATCCGGCCGACTAGAGTACTTCCACTCCCGTCCTCACTCGCACCAGTGCATATGTTCTACGGCAATATGAGGCTGGCGGACGAAGCCTTCCGTGCCGTGGTGGGGGCATCTATCTCGCCTAGTGGCGATTGCTGCTGATCCGTCAGGTGATCATGCTTCGACGTGGCTGACTTGATGTTGTCGCTCATCCGATTCTCTTCTGCGCTCTTTGATCGAGTCTTCGACTTTTGAAAGCTGCTGTTTGTGTGCTTATCGAGATTTTTACAAGAGGAGCATTTCAGTATGGATCTACCACGCGTCTTTTGTGTAACTGTCATGCATTTAGCATGACAGTTGCGTGGACATAAGCAGCATTTGATGAGCACGTTGGTATTGCGATCTACCTTGCTACAGACGACACATGTCTCTCGGTGTGGCGGGTACTGCGCCCTGGCGGAGAAATTCGACATCGCTAGCTGTGGACCTGGCGGCTTCAAAGCGATGCCGGTGAAAAAAATCGCTGGTATAATGTAAGAATCACAGAAAAACTATTTTTTCGGGGCTTTCTTGATTAGAAATTCAAACATTAGGGTTGGAACACTTTGTCCGAAATCCTTATACAAGTTCTTATACAAAAACGTGTGTCCAGACCTTTACTTAAACGGTCCATATTCCACATTACGGGTTTCTTGTTGCTGGAACTGCATGCATTCCTTAGGTTTAAAGGTGTGTTAGACCTAGGTCAAAGGAGAAACCCTTAGGCCTAATCCCCTAGAATGGTAAATCACGACATGCATAGGTATATATGTACACCTGCAAATCTTTTCAATAATATTCGATGAAGTTGGATTCCCAAGAGAAGTTTTCGTCTCGAAAACGACCGATTTTGTGCGTGAAAGCTATATGTACTACTCCCTCCGCAGGAGAGAATAATCTCAGTGGCTTTTTTCTATGGGTTACTAAAAATTCAGGCCGCTACGGATGTTTCTAAACTCGATGCTGTCCCTGTGTTATCTTCCCATAAGCACTTTAATTTGATCATACCTCGGTCAGTTTTTGATGAAAAATAGCGCCTATTATCACAGAATATACACACTTTATTAATATTTACTCTCAGTCTGCACTTGATACAATAATTGGCTTCCAAAGTCCTTTTATCTTCGACTTTGCACGGAGCTGTCGCAAGGTATATGCTGCTGGTTTTAAGGCCTGGATACGAATCGCACTTCTGCGCTTTCTTTCCAAGGTTCTTGAGAAAAGAATCTAAGAAAATCCTTGATCCCCGCCAAACTAGTTTCCGGCAACATCATAGTACACAGACAGCACTATTGAATTTGTCAGAGGACATCCGGGCTGATATTAACAGCAACAAAAAGTAACTTACCATCCTTTTAATGTTCGATTTCAGCAAAGCGTTCGATACAATCTCGCCCTCAAAATTACTCCGTAAGTTGATCAGTATGAGGTTCTCTAGGTCCGTAGTCCTGTGAATTAAGTCAGATATCACAGGTCGTGACCAACTATTGATAACAAAATGCAACGGTGAATCAGTTTGGCTCACAACGAATTTTGGAGTTCCACATGGCTCGGTTTTGGGCCCCTTCTATTCAGCCTCTATATTAATGACCTCCGTGATATCCTAGCAGCCTTCAAGAGCTCAGAGGGCGAATTATCGGATAGTGTTGAGCATTTGCTTTATACTGACGACCTTCAAACCTACACGCAGGTAATCAGGGGCAATCTTGATGAGGGCGTGAGACGGCTGTCAGTTGCTGCACGGGCAGTGTCCTCATGGGCCTCTGAAAACGCCCTCTGCCTCGATGTTGGGAAGACTAAGGCCATTATTCGGGTCTGATTATAAGATCAATAAGTTGCACAGCTTGCATCTTCCTGGCATTGAGGTAGAGGACAACGTTTTTGTTTCCTTTGACACCGTAACCAACCTTGGTGTTGTTATTTATTCAAAGATGACGTGGAAGCCACATGTGGATGCAGTTAGCTGCAAGGTTAATAGAGTCCTATATGGACTCATTTCTTTTCTATCCTACACCACTGAGGCATTACGTAAGCAGCTGGCAGCTGCTCTCGTTATTTCTCATCTTGACTATTGCTCTCTTGTGTACCTCGACGTGTCAGATGAACTTGAATAAATTGAGATAAATATGTGGTGTTAGGAGGGATGAGCACATCTTATCCCTTCAGGAGGAAACTGGGCTGGTTGAGTGTCGTGGCAAGGAGAGCGTACTTTGTGGCTGTACTGTTATAAAAAGCAGTCGTCATGGGACAGCAGCCGTACCTTGAGGCCCTTTTTAAAAAAAATCAGTTCAGAACCTCAGGTAGGAACCCAAGGGAAATTGAGATTCCAGAGTCGTGCACTGACACCGGCCTGAATTCGTTCAGTGCCAAAGGTGCGCGCCTCTGTCACTCACTTCTTCGTACCATTAGGTGTCTCCCATCACTAAGTATATTTAAGGCAGCGCTACGTAGGCACATGACTGATACTATAATAGACGACATTGAGACCTGCGGCAATAATTTATGATGCTATCCGCCAAGCTAAATTTATAAATAGTTAAGAGAAGAATACAATTTGTGTTATCTAAATATATGAAATTTGTATTTTTTGACTCGTCCAGAAATAAAACCTTAATCTACCTATCTATCTATTCACACGTACATATACACACATATGCGCGTGCCCACACACACACACACACACACACACACACACACACACACACACGCACACGCACACGCACACGCACACGCACACGCACACACACACACACAAATGGCCCAAAACCTGTTTCTAAATTATAATCATTAAAGCTTTACTAATAATAAGTAAAACGCAAATTTAGTATTGCTGGCTTTAAGATACATTTATTTATCAGGTGCAACAATTTTCAGTAAAATTTTTTGTAGTGTTGTCATTTTCATAACTGAGGTTCTAGTCGGTTGGTTTCTTTAAGTGAACAACGAATGCGTAATATCTAATCGGTATTTTGTGCTCTTTATTCGATCCATTATTTGCGTAGATGGACGTTATTTCATTACTCACCATATTGTATAGAAGGTCATTTTCGAATTGCTCCCTTCTATCTTTAGGCATTGTGTCAACAAAGGGGTTAACGGCGATCATGTGTTCTACAACGAAAAGTAAAATTACAATAATTAGTTTTAAAAGAAAGTATTGTGTATATCATTGTGTCAACTTACTTTTCAGATCATCTATACTTTTGTAAGTGTACGTTTTTTCTCGAAGAGTACAGTGGAGGATAGTAAAGCCTGACTCTTCTAAAATATTTTGCAATGCCGCTTTTGAATTATTACAATGTTGAAAATAAGGTATATACTTTAAAACATCCTATAAAAACCAATGTTTTATGAATCAGTATTAAGATAAAATATATTGTTATCAACATTATCAATTTTGTTTCATTTTTCAAACTAAACGAGATAATTTATACAAGGGTTGTGATAGTATAAAACACTTCATTTGTTAAAAGTCTTAGTCACATTAATAACAATATTATTACCAATAGTTTCTTATTCTTTCTTTTATTAAAATGTAATTTAAATGTACATTGGCTTAATTAATATATCAATCAAATATATGCTATAAACGTTTTTTCTTAAGATATACAAGAAATAGACCCTTTTTAACCGACTTCGAAAATGAGGGGTTCTCAATTCGACATGGTTTTTTTTTATGTTTGTCCAGCGATTATTCCGAAACTACTCGACCGAATCGGATGAAATTTTTTTATATGAAATATGATTATCCTCCGATCGTCTCATTCAAATTGTGATTATTGGTCCAGTATCTCGCCAGTAATTTATTTTTTTATGAATATTTTTTCTGTACATTTCGGCCTCTGCCGACTCTGTCCGCCGATTATTCGTAAACTATTGAACCGATTTGGATAATATTTTTTTTAATGAAAGAGAATGATCTCATGTTGGTCCCATTATATTACTGGGCCAGTATTGAGCCAGTACTACGTCAGTATTGGTAAGTTATTATGTTTTTCCGCCGATTATTCGGAAACTACTGAACCGATTTTGATATTTTTTTAATGAAAAAGAATTATCCCATTGTGGTCCTATTATATTACTGGGCCAGTATGGAGCCAGTACTACGTCAGTACTGGCGTTTTTATTTTATGTTTGTCTTGCGATTATTCCAAAAAATACTTGACTGATTCGGTTGAAAATAATTATTTCAAACTTGCAGCTCTTTGCTTATTTCATTTTCTTTATCGTTAATTATATTGCATATAATTATATTGATAATATAATTATATTAAATATAATTATATTGAAAATAAAATAACCCAGAACTCACCAGGTGGAGGTGGCTGCAATTCGAGTTCCACCCAGGACCTACCCAACCACCCAGCCAAACGTAGGTCTTTTCTCTTACGCGCAGCATCCTTTGTTGGTCGACCCATATTACAATATATATTGAATGAAACGCAGCCCCTACAACTAAAAAGTCTGAAATAAAAAATTTTTTTGAAAAAAAGAACCGACTTCGAAAAATGCACTAAAAAGTGTGAAATAATTCACAAAAATGTTCTCGAAGTCGGCGCCGAATTACAAATTGATATAGACCGTCACAGACCCTATTGTGAATCAGTGCCTCTATTGTGAATCATTTATTCTAAATAGACATTATAAAAGTTTTGCATTACTTCTTTAATTATTTTGATAAATAAGAATAAGTGCTTTCTAAAAAATTATAAAAATAACGCAAAACTTTCACAATATAGTTTTAACATAAACTGATTCACAATAGACGCACTGATTCACAATAGAGGCACTGATCCACAATAGGGTCCGTGACGGTAGTATCTTACTCAAGAATACAATTTATAAATAATATCGAAATGGGTCCAATTTCGTTAAACCTGGAACGAAATATGTGTCCCACTATCGTATATCCCACTTTAAGTTAATAACTCGTAATCGAAAGCACTGGTTTGAGAGAAAATGCTTTTAAAAAGAACTTCTAATGCAACAATCTTCTTCAAATGATAGTCATCGGCTAAATTATCACATATAATTCAAATAATACTGTTACAATTGTAACTGCTGGCGCGAGCTTTTTTTTATGTATTATCGCCGGGATAATCTTAATGTGCTTAGGCCATCGCCACCTAGCGGCGATACGCAAACTTCGCTATCAAACAATTAGTCAAGAATAAGATTTCCAATGAAACAAAAAGAGGTGACGGTATATGTCAATTTGTAATTCGGCGCCGACTTCGAGAACATTTTTGTTAATTATTTCATACTTTTTAGTGCATTTCTATCACACTTTTTAGTGCATTTTTCAAAGTTGTTTTTTTTTTGTTTTTCAAAAAAAATTTTTATTCACGCATGTAAAGCGGATGGAAATTTGCCCATTTCGAGAGTGATTGCCAAACCTGTGTAGAAATGGCTTCATTTCCTCCCGCTGCAGCGGGAAGTTCACATCCACTTTGCATGCAAAAAGAGAGCCTATTCGTGCACTAATTAAAAAAAATACGGTGTGTAACAGCGGGAGAAAGGGCTTTTTCAGACTCAGATGATGATTTGAGTACTAGTGTTATTCCTGGGAGACTTTGGCGCTCTCGGCTTCCACTTGTACTCAATCATTATCCTCGCTTAGAAAAACGAAATTTTCCCCCTAGTTGCATAATGTACTATTGTTTATAGTTACCTCCATGTAAGGTTTATATTTTGTATTATTGTACAGGTTTAAGTAGCTATCAAACGCAGTATGGCTAGCTATAAACAATAATATAGCATTGCCTCCAGGTCGTAACAGTTGATAAATGTTTTTGAATGCCCTCCTAAAAAAGAAAGTTAATCGATCACAGTGCAAATCAAATGCAAGATACTACATCCACTTACTGAAAAATTGTTGAATACACAGAATTATCAAATACTTACGCAAGAGTCCTTGACCTATTGATTCCATTGTGTTATTATATTTTTTGTAAATTACCTAATATTCTGACACCAATTAATACAGTAGAAGGAGACGGCGTTGTCGTGAGCGTTGATTTGATTTGATGGAAGTTCATCTGTTTCGATGTTGAGTTTGATAAACGAAAGTCGTTTTTCGTCGGCATGCGCCATGCGCGCAAAGTCGATCATGTTCTTTGATATGTCAATGCCTAAAACGTGATAAAAAGCTACATTGGTTTTTACCATCATGAATAATTTTTACAAAGCATGTTTTGTGGTCGTTCTTAATATATGTAGTACTAGCTGTATCCTGCTACTTTGTTCGCAAAAATATTTTGATCTCATAAAATGCTAGTACCTGTAGTACCTGTGTTATTCTTGGTATTAAAAAGAAGAAAATATAAGTAACAAAATATGTAGAAGTATATTTGAAAAGGCGAATTTGAAAAGAGCAAACTCCAAAGTTGTAGGGCACCCAGTTTTATGGAGATCTGACTCTTTATATTAAACCAAGAATAAGAAACTTTATTAATTATGTTGAGTATACTCATCAATAAAATCTAATACATTAATTAAATTTAAACCGATACTTCAATAACTTCATAATATAAGGAAGTAATAATAATAGAATAATAATATATATAATCTAAATCTCGTAAAAATAACATTGGGCTAAAAAATTCAATTTTACCGAATTGTTAATTGTCTGATTCTAAAAAGGGTGTTTTCTATAATCGAAATCACCTTCTTAAAACCTGGCCCGGTAGGATTTCAACTTTGAGTTCCTCCAAACGCGTAATTTTTAATAAAAATTACGCAAAATGCCAAAATTAAAAAGCATAAATAACGTCATAATAAGTGACAGATATAGTCAAAGATGTTTATACTTTCACTTTTATCTTTGAAATCGTATAGTTCTAGAAACTAATGTTGACTTGATATAGCCATTTCTGTTATTATGTTCAACTATACTGATTGAGAAGTTTCTGTCACAACTTTGATGAATCTCTCAGCTATCTGTATATGACAAGGATATTTCGGAAAAGATGGTAGATTTTTAGCAGTCGCAAATACTTTAATATCAACTTGACTTGATTTATGGTCATCGATGGTTCTGTGGTACGATTAATTTTCTAATCTACGAGATTAGTATAACGGTATAACCTCAAAATTTATAGTTGATAGGGAAATTTTCTTGATACTTTCTCAATATTTCCTGGCTACTTTTTTTTAATCTCTCTGAGTCAGTATGGTCTATTGAAAAGGGTTTGTTAATAAACATTCATCCCTTTAATTGATGTTTCATTGGCTAACCTCTTCAAAATAACTGGAAATTTTATTTAATTATAAAAAAATTTAACATTTAACAGCCACAGTTTTCTATTTATAACTGGGACGATCAATGGCTCAAGTTGTAAGATGGCTCAAGATGCTTGCCTCTTAAGGTGGTTATGCTGTTTTTAATTGACAAATAGAAAAAAATATTATATAAAAATCTTGTAAAGATCGTATAGTTTAAAAAAAGTATATTAAAGAAGGGTGCTCATCGAAATGGAAACAAAATATTTCAACAAAATCGTGACATCAGAAGAGTAAATTTTGCAATTTAAAAAAACGTCTACTTATACAATAGAATTTTATTTATTCTTCAATCAATTTTATTATTTCGGGACTTATTTTCTTCTTTAAACATTTATCTACAAATTCACCGTTTAAAAATTACATATATTTTTTATCCTTAGGGAGAAATAGTACATTATGCACCGAGGGAGTACAGTGAGCAACGTACGCACTGTGTGAAGTTGCCGCTCGAGCGAAGCGAGGGCGGCATCACACAGTGCCTACCTTGCTCTATGTACACTCCCGTGGTGCATATACGACTTTTCCCCACATCACGCGGAAAGTGCGTTAACAAAATATTATTCATGTTATTAGAAATAATTTTTGATTTTGCATAAAAAAGAGTATAGCGCAAGCGCCCAGCTGGTCGTCCGCTTGACCGGCTTGACGCTAACTTCAATGTTTACGGCGGTTTTCAAGTGCGATCTCATCTACCTATGTAACCTACTCTATGACACAAGTCAGTCACTGCAGATCGCTCAGCCTTTCTAACCTACCTATACTGTTTTGATTATGAATGCAATTGTATGACATAAATATTCAGTATTCTTCTCATTTTCAAAGAGTAAAATAATGTGTAATTTTATGAAATTAGAATCAAATATGTTTTTTTAATAAAATACCCAATTATATAAATATAAATAGAATATTTATTATCAATACAAATGAACAGCTACTAATAATATAAATATATTCAGTGTCTTGCTTCTTGATTGTAGTGCATGAAGTGTCTTTCTTTTTGTTTACTTTTGGTGAAACTTGACTCTGTGTAACTTGAATAAAGTGCATTGAAAGTTTGATCGAGTGAAAATAGTTATATTCTAACATAAATCTTAGAGATAAATAAATAATTGTAAATAAATAATTATAAACTAAATAAATAATTATAAGATAAATCTTAGAGTTTTTATAACTTAGTCTTAAAAAGTCTTTTGGTTTATCATTGCAACAATTGAAATTTAGCTTACATGCAAAATATACAACAAATTAACTTTTGTAATTACCAATACTAAAGACTCCGACAATATGTAACAATACATATAAATTAATATATTTGAGCACTTTGGAGAATCCTTGCACTTTTACTTTCAACCACTGAGATGACTGTGAATATTTGAATAATAATTTTAGAAAATATTAATATTAAGAGTTGAGCATGAACAATACGTGAACTTAAATACACTTTACTGTAAAATATTGAACTTGTCAGAAAATTCTAAAAGAAATTAGTCTTATAAAGTCAACAATTAAAATTCAGCTTGCGAATAAGGCACTTGTGTGTTGAATATGTTTTTAAATTTTTTGGGTAAACAGCGATACTCAAATCCTCGTATATATAGTAAGTAATTATGTTGAGTCTCGTGAATAATGAGTTTAGTTAGCTATAAAATTTTGAAAAATACTTAATATGCTTTCTTTTTTTTTAAGTAAAAACTGATTTTTTCTGAAGTTAGACAGTCAACAGAATCATCTGTGCGATGTGTAGTGACTCGCTTTAGTCTATGAATACGTCACATAGATAGGTTCGAGCTTGGAAATTATCACGCCGTAAAGTATTACCTAGGGCGTCCATTAGCTACTTTACCGCCCGCTAGGGGGGAGCACAGTACGCACTTTACGCGTGGTATGGGGAAAAGACTATTTATTTATATATAAGAACGTTTTTTATGTAAAAACTTATAAACAATTAGTTTTTTTCCTGAAAGTTTAACCCTCCTGCGCAGAAGTTTATTTTCGTGTATATGGACTAGATCGAATGTAAGTCTGCAACAATATTTTCTGCAAATTCGTAACATTTTCTAAATAATAGCTATACTATTTAGCTTCAATTTGAGAGGTTGTAGATGTCCCAACAAAGTAAAGATTTAAATTTGTGATACAAAATGTATACAAAAATGACGTGCGGTTTGGACGAGTATACTCGGCTCTCTGCGCAGGGGGGTTAAAGAGAAAAGTCTCGAAATATTAAAATTGATTGAAAAATAAAGAAAATGCTATTGTATAAGTAGATTCTTTTCTAAATTCACAATATTTATGCTTCTGACGTCACAATTTTGTTGAAATAATATTTTCCATTTCGTTAAGCCTTTCTTTAATATGTTGTATTATATAAATTATAGAATCTTTACAAGCTTCTGATATAATTTTTTCTTTCTAATGGTCAATTAAAAATGACACACTACCTTAAGACAGATACCGTTCAAGTGGCGATGGTTCAAATTCCTGTCGGTCGGAATATTTTAAAGAAATTTTAAGAAAATGTCTTCCCGGATGTTTTGGTAGTGGAGATAGGGCTTGCAACCCGCTCTCTCGGTAAGGGTAAGTTGAGTATGAAACATCACCTAAGTGATAGGACGAATTAGTATTGACCACAGGATGCCTTGGCGGTCACTCATTCAAGTACTAACTGCGCCCAACGATGCTTAACTTCACCTATCGTCCGAAGTGATCTTCTGCAGGATTGTTCTGTTCGCGAGAGCATTTCGACGTCCTTTTTGAAGACTAGCACATTTCAAAATTCTCGAAAAATACTAGGTCTTGTTATGACAATAAGCCTCCTACAAAAATTAACAATTTTGAAAAACTTAGACAATAAATATGATTTTCTCAAAAGATCTAAGAAAGTGCTAGTATTTATCAGAAAATCTACTCTCTATATTTATGGAGTGAATTTTTCGCTCTAATTGTCGGGTGAACGAGGGTTTTACTCTAAAGAAGAGTGACTTTCTACTATAAAAGACTGACTTAACACTCTAAAAGAGTTACTTTTCACTTTAAAAGAGTGAATACGGTCACTCCAGTCTGAAAAGTTAATTTTACCACTCTAAATCAGGGAGTGACTAAGGACTCACTCTAATTTTCAAACTAGTTTGGAGTGAATTTTGTATTATAAAACCTATAAATTAATCAAAGTCTTATCGACTATTTCAACTTTTCACTTTTAAAACATTATTTGCACCAGGAAGCTTCAATTAAATTTTCAAGAGATTAAATTATTAAATGTAAAAAAAAGAGTTGAAAAATATATGACAATGTGGTTAAATAATTTAACTAGCAGTGAAAGGGTACTTTTTAATTAAAATCTCCTAAAAATGTTACGAATTTTAATAGGAAACCCATTTTTTCTCAAAAATAGAATTCTTTACAGGGACCTGCATTATCGACTTCTATATTTTAAACAGTTATTCGACATTAATAAATATTTTAGATAAAAATGACTCACTATGCCCTGCAAATTTGTATTAACATTGTTTGGATACAATTTCAAATGATTCCGGTATTATTTGCAACCGGAAAACAATTTTAAATATTTTCCATCGTAAGCAATGCGTATGGCGATCATTTTAATTATAACATACTCCTAATATTTTTCGACCCATTTTTTAAGAGGGTTAATGATACCTCTTGATTAGATTACTACATATTTCTGGTAAAGGCATATAATGCTGCTTTTTATAAATATTTATTTAATAAAGAGATTGGGGATGATGGGAGTACAAAAATAATTTTTCTTGTTTTTCGGTTTTTTGGTCTTTAAAGCAGTTTTTGATTTTTGGGTTAGATGGTTTTTGGTTTTTAAGTACACTAGAAATAACATCATCGATCCAGAAAAAAGGCATTTGAAAGAGCATAAGATTAAATAATTCTTCCTACCTGAAAGTTTAGATAATGTCTTCTCTTCTTTTGTTATACATGAGAACGTCATTTTTTGTTTAAATGGTTATATCTTGAAAATATATAACGGAAAACTTTTCGAAATAAATAGAGATAGTTAGGAATATGGAGAAAAATGTTCAATGAAATTTTTTACTCTTGACCTTTTTCTTTTGTCGAGAAAAGTTAATTTTGTAAATAGAATCGAATTTATTTCTCCGACGATAACTGAAGTAAATTGGCAGCATTTTATCTGAAACTTTACACGAAGGTAGCTTTCTACTATCTGATGACCTGTATGTTTTTTCAGATCAAGAGATCTTATATTTTCTGAGATATTGAGATTATATGTTTTTTAAAACTTTTTTTGATCGCTTATATCTCGAGGACGAATCGGTTATTTTATATAAGATTAATCGACTTGTTTTTGATCTATAAAGATTTTCAATTTTTCCACTTTCGAGTTTTAGATTTTCGTGTTTTTCGGCATGTTAGAAATATTATGATCAATGTAGTGTAAATGCGTTAATAAGAGCATAAATGTACCTATCTTTTACAACTTCAAATTTTTGATAGGCTCTGTCCCTTCTTTTGCTATACACGAAAACGTAATTTTTAGTTTAAACGAATATATTTCGGAAAGATATAATAGCAATTTAAAATTAATTTATAGGAACAAAGAATTTCATATTAAAATAATGAATTGAGTTGAGGAAGCTAAATGCCAATGAATTGGCAGCGGTTTTCTATACACGTATTCTTTCATTCTCAATAGAGTGAAAAAGTCACTTTTACAAAAGAGTGGATTATTCACTCTTTCAAAAAGTGAAGATTCACTTCATAACAAGTGACGTAACCTAACAAGTGAAGTAATTTAGAGAATGCTAGTTTATTATAAGAAGCATATGTAAAGATCTAGGTGTTTGGAGAAATCTAAAATGTTCTAGTCTTCATAAGGGCCATTGATTTGTACTAAAAAAACCATTACATTTCCAATCGTTTATGCCAATTAATAGTAAATTAATAGTAAAATCTCACTTTGCTCGAGCGAAAAACGTCACATGAGGCAAATAATCTACTTACGCACTAGTTTCGAACCGTATTTTATACCACAAGTGCCGGAGAATCATATCAAAGTTGTGATTTTGAGGTTAAACTGGTATAAAAGATTGACCTACCTTCAAGGTGAGGCTAAACTCACTTGCCACCGACAATTACAAGAACTCACTTTTCTCGTTTAATTTACAATTTTAAGTAAATATCTCTCTGTGATATTATCTGAATCCAAAATTAAAATTTAAACGGAAAGAATGGTTTCACGTTTTCTCCAGCAACAGGAGGGTGACGCATTACCTTAAAGTCTTACACTTTTAAATTAGAAAAGATACCTTTTAAGGGTCAGACGTCTTAAAATTCGAAAATTATCATAGCCTAACGTACATTTATTAATAAATATCTATTTTAAAGAAATTGAAACAATTCTTTTTGTACTTTGTGCTGTAGGTAAAGGTAAACACATATACGATATTAATTTGATTTTCGTATTTAATAAATACTTTAAAGCGAATTCGGAAAAGAATATATATATATATGTACAAACAATATTTTATAATGTTAATAGTTTCTAAATTTTATAATGTTTCTAGTCTACTATGAGATGTATACGATACTAGTTTAGTTTAGTTTTTAAGTTAGTTTTAAGTAAGTTAGTTATGTTTAAGTTTTTTTTTAATCACTTTTCTTAATTTTATGTACCGGACCTGCGCACAGGTAACTTAGTTTACCTCTGTAGGGATTTACATCATACTGTAATTTTATGTATGTGAATCTTTCTGGTTTAAATAAATAAATAAATATATGTATGTATGATTTGAAATAATTTAAGTTTTACTTTTTAGTGTATTTTGAAAAAGTAAATAAATAATTATTAAAGCTAGAAACAATTATAATGAACGGAGAATTTAAAGCTGAAACTTGTTATTTTCCTAGTGTAAATGTGTGTAGAATTATAATCAATAGAAGAGATGCTATATTTTACTAAAATAATGCACTATTGAAAAGTTGCAATTGATTCTTTCTTCGTCGATATCTATGACACGAATTCAGATGAAAGAGAACGTAATGTTTATTTTAGATATGATATGGATGATAATGTTTAAATCTGGTTGGATTTAAAAATTTGAGAATTTAAAAAGTGATATCAGTTTTATTCAGTTTCTTTAGCGATAATTAAAAAATTCATAAAGAAAACACTTCTATCAGAATATGATATAAAAAGAACGCTACAACTGAATAGAATTTGTCTGGTTTATAGTATTATAGGTTTCGAAATCAATACCAAATTTAAATATCAGAAGAAACCTCTCAAAGCCGCATCAAAATACGTTTTTTTAGGAGTGACAGTAACCTTGTTAGTTTAATTGAATCGCCGAAAAATTTTAGAACCAATGTACAGTAGTGTTTTTCGAGTGCTGCATATTAAGTCTTACCGAGGACGCTGGTTTCGACCGGCAATTTCGGCATGAGAAGTTGGCGGGTGTCGGTGGCTGGACCACAGCCGATGTCAACGCACCTTCCACGCATCTGAGAAATTTCGTAGCCGAATTCCTCGATAACTTCTGAGGCATCGTGCATCTGGCAGGCGTGTGCTTCCAGATAATCCTTTACTCGATTCATCTTAAGTAGCCGCAAAGTACGCAATACTAGGAGTGAAAAAAGTATTGTCTAACTGAAGAAAAAAGAACAAACGATATTTCGCTATAATTTGCCTTTTTTCTTAATAGTATAATATTTTATTCTCTCTCTCTCTCACTCTCTCACTCCCTCTCACTCCCTCTTCCCTCCCTTTTTTGCATATGAGAAACGAGACTATTTTTCTTACAACAATTATTATTGAAACGACTCGGAATGGATATGATGTGTAAATGTAAATACTGTAAATAATTTTAGTTCCTGACATGATTCGATATTACCGTACTATTTCTCCTGCAACAATTATTATTTAAACGACTCAGAATAGATATGATATTTAATTGTAAATACTGTAAATAATTTTAGTACCTGACATGATTAGATACCAGTGTACTACTAAATAAAATACTTAATTGCATTTAAACTCAAAATGAGAATAGAGCAAAAACTATTTATATGAAGTTGTAACAGTTTTAAAGTCTTAATTATAGTTTAGTAATTTATTAATGTCATTCTTAATTAATTTGGGTGCGCTCTTTCAAATGGTTTACTTTTTTTCTCAAATTTTCAGTCATAATATAGGATACAATTTGGGCGGGAAGGCGCGAAATGGATGGGGTTGGCACAAAATAGGGAAACGTGGAAGGCTTGCGTAGATGAGGCGATGAACTTTCGAGTTCGAAATGCCACTTAAAAAATAAAAAAAAAATAAAAAAAAATATAGGATACAATAAATACGACTATATGACTGTTCAATTTCAAGGGATATTCATATTTTTACTTAAAAAGAGTATCTACGAAGATCATTTCGAAGTACCTTACGAAGACTAGCACATTTCAGATTTCTCGCAAAATACTAGTCCTTATCAGAAGCCTCATACGAAAATTAGTTTCAGTCCCTAAGGTCCCCCGTGTGACATAGTAGAATATTCTGAATTTTTGAAAATGATTAAAGAACGGCGATTTTAAAAAATTCTAGGTAGCTCCCTTTATTGCCATTTTGAACGTACCATTAAAATGATTTCTTCGTCTTTCTGATTTCTAGCCAGCTTTCTTTAAAATATGTCCCATTCAAAAATAATAAATATGCGATTTTTTTAAATTTTAGGTTATGTTTGATCGCTTGCCATTTCTACAGAGCTCAACTGCTTCAATCAAAATATAACTCATTTTTTTGTCTTGAAAAAACCTTCAATTCTTTTTTTGGTACATACAAATTCATTACTTATAACCAAAGATACAGCCTCTGGAAGATAGGTATACTTTTTAAAAAATCGTCAAGTTGGCACCTCTGTAACTTTTTTCCATGTGCTCCTCTTGAGCTCTAACTTTCAGGAAACATAGTTCAAACACCCCAGAAAATAATGCACTTGGTTTGGTTCTGCTTATTAAACTTATAGCATGACTGTGAATTATTTTCTAGCTTGCTTTTTCCACCTAAAGTGAACGATGTACTATTAAAGTCTGACGTAATTTACGTGACGAAATGGGAGAGTGTAAGATGCCAACTACTCGCTCTCCTAATTTGGTGACATCTTGCGGTCTCTCATTTCGTTACCTAAATTTTTTCGTAATTTTAAAATCAAGCATACCTTCATCCAAATATCCTCAAAGATGCTCTGACCTCTCAAATGAAATGTCTTAATGTAAGCTTTCTTAACGTCTTTCATGGTATAAGTTTAATAAGTAGAACCAAATCAAGTACATTGTTTTCTGTGGTGTTTGAACTATGTTTACTGAAAGTTAGAGCTTAAATTCATTGGCACTTAGCTTCCTCAAACCTAGTACACAATTCCCCTTACCATTCCCATATACAGTAGTCTCGCGTTAATTGTCTGCGCTCGGGGCTCTGGGGTGGTGCTATTCCGAGAAATCGGACATTAGCGAAAGCCAGTCGCGTGCGCTCTTTTCCATCCATTCACTTGTTTCAAAGTCGTACTACAATAGTACCGATCAGCAGCGGGCGGAAAGGTGGGGACAGTCGCGTGTGTGAGTGCGTTTGTATACCTGGGGCGTGCATAACAGGCGATTAACTAACAGGCAAATAGCGCGAGACTACTGTAGTAGTAAATCATCCATACCTATCCAGAGTCGATAAATGACTGTGTCATTAGCTATAAAATACAATTTAAAAAATGGCCGCGATATTCTCGAGATATAAACAATCAAAATTTAAATATAACCTCAAATATCTTAAAAGATAAAAGACCTTATACTCTGGGCAAAGAGCTCAGTTATTTTAAACATTTTTCATCATATGTTTCCGAGATATTGCCGTTTAAACAAGAAAATGACGTTTTCGTGTATAACAAAAGAAGAAAGATAGCTTATAGAAAATTTAGCATTGGAGAAAATAAGTAAGTGCATGCTCATTCAAATGCATTTACACTAAACCGAACATATTATTTCTAAAATACCAAAATAGTTCACTTTATCGATTTCAGAATGTGTAAAATAGAAAAATTGTTATAAAACAAAAACGGGTAGATAAATCTCAAAATTTCTTTTAAATTCCGAATTTTCATTAAAAAACAAAAAAAAATGAGCATCGTTAGCATAACTGATCAGGTCGTTCTCGATATATAAACAATCAAAAAAATTTTAAAAAAGAAAACGTAACCTCAAATAACTTGGAATATAAAAGTTATTATAATCTGGGAAGAAAACAATCTCAAGCCATTTTACTCAAGTAATCGTGGGCCAAAAAATCTATTTTTTTTTCACAAAATGATTTTTTTTCTTGGATAATAATAAGATGAAGACTTGAAAATTTTACTATTTGGAATATTCTTCTGCATATTAATAATAACCTTAATCTATTTTAAAAAATGTCCATCTTATATTTCCCAGGTATCATTGTTTAAACAAAAAACGACGTTTCCGTGTATAACAGAAGAAGCTTATTTAAAATTTCGGGTCATTTACAAACATCGAAAAAACGCTAAAAAGACAAAAAGACATAAAAAAATAAAGAAAATTATTGTTCAGCCCCCTTCCTTAAAAAAAACCGCTGCCAATTCATTGGCACATAGCTTCCTCAAAATAAATAAATTGTTCCAATATGAATTTCTTTATTCTTATACATTAATTTTAAATTGCTATATTTCTTTTGAATTAAGGTGATAAATATATCTTCTGTATATTATAAAATTATTTCGTTGCCGCCGCCGACGCCGTGTATATATCAAGACACATCTTCAAGTCGAGTCCTTTCAAATGATATATAATTTATCTGGTTTGGGCACGTCATCCGAGCCGGACGTCTGTCGTAAGATTTAGCCTTATTCTTTTAATATATAGATTTTTGATTATCATAATTTTTTGGGTCTTATAATTTTGTTTTTTTATAATTTTTGATGCAATTATGTATGTGTGTGTATTAAACTACCCGCTTGAGAAAAGTTACGTAATAAAATCGCGTAATGAAATCTCGTGACAGAATCACGTAACGAAAAGTTACACGTAACTTTATAAAATAAGAGTTCTATTTCGAAATAAAAGTTACATAACTATTCAAAATCACTTTAGGAAACTATAAATTTCAAATTTAATTGATTAAAAGATTAATGTTTGTTAATTTATTCATATTTACTTATTCAACAATAAAAGCTTGTTGTTAAAAGTTAATTGAATTGTTCGTAATTAATTACAAGTTAATTAACTTGGGAATTATTATTTTCAGTTGTTGAGTATCATTGCCACCAACGCTTTTTTGTATTCAATACAATAGCAAGAACGGAGTTAAAAATTTAGATGCGCCTTTTTTCCGCAAACTTTTTGACATTTCCAGCCAAGTTAATTAATTCGAACGGAATTCAACGAAACGGATCTCGCTGTTCTTCCCCGAAAACGCAGGGTCGAATTTAATTAGTTGTGGATCCGGATTCGGCGAGACGGCTAAACAATCGAGTGAATGAAAATTGAAGGAAGCGAGAGGCAAAAAATAGCTGCGCAATCTCGCGAAACAAGTCGCTAATTGCTTGAAGAATCGGAGAAATGCGCGCCAGTCCCGGGACGACGAGAATCGATCGTGACGGGTTGGACATAAAGCTGCGAAATATATATATGAACAATATAAAATATAGTTGAATGGAAACGGAGAAGAAAGAAAAATGTAGGTCGTCAGGAAGTTTGATCAACCGAGTATGTTTGAGAAGAAAAGTCATTTTAGAGATACAATGAAGAAGTTGATAATTAGAAAAGATATATAAGTCGCGTAATTTTTTGCTTTCGCAAAAAGAACCTTTGTGTATATGTATGCGTGCAATATATATGTTTCATTACAGCCATCTAAAGTACCGTACGTGCAATACATCAAAATGTTAAGAGTAATAAAAATGGCTAGTTTATACCATCTTATGATGGTAAACTTGACGTACCAGTGATATTTCTTCGATGCATCTTTGCGGGTTTCGATGTCTGAAAATATGTCGAATCCCCCAGTACGTCAAATCATCCAGGTACTAGAATGGATAAGCACATCACCCTATATCGGATATAATTAAAGTGGACTCGAGTAGATTCTCGAAAGGCCGTTTTTGTGTCGATAACAACCTATAAAATCCTTTGGATTGAAGATCCGATCTATCAATAGTCCTTTCGTAAAAAGAACGAAAAACGCGTCATGTAAGGGGTAATGTAAAAGAACTCTCTGTCGCACCGAAAGATCTTTTCAAATAGGCGTGCATTTGTGAAATCCACTCCCTTTAGAAATATGCACGTTACCGTTTATCTTTGAAAGCATTAAAAGCGGCCTAGCTCTTCGCAGCAAGAATTAATGTATTATATTAAATATTATGTGGATGTCTGATTTAGCCGTATGAGTGACTATACGTAAATAATGTAGAAATTCTTAGCTTGTAACGCGATAGATACATACAATGACAAGTGCAATTTTTAACACTCATAATACCTGACGAACTCAATGTAATATTCTATAATATGTGGTATGAAATTTAATTTTTATAATTTTTGTGCAATAGAAATAGAGTAACTCTATCTATCTATCTACCCCTCACTCGGCCCACATCAACTGACAGCAATTTTGAAGGTTTGGGATGCCCATCCTAATTAACTGTGAGTAAGTGTGTGTGTGAATGTGAGTGAGCGCGAGTATGTGTCAAGTAGAGTATTTTGCTTCCTCATAGGAAGCTTTGTAATGGTAAACACCCGCTTCCAATTCATTGGTACTTAGCTTTCTCAAACTTTAGAAATTGTACCAATATGAAATTATTTATTCTATTTAATACTGTGGTGAAAAAAAATAACAAGCCTATTGCTTTTTAATATGTCGAGATATATGATTAAATAATATTCCTTACAAATTGAATTGGAAAGGAAAACATAAAAAATATATCAATTAACTATAAAATGCTCTACAGTCGTCTCTTATTTTGAAACTATTAAATAAATTTTTTTACAAGTTATTGGAGTAAACGCATATTATTGTGATAAAACAGGAGTTTTTAAAAAATGTTCTTTACGCACACCTATTAGACAAATCTATTTTAAATTATTCCAGAAAATTTGTAACTATGAATAAAAGTTAATATTTTTGACTATGTTTAAACTCAACTTACGTTTTGAAATAAATAAAACATTTTTTGAACCTATTAAAAAGTATAGCATAGATTATGAAACAATATTTAAATTGTATAAAAACTAAATAAGTTACATTTTTTTTCAATTGTGAACAATCAATTTTGCAAGAGTATAATTGTTGATTAAATTTTATTTATGATTATAAATAAAATATAAATATAATATAATATAATATAATATAATATAATATAATATAATATAAATATAATACTTTTATAAATACATTTTTTCGAATTTTTTTAACTTTGTTCGATTTTATTATAAAAGACAAAATTATAAGACCCAAAAAATTATGATAATCAAAAATCTATATATTAAAAGAATAAGGCTAAATCTTACGACAGACGTCCGGCTCAAATGACGTGCCCAAACCAGATAAATTATATATCATTTGAAAGGACTCGACTTGAAGATGTGTCTGTTCAATGTTATAACTTTCCTCCGTTTTCAGCTCAGATGTTAAAATTCGTTAAAGAAAACATGCGTATCTTATATATATATATATATATATTTGACGATTTTCAATATTTTTTATGTCGCTGAGCAAATCTTAAAATCTATAAAAATTATGCAAAAAAAGTATATTCTCGAAAGTTTGCTCAAACCTGTTGTCGCAAACTACCAGCGTCATCTTACGAACCGTTTCAGTCTTAAAATCCAAGAATCACTCATTCCAGCTAGCAGCTATACCAACGACAAATTCGCATCTATCCTCACTATACTCGCGGAGACAGACGAGCGAATCCGTAATACCTCGATGCAGCAGGCTGCTCAAACAGTAAGAAAGTTTAACGATCCCGACAATGGCCGCCAACAATAACGATAGTTCGATCGTAATGGCGCGGCAGGCATCGGGAGGGCGACAGAGACAGCCAAATAAAAAGAGAGAGAGAGAGAGACCTAGACGCAGAGAGGCAGGAAATTTCCCGAGCCGTGCAGCAGCGAACAACGAAGTTCGTTTCCGGCGCGGCTGACGCGCTGCAATAGAGTGACTAAGGCCGTGATGGCGCACGGCGCCAGATATATAGATATATAGATATAAATATATATATATATATATATATATATATATATATATATATATATATATATATATATATATATGTATAAGCAGATCCATTACTTTTTTTAAAAATCTATGCACATGTGGTTCACGAAAATTTTAGCCAATTTTTTGTGTGAAAGTACATATTAAAAGAAGACTCTTAAAAAGTTTTCAGCCTCTTTTATGCACTATGGTGCCCTCTAGAATTTTTTGAATGTTTATAATTGGCTGAAATCAAGCCATTTGCAAAAAATTCCACAGAGCTTCCATCTCAACCATTTTGAACGCTTCAAAAAAGGATTTTTTTGTCTTTTAGTGTACTTTTAGCAAAACATATTTCTAGTCCAAAAATATGGAAAGGATTATTTTCAAAAACTCATTCGTGCATGCGCATTTTTTTATGTATAGGTTATATTTGATCCTCTACCATTTCTACACGTCACCATAATTTTAATCAAAATAAAACTCATCTTTTTCGTCTTGAAAATACCTTTAATGTATTTTTTGAAAATTTCAGAAAGGTCAAGTGTGATCAGAGTTACAGCTATCTTAAGTTTATGCTTTTTTAAAAATTCGCTAAGTTGGCACTCCTGTAACTTTTTCTCGAAACTCGAAATTTCGCGAAAACAACCGGAAAAGATAGCTGTTTTTATACTAAAACGTCAACAAATTTTCAATCTTGGGACATCTTTCATTCACGAGCTGCAACGGTATCAAAGTACCCATTTTTCAATAAATATCCGTATTTATGTATGTGTAGACTGAGAACAAACTAAGATATTAATGTTAATATATATGGGTCATTCCTGTACTATTTTACAAGACAAGATGGATGGGGTGGCAGGAGAGGGGCAGCTATATGGGTCACCCATGTTTTATATGAAAGTAGGTACCAAAAGAATCACAAAAGAAATTTTTAACCCTTAAGGCCGCTCCCCCCCCCCCCCCTCCCCCTCCCCGTACGGCCTAACAGAGTAGTTTTGAACTTTCGACAGAGTAGTTTTGAAGTATTTTGAACTTTCAACAATCACCAAAAACGGCTTTTTTAAGAAACTTGTACAGAGCTCCTACTATTAGAACGTACCAAAAAAGAATCTTCATCTTTTACAAACATTAAGAAAAAAAATATTAGACCGCCTTGGCAGCTCAAAGTTACACCTGCGGAGCTGAATATAAAAAAAATGTTGTGTTTTTGGGGTTATGTTCGATTGCCTGCCATTATATGAAATCGATACGGAATTATGTCTATCACGTCTCAAATTCTTCGTCTTTAAAGGACCTTTAATTCTATTTTTTGGTAGATTCAAGGCGGTTTCATACGGTATAACCAAAGTTACAGCCATTGAATCGTCAAGTTGGCACCCCTGTAACTTATTCTATTATAACATATTGAGCTATAACTTTCAGGAAAGATAGTTCGAATTACCTGCAAAACAACGCACTTGATTTCATTTTGTATATTTGAGGTCTAGGACGTCTACGATTTTTATTTAGCTTGCTTTTTCAACCTAAAGTAAACGTCATACTATTGAAGCCTGACATAATTTACGTGACGTATTATACATTACGGACAAGTCTGTGTATATTCAAAAAATAGCTGACATTGAGACCTTTAATTTCAGTGATCGGAGCATCTTTGAGGATATTTCGATAAAAAATTACACTTGATTAAAAATTATGATAAAATTTAGATTACCAAATGGGAAACCGCAACTAGTCAACAACTTAGTAATTTAATTTTCGAAATCTCTGAAAAATATCAAAGTTCACAAAGAGAGTAACATGTGATCTATCAAAATACGGTATTAGATAAGATGCATTTGTACCCAATTATAATTGCAAAAAAGTATAATAGTAAAAACAGTCATAGGGCCCAATAAATTATAATGCCCAAAAATTGTAATACCCAAAAAAGTATAATACCCAATAAATTATAATTCCAAAAAATTATAATGTCCACAAAATTATTATATTACCCAAAAAATACTATGCCCAAAAATTTGAATGCGGAAAATATTGTAAGGTCCAAAAATAATAATGCCCAAAAAAATGTTCATAAGATTATAAGGCTTAAAAAATTAGATGGGCCAAAAAATGATAAGACCCGAAAAATGATGAAGATAAATACATTCTAAGGCCCAAAAATTATATAAACAAAAAATCATAAGGCTCAATAAATTAATACACATTAAATTAATGCACATAAAATTGTTCATGAAATTATTATTGTGTTATTTGAAATTTTTTTTGATCATACCTTTTTTTTATACCTCGAGAACGGCGCGGTCATTTTTTCTAAAATGGGTGTGCTCAAAATAATATGATTAATTTAGTGTAAATGCATTAAAAAGAGCATAAAAGTATCTATCTTCTACAACCGCAAATTTTGAATAGGTTCTTTCCTTTCTTTTGTTATAGATAGAAAAAAGTGATATTTAGTTTAAATGGTTATATCTCGGAAATCTATGGCAAAAATCATTCAAAAAATTTTAGATGATTAAAAATTAAGTGAATCTACGTACAATTCATTTTAATAAATTTCACAATGCCGTGAAAGAAAAATAATAAATAATTACTCTGGTAAGGATGATTACTGATCGTTGTATAATTTTAGTAAAAAATAATCTTTTCACAAACCATAGATGATAAAAAAGCACACCTTTTTTGATAATTAGGAATTCAGTGAATCTACGTACTATCATCTAGATAATTACATATAATTAAAATATTTAAAAAATTTTACTAAATTACATAATTACGTGAAAGGAAAATAATAAATAATTACTGTGATAAGGATGATTGATTACCTATCGTTGTGCAATTTTAGAAAAACATTATCTTTTGACAAACCTTGAACGATAAAAAAGCACACCTTTATTGAGCTGTTAATTAGAAAGAGATATAGTACTACAAAATCAATTTATTACAAAAAAGAATTTTATATTGAAACAATTAATTTAGTTTACGAAAGCTAAGTGCAAATGAATTAGCAGCCGTATTTTATTTTATTTTATCACATTTTCCTTTTCAGTAATTTATATATTTTATCGAAATACATAAATGGTTGTTAGGTAAGCTTAAATAACTACCGAAGACTACCGAACGGATATTTTGTTCAAAATAAAGAATAATGACATAAGCGAAGGAATTTTTATTAAAAATTCACAAATATACGTTATAGTCTCTCAATGTCACCTTTTTTTTATTTTTTAAGTTTTGTCATAAATTTTGGATTTGAAAGTCAGTAACTTAAGTCTGTGAATTTTTAATACAAATTCCTTCACTCATGTCAGTTTACTTGTATTTTAAACAAAATAAGCGTTGGAAAAGTTCAATACGATGCTTAGAGCTCTCAAAATCACGTGGAAAATAAAAAAAGAGCAGTTTCTCTTCGGTAACTATTTAAGGTGACCTAAGGACCAAAAAAAAATTTTCCGATACGTTCCGATAAATATATAAATTGAACGAAAAGGAAAATGTAATATACGATGAATAATTCATTCTCACCTAAAACATAACTAATTTAATTAAAATTCAATTTAAAAAATATTCTACTTATATATTAAAAGAAAATGTTATAAATGATTATAAACCTACAGCACAGCAGATAATTTTTTAAATGAAACTTCTTATGGCGCGCCTCCGTATTTTGGATTGGGTATGAAATGATGAGAAGCGTCACGTTCGAATCGTCAGTTAACAACAGATTTGTACAACCAGGCGTGCGGTTACCATGGTAACGGTCAATAAAAGTCGGTAGAGTGTCGGATTCCCACGTTGGTGACCCGACTTCGAATCCTAGTATCTGCCGATTGATACAAGCACCTCTGTAAAAATCGCATGTGCTTTGTTCAAACACATTGCAGATCCCCGTCGTCGATTAGTACCATATGGGAGCACAAATATAGCGACGTCAAAAAAAAAAAACTTCCTCGTACAATCTCCCAGAGTGTTGTGATATTTGCGATGGAAAAAATGGATTAGCATTATTAAAATTAATTAAATCATGCAATATAAATATTTTTAGGTTTATTTAAAAAAATAATGAGTAATAATTTATAGTAAAAGATAATAAAAATTAATAAAGTTTTTAATATAAGAAAAGTGTAGAATATATGAGAAGTGCTAAAATAACAATCCCTTGACTATTATCAAACATCTGTATTTTACTCAGAAATATTATTTGCTGATCTTACATAGTATTTATTCCGGTTTATCATATAGTACCAATCAAACTAAACAATATTCTAAATAAAATTCAGATTTTTGATAATCACATGGCGCCATCAGCTCCATGCGCTATGATTATAACATAAAGTAGCATATTATTAAATTTACTTTTAAGAATGAAGATTGAAATGAGTTTTTACCGTCTTTGATTTTTTAGGATAAGCGTAGTATGGAATATATGCCAAAATGAGAGTCGATTAGTTATTAACAGACTTTTAATAGTACATTATGCATCAAGGGAGTAAAGTGGGCAATGTACGCACTGTGTGACGTTGCCGACCGAGCGAAGCGAGGTCGGCATTTCACACAGTGCATGCTTGCCTACTGTACTCCAGAGGTGCGTATACTACTTTTCACCACACCCCCGTAAAGAAATGACTGTACGCATCTCAGCAGGCCGTACAGTACCCCATGCTCTGCCTAGAAGTAAAGTGACTTGTGTACGCGCGACGCGCTGTTTTACCGCTCGAGACGCAGTCGAGAGCGGAAAACGGCGCATCGCGCATGCGCAAGTCACTTTATTCCCTAGGCAGTCCATGCGGTACTGTACGGCCTGCTGAGAGGGCGTACAGTCAGCACTTTACGCGCAGTGTGGTGAAAATTTTATTATTTTGGTATTTTATGTTGAATACAATCACAATCAGGTAACATAAATCGTTTGTGTACTCTTTCAAAATTATTAATTGAAGCAGAATATTCTTGCGACGAATAACTGATGTTTAGAGTATTTCGAATATCTCAATTTTATTTATAATATTGTTTATGTTGATTTACAATATGATAAACTATAAGAAGAAATTTATTTCCATTACCATAAAAACAATAGCAATATTCAATCAATTAACAGTCATAACTTATTTCAATCTGTATTGTATCAAAATAAGTTATATTGCACCACAATACAATGTTAAAATATTTAAATATTACAAATTATCTTAATCTCAACATAATTTAAATAATTAATTTTAATTTTGGATAATGATATGTGATCTTTACGAGTATATTCTTTAGAAAACTATTATTCGCCAACGTTTTCGGGAGTATATTTTTCCTCCCCTTATCAAGGCTTGCGAAAAAAAACCCTAAACCAATTGTTTAAGACCCAAACAGATTGCACTAAATTGACTAGAGATGTTATTATCTAGTCGAGCCCTACACCTCTCTTATTCCCAGGTGAGCATAGAGGGGCGGCGGGAAAATGGTACGGCCGCAACGCTCCCTCATGCTACCCAAGAATCGGACTGATAATTAATTTTAATATAAAGTGTTACACTCATACAAATTATCATAATAGCTCCTATTTCAGCCACTAATTTTAGCCGGAGATTTCAATGTTAACTTTGATGATGAGAGAGATAAAGCCAAATTATAAATGAATAATGATCTACAATGTTCCATAATCATTTATGGAACAACGTTCTATGCAGTATTTTCAAGATTTACACATACAATAGAATGGAAGAGAAACTGCTCTATTTCATCTTCCACATAATTTTGAGAGCTCTACGCATCGGACTGAACTTTTCCAACGGTTATTTTGTTCAAAATACAAGTAATTCTAACATGAGCGAAGGAATTTGTATTAAAAATTCACATACTTAAATTACTGGCTTTCAAATCCAAAATTTATGACAAAACTTAAAAAATCAAAAAAAAGGCGACATTCAGAGACTATAACGTATATCTGTGAATTTTTAATAGAATAATTCTCTTTGGTAGCTATTAAGCTGATCTAACGACCAAAACAATTTTTTCCGACATATTTCGATAATAAGTTTTCAAACCCCTCTTAATTATTGCATGTAAAGAAACTAGAAAGAATAACAATTATTAATAGTAAAATTAACTTTTTATCTTTTCTACAAATACATTCATTTTAATATTTAATAGTTAGTGTACTAGAACTGTAAACTTTGGTATTAAATATCTTTTTGAAATGCCTCGCAAGCTATTCTACAATTTTGTTAGTACATCTAGATATATTTTTAAGCATAATTTAAGAGAAAAAAGTTCTCCCTACAAAGGTTCGTGTGCGTTAAAGGTTTAAGGCCAGTGTATTGTGTTCCTCCCAACAAATCGGGATTAGGGTAAACCATATATCCCGGAATATATTATGTGTAGTGTATAACAAGGCGACCTACCACCTATATATGAACTCCAATCTTTTGGAAAATTTAACGATCTACTTGGCAGGATTTAACCATAGAATTGTAATGAGTGATGTGAATGCAAACATGTTGTCGTCCTCACAATATGCGTCGTTTGTTAAGGAACTGACATGTGAATTAAACTTAAATCTAGTCGAGCATGGCACGACTCACCTTGTCGGAGAACCTCAGACATCATTGGTGTGATTTTTACTGATGACAATGATGTCATTGCTTAGCAGGATTAAGGCTGCGATACCTAAACACATTTTGAAGTCAGCAGATGTGCTGCAAATCAACTGTATTAAAAGAATGTGTAATAAGAATATTGTAATATGTGACGTAATCCTGTGATTGATACCTGTGATATATTTACCTAAGAAAATGATTACTAAGTATTGGGTAATCTTTATGTATGTATGATTGTACAGAATATTTAACTAGCAAAAAATAAATATTTTATCTTATTCACGTCCACCCAGGTCCAGATGGATTCGTCCGAGTCGTGAAGGCAAATACTACGGACAGCGAGTTCACCAAGCCTATGACCAAGTTCCTACGCCTACCCGTGACCTTTCCAGCCACAATACGTGCTGACTAAGCACCTGATCAAGATCGGCCTAGATGGTGAACCACGGCGGGCGGCGACTTCAAATTGCATCGTTGCAGGAACGAGGCGGGTGGCTTTGTACGATTTTCTACATTTCAATTCGCCGAGGGCTGAGCTTGAAACGACGGCCGTCCGATAGCGCTCGGCATGCTCAGCTCAGCGGTATCTCTCCGGCTCGCCGCTCGAGCTTCAATGCCGAGTTATGCTGCTCTCGAATCAACGACTGACGATTCGGGCTGACAGCTTCACGATAGCCATCGTAAATCGAGCTGCCAACTCCGGATTAACGCCAGTGCTTTTTCTTGTGATTTCTTAGTTTTTCAGTGCATGAATACAAGTTTTCTTGTGTGTTCAATAATCTCTACCCTGTTTCCAGATAGCTTGAGCGCCTGTGACTTCATTGTAATTTACATAAACGACTAGAATCGTAAAAAATAATAGTTTTCGATTAAACCGTGAAAACATTTTCTTTTAATATTGTAACTTCTACACAATTTAAATATTTATAGGAAATAAATACAAAGATTTAGGTTACGGCAGAAATGACGGAATGCTATGCTTCTGTTTTACACTTTTTTGCCAAAAGTCTGGGATCGTCTCTGTAGCAAGACTTTTGCAAGACATTCTGAGCCAGACTTATACCAGACTTGCCCCAGACTTATTTTTTACTCGGGTAATGTCCAATATCATGTAGGAACGACCTAAAAAACTCGATTTATTTATTTAAAGATGCCGGTCACTCAAGATTCTATTTTCCTCAGATTGAAAAAATATATATATATATATTTTGCTATATTCTTCTTCATTGTTTAAAAATACACTAGTTTAAAAAATGTCCTGGCGATATATCTTCAAAATTGAAAAATTTCTTCAAACATTTTCATCATAAAGTTTAAAATGAAGAAATTTGTAGACTTGATTTAACTCAAACTAAAAAATAATAACACCGTAATTATATTAAATTATTATAAAAAAATTCGATTTTTTAGTATTGTTTTATTAATTATTGTATATCTAGAATTAATAATATTTTTTTAACGTCATTTTAATGTACAATTAACTTATAAAAAAAATTTAAAAGTTACTAGTTACTCTTAAATAATTAACTAGTTAAGTTAAAAGTTGTGTGGTTGCAAAGACTAACTAAGTTAAGTTAAATGTTACTAATTTTTTAACTTTTTAACTTAACTTGTAACTGTTTAACTAGTACTTAAAATGTAATTTATTAAAAAAAATAATGAAGTTACCAAAAAGTTACAAGTACAGTAACTTAACTTTGTAACTTCGAAACTTGTAACTACTTACTACCCAACACTGGAAATAAGCATTTTTGCAAGTATTTTTATTGTATTTGCGTGGATTCCGCCCATTCCTCCAGTTTTGATTTTTAATTGTTCAATAATTTGTCCCATTTAATCCCATTTTTAATTTTAAAGTGACTATCTATTTTTAAGCTTAATGGCGACGGACCCAATCTTTTGACTTTTAATAGACATTATAATGATATTTTGATAAGAACACATTTAATTTAATAAGAAAAACTATTAAAAATTAGGATTTTCATTCACAAATTTCACTGCTCCTTATGTGCACTTGTATTAAAACAAATTAGTCCGACGACACTAACAAAAGCACACTTTTCTACGTAAAATTTGACGATTTTCAATATTTTTTATGTCGCTGAGCAAATCTTAAAATCTATAAAAATTATGCAAAAAAAGTATATTCTCGAAAGTTTGCTCAAACCTGTTGTCGCAAACTACCAGCGTCATCTTACGAACCGTTTCAGTCTTAAAATCCAAGAATCACTCATTCCAGCTAGCAGCTATACCAACGACAAATTCGCATCTATCCTCACTATACTCGCGGAGACAGACGAGCGAATCCGTAATACCTCGATGCAGCAGGCTGCTCAAACAGTAAGAAAGTTTAACGATCCCGACAATGGCCGCCAACAATAACGATAGTTCGATCGTAATGGCGCGGCAGGCATCGGGAGGGCGACAGAGACAGCCAAATAAAAAGAGAGAGAGAGAGAGACCTAGACGCAGAGAGGCAGGAAATTTCCCGAGCCGTGCAGCAGCGAACAACGAAGTTCGTTTCCGGCGCGGCTGACGCGCTGCAATAGAGTGACTAAGGCCGTGATGGCGCACGGCGCCAGATATATAGATATATAGATATAAATATATATATATATATATATATATATATATATATATATATATATATATATATATATATATATATATATATATATATATATATATATATATATATATATACGCTTGCGTACCGGGTACCTGTATGTATGTATTCCTATGGCTTCGCTGCGGAGAAGCGCGTGCGCGCGCTTAAAACTTCACTCGGAACTCATCGTTATGTTTGAACTCCCGCGCAGTCTATCTCCGTTCTGTCTCCATCCTCGATGCGGTGCTGCGTCTGTTTCGCTCGCTTGTAATCTCTTCTTGTAGTTCTTTTGGTCCAGGCCAAAATGGAAACTTTCGCTTGGTGGAAATGGATTTCGGAAGCACGCGGTTACTTTTGCTGCGTTTTTTAGCGTGATGTTAGGCAATAGTTTTCAAATTAACGCGACTGCGGACGTGCTTGAAATTTTGAGAAGTTTCTCTTATAATCTATTATAATACCTTTTATTCAAATAGTTGGTTAACCCATTGTGTCCTCAATTATATTGAGGAAGTTGGTATAATAACTTAAGTGTGTCTCAATTAGTTATAGATATTCAGGGTAACTAATTTGAAATCTGAAGTCAGATTTTATAAATTGAAACTAGATGAAACAACATAGCGGAATCAATATGATGGACAAAAAACTCGAAACTGGATCTATTGGATTCCTTTTATATAACAACATTTGTTAAATACTTTTATGAAAATGAAATTGAAAAGTATTTTTCGTCGCCTCTCAGCGACAACTTTGTGCCCCCTGTCTCGCTGGCTCTTCAAATATCCTCGCCCTTCCCCCCTCCCTGAACACTCTAGTAGACTGATTTTCGAAAATAACACTTAAGAGGGTTTAGCCCCCCCCCCCCCTAAACAGGGGGTACCATCTGGATAATAGATACCACATGCTTAGGGGGGCCTAAATACTACGATTGCCTGATAATGCAGTCTAACAGGCGTGTGTTTACACCGAGTCAACTCTTACTGCGAACCACACGCGGGCAAAAAAATCTACTTTTCACCCTTGGTACACAATATACTATTGTACCATCTTATGACGGTCAATTCCTCATTCCTGTTTTCTGCTATCTTTCAAGAGGTTAGAAGAATGTTATCAACATATGTCATTTTACTAACGCCTTTGAATATGTCATATGTAAACACAACTGATCTCTGAAATGAACTATCTTATTTATTGAGTTTCTCTATACGCGTTCTTGAATTGTTTTTTGCTTGCATAAATAAAATATGCGTATAATATTTCAAGAGATATGGCAACGTTAAAGAAGGTTGACAACAAATTTTATAGATAATCCGCACATAGTAAGTGCAAATTAAACTTTGTAAGTATACTAGCAGTTACTATACTTATTTGGCACATTGAAATATGACAAAGTTAAGCAAATTTTCTTTTGGTTTTCAACAAGTTCTTGGCAAAGCGGATCACCTCAACTACCTTAGATATGAGAATAACATAGATTTTCAAGAAATATTTTAAATTGGTTATAATTAAATAATATTAGTAAATTCTTTTTTCATTAATAATTTGTCTGTATTCTAGTTGCATCGAGTCAAAGGAAACTGAATTATTACATTCATATACACATACCTACCACAGTAAATCATTGTTTTGTTGGAAGGATTTAGTTTTAATGAAATAAAATTTAGAAGATAAGTATACAAATTAGATTATTAAATTAACACTAGCCTTTACGAACTTTCTCTAATACTTTTTCTATTAGCTTATAAATATAAAAGTAAGAAAAACAGAGATTTTTTCCTTGTGAAGAAACTTTCATCATTTGTCTTTCAAATAAATTTATATACTTTAATACTGATTTTAGTACTGATGTAAGTAACTATTTTGCGGCAAATCAGAGATGTGTGGAATATAAATTCATACAGTTACAGATCCAGTTCCTGATCAGTTAAGAGCAATTCCTAACTTGAACACGTATTTTTAAGCTGTAAATAATTGTTTCTGAAGTCTGCAACGGACTGCATTGTCAGAATACATCCCGACACACACCGAGACGCCTGCAGAACTGCAACCGAATTACTGCTCTCACGTGGCTGTACTTACTTGCTGCATACAAATAAATATTATCTTATTGGTTTTAATCACTTGTTTTTGTTATATTTTTATTTTTGTTATATTTCTTTTATGTCACCTTTTTGGTATCGCAACGGGATTTAATATGAGTCGATAAAAATTATAGGGTTCAACAAAAAAAAACTTCAAAAGTTAATGTAAAGTTGTTTAGTTTTTATTAATTACCTTTATACTACTTAGCCGCTTAGAAAATGGTAAAGAAGAAAAATCATTTAGAATAAGTCATAGTACATATAAACAATATAATCTAATTTGTTTGTAAACATTTAGTAAATTTACCTATTGCATCATACCGCCTTAATCTACATTCCGGTCAATCTTATCTATTTATCCAAATTTTAAGATGCGTGAAATATAATAGTGCACCCATAAATTTATTTGTGCTATTTCCGCCGATCAGATAGCAGCGCAATTATCCGCATAAAAGACTTTCACGGACAAGACTCCATCACGGCACGCAGGAAGCGGCAAATCTTCTCCAGGCGTCAAGGAATTGCGATATTTTTTCTTTTTGTGTACGAGCAAGGGACGATACGTCCTTCCTTCTTGAATTTACAGAGTCAGGATGTCTGCTTTCTACAAATATTTCGGTAATATAATAAGTTCACGGTGTAAGGCCCCGGGATTACCCTTCGGAGGAAACCGGGTGAAACAACTATCAGTTGTTTCCGTGTCTAGTTTGCTATGTTTGGCGTTAACCGATGTGTAAAATCTTACATCCTGGCATACTGGTGAACGATATCCCTGGATATCGTAGCCAATAGTGTACAGGGTTGCTCGCATCCATGTTACAGCAAACCCACACCACTTGTTTTATATATCCGCGGTTTCCGTTTTTTGAAACGTTCTAATCACATCTCGCCACTACACGATATTGGCAAACTCGTGAATTTTTTATTCGTGTAAGCGCCGAGAATGCGATAGAGTATTTATGGGTTGAGCCTTATTCATCGATTCATCGAGCAGATGTCGCTCCATTTATAATATTCTTTTATAATAAACAATTGACAAAATAATTTGATTATAAATCTAATTATTTTGTTATTATGCAAAAACACCACTCTTTCCTACTCATACGGTTTACTTTAATATATATGTAATTA
The DNA here is from genome assembly GCA_949152435.1 of Gastracanthus pulcherrimus. Lineage (NCBI taxonomy): Eukaryota > Metazoa > Arthropoda > Insecta > Hymenoptera > Pteromalidae > Gastracanthus > Gastracanthus pulcherrimus. The sequence continues at coordinate 14,560,254 of OX424575.1, forward strand.
TAAATAATATTTTGCAAATTCTCTTAGAATACTGGCGATCAATACGGCTTATTCTCAGGATATCTATGGTGCATTTTTTTTTGATAATTGATAAACTTATTATATTGATTTAACTTATTATTATCAGATATCCCTCGTTTGACTGATCACTGCTTATACATATTTATTTATTTAATAAAATCTTGATTAATTTGCACCAATATATCTATATACTGTAAGTATATGTACCTAACCCACAGGTAGCAAGTCTGCAAAAAACTTTGTGTAACAAGTTTAAAATAACATTTTATGTTTAAGAGAATAATCAGGAATTGGGTCCTAATCAGGAACTGGGTCTGTTATGGTACAAGCAGAAAGTATTTTTTTAAATCGGACTATTGATAATTTGATCGTATTATCAGAATAAAAAGTACATCGCAACATACAAAAAATATCGCGGCAGCGATATGTAGCAGGCTGCGCTTATAACTGTTTCGAACATCCACAAGGGTCAGGCTGTCTGGCAGGCAGTCCATCAGAAAGCGAATCGAACTTTCGTTGAACGGTTTGTAGTTCATGATGTCCAAGACAGTCTTGGAGAATTCACCGTTAGCTTTGAACATAGTTGTCAAGTATAAGTGTGATTTTAAAGGAAAAATGGTTGATGCAATTGACGAACAATTCGCCTTGCTAGCACACGCTTTACTGATTCTGAAGCATTGCTTCCTACATATATATAGCAAAGTGGGAAGGGTGTAAAGGTAGCTGCAAAGGGTTTGATGTCGTTACATTTTTCTTAGAAGAACCCTTAATTATAACAACATATAGGTTTATTGTACATTGTCAATCCTATAATACCTTAGTACATCTGAGAATTGAACATCTATATGCTATTATTAACCATTCTAGGAAAGGTAGTTATTGTACATTATAAATCCTATTATACCTTCCTAAATCTAAGAACAGAACTAGAATGGTTAAAAATTCCCAAAATATTTCAAATTTGAAAAGTAGACACAAGAATTATTAAAATGTAATTAACCCTTTGTAGCTTAGTGGCTATTATGATAGCCACCTCTTTCGTCTAAGATTTTTATGTATAAAAATTTTATTTATAGGTGTATATAAATGATTTTACATTCTTCTATTAGCTAAGAGGTTTCTCTATAATACAGATTAACAAAAATTGAAATTAGTAATCAGCGACCCCAAAAACGCCCGAGTAACAATTTTCAGTTTAAAATATTGAACAGAAAAATGTGGGCCACAAAGGGTTGATCGAGGTACAAAATTGGTTTGCCATAAATGATACGATTAGAATAAATAATCAAGTTCGTCTCTGCTATAAAATTGTTTTTCTGCGAGAGTATAGTTTGTATGTCAAATTATAACCTAAAACACATCTAAATTCGAACCTTTCTAATCGGGTAAGTGTTATTGTTATAAGAGATATTTAATAAACCAAAAGTATTTGGAACTTTTTACCGAATAGAATCTTTACAAAAATTGATAAACAATAGGATATTAAAGTATAGAAATTATTACGGTTTAAGTAATTTAGATTTTTCTTAAATATTTTAAATAATTTTTTTAGTGCAGTTTAATGTAATTTATAAGTATATATACTCATAGATCGTATGCAATTTTACATAAAACAACGTAACTCAAATTAATAATACATACAGTACTTTATGCCCATCTCAACTGTGGCCACTTTTTGACTTGGAAAGCGGGACTAATGGACTGTTAAAAGACAATATTGTTAAAAGATAATCGAAAATCAGGGTTATTGGTAGAACTTGATGAAATGAAGGATATTGGACTAGTTTCTAGTGAAGTCACTTTTTTCCCGCATTTGCGGGCAAAAAGTGTAATTTTGATCTCGCTTTTCAGGGAAAAAAGTTTATAAGTTTCACGCATTGGCAAGTAGTATTTATGACGGGAAAGTGTCTTTTATTGTCTATCTACTACAGTGCTACATATATCGATGTAAGAATAGTAAGTGTATGGCGAAGTGTCTTACCTTCCACATGAAATATAGTATTTTTTGATAAAATAATCAGTTTTATTAAAATGTTAAAAACGAAAAAAATTTTTTTGGTAGTTTTTTCCGAGATGTATAAAAAATAGACGCAAATTTTTTAAGTGCGCATAATTTCCTTTCAATTTATGTATTTTAAAACTATTCTTAAGCTGTTATTAAGAAATAAAAGGAATGGATGGCGTATATTGTTGTATGTAAAGTTATTAGTCATTGTATTATATTATAAAATTATTTTTAACGTTGAGTTGAAGATAAGATTTTTCATTATTTCATTAATTCTGGTATTTTATTTTTCCGATAATTATGAAAATATATGTAGTATGTGAAAAAGTGAGTAGTTGAAAAAAATACGGTGTGTATCACGGGAAGAAAAATTATTTCAGACTCGGGTGAGGTATTTTCAACATTCGTCTTTGTGTCGGGCAACTTCGGCGCTCTCGACTTCGACTCGTTCTGAATACCTCACCCTTGCTATAAATAACTCATTTTCTCCCCTAGTTGCACAATGTACTATTAGACACTTATTTTGCATAATGAAAATGTTATATGTCTCTTAAACATATCAAAGCTTCTAAGGTACATGTAAATCATATGGGAGCTCTTGAATTAAAATGCTTATTTATTTATCTATTTATAATTATACAAACTAGCGTTGTTGTCCTTTTAATTTGATTCAGTTTCATTTTCGCAACCAAGTCCGGATTGATTATACATTTTGTATTACAGATATATCTCATGTTTGGGCAGCTTTGGATGCTTTTACCATGCAAAGTTTTCATTTGAGGTACCAGGTAACAAATTATAATGTTTCAGCAAGATCTGTGACCCAAATCCCTGATATTCTTGTAAGTCTCAGTAAAAATACCACCTGTACGTATCACATAAATCAGATGAGCAGCAGTTAAAGAAGCAGATAAAAGATGAGCAGTAACCAAAGTAACAGCCACAAGTGCAAGACCAACAACAACAACAGTCACATAAGCAACAACAATAGCCTCAACTACAGCAGTATATAGTACAGCAGTAACCCACACTGCAGCAGTAACAACAGCCCACAGTACAGCCGCAATATCCTATATTGCAACAATGAACAGTCGTCCGCGACAATATTGCTTACTAATGCATCACAATTGTCACATGCATTAACGACAATGATGTCACCAATATAGGCGACGCCGTCTATGCAGCCAATATCGCCACATATATTGGCAAACCGGATCTATGCAGCCAATATCGCCGTATATATTGACAAACCAGAAAGCGTCTCCGCAGTCGCAACTGAGGATGCATTATCCCACAAACTAAATAGCTCATTATAATCGTTTAATGTGACTCTTATATTATATTTCTTAAGACTCGGTAAACTGCTTAATATTTTATCTTATTGTGTTTAAATTAATGTCATTAACTGTCTTTTATTAATTTCAAACATCGACACAAGCATGCACCAAGCTGTACCTACTCCCGTACAACCACGTCGTTGCTACCGGTCCACTCACTTCCATCTCATCGGCCGGCTGGATACACACGCACTGGCCCGAAGATACGCGGATATTCTATTAGGGACTTAGCAGCAGCGTGCAGGAGCCGGCGCCAACTTAAGAGCCCAGGGTCTACCCGCGCCGCCAAGCAACAGGATTAGCCCAACTATTCACGAGAAATTAGGTGTACGCGCGCCCGCTCGAGCTCCAAGGTGCACCCCTCGCACCGCTATTCCAGGTGCATGGGGGTGTACGTGCGTGCGTGTCAAGCGTACGTTAGGGTCTTTACCGGCGAGGGAGGCAGATGCGGAGAGGACCTTGTCGCGCCGGGATATTGCACTCTCGGATCCTTGTAGCGACGCGCTAAGCCTGAGAGTTCGAGTTAGCGTATACACACACATTCGATTCACGAACATGCTTGTTTTGCGCTGGCTGTTAGATCTGCTGGTGCGTTGGTCAGCGCTGTTTTGTTGCACATTCTCTTTTTTCTGTTTCGTTTGCGTACGTTGACGATTGGAATTTCGCGCTAATGTTTTTTGGATGTTGCAGGCGTTGATGAGTGCAAATTTAATTTAAGCTTTGACTTTCGTCAGCGGTAGAGATTTTGTTAAACTGCAGTACAAGCTAAATCATTTATTTTTTATTTTTTAATAACAGTTTCTACTTTTCAGATTGCTTAAAATAAATACAAGTACAATAAAAAGAATAACAATAAACGGTTCATTTAAAAACAAAATTTTCAATCACTTTAAATTAAATACGTTTTTGTATATTAAAGAAAACGAAGATTAGTTATACTAAAAGTAATAATCAGACTATAAATAATTTAAATCCTGTTTGTACTACTTCTGACTACCGTTTATACTCATACAGTAACATAAATAGTCTACTCAATCATTCTTGAACGCATTTCTCTTATATAATCAAATAATATAAACAAAGTTTGTTGAGAAATTAATTAAGCGCTTTTCTGTTTGCTTTCTCAAAGAGAAAGCTTTCTAACGATGTTTTTTTTTAATTCTGAGATTACGATGTATTTCGAGGTTTTTGAGGTCGCTGAATCGAAATACATAGGTTTTAAAAAATGTCTGTATGTATGTGTGCGTGCGTGTGTGTGTGTGTGTGCATGGGTGTGTGAGTGTATGTATGGATGTGTTCCAATTTTCTGGTCATCATAACTTTTGCAGAACACTGTATTTCCGGCTGAAATTTTACGGGCATATCAGATATGACCCAACATAGAACTGATTAGATTTTGGAGCTAAATAGTCGAAACTTAATTGCTTATTCTCAACGATATTGAATTTTGAAAAAAATTAAAAAACTAAATTCTTTTTTTATTGTTTTATGCATTTTATATGCATTTTAGCTGCAGACCAGGCTTCAAAGGTTGCAAAATTCCTGTGTGAGATATATATGTGGTGTTAGAAAGGATGAGCATGTCTCTCCCTACAGGAGGAAACTGGGCTGGTTGACTGTGGAGATAAGAAGGGAGTATTTTGCGGCGGTAATGCTTTATAAAGCAGTTGTCATGGGACAGCCTCCGTACCTTGCGGCCCTTTTTGAACAAAATCAGTCTAGAACCTCAGGTAGGGATCCCAAGGAAATAAAAATTCCAGGGTCGCGTACTGATGTTGGCCTGTACTCCTTCAGAGCCCAAGGTGCTCGCCTCTGGAATTCGCTCCCCCGCGCTATTAGGCATCTTCCGTCTCTAAATAAATTTAAAACGGCAATACGTCGGCATATTATTGAAACCTGCGACGAATGAAATGTGTTCTGTGATAAAAATTAACTGTGTTATACTGCTAAGTAATTAATTAATTAAGGTATATTGTGACGTGATTAAAATTAACTGTGTTATACTGCTAAGTAATTAATTAATTAAGGTATATTGTGACGTGATAGTTAAGACTACTGACATAAACTGTGCATTTATAATAAGCCTATGTGATGAAATCTAACGATGAATCTGTGATATGGATACAAATTTAATTTAATGTATCGCAACTATGTATATTTGATGTATATTTTTGACTTGTGCAAAATAAATCTTAATCTATCTATCTATCTATACGTCAAAAATATCAAAACATTCGTAAAGTAGACGTAATTTCTTTTAGATTGGTGTGTTTTACAATATCCTTAAAGATTATTTTGATAAAAAATTGCGATTTTTAAATTTTAAAATTTGTAAAAATTTGAAAAACAAATTTTGTCAATTTATACGTTTGCTTTATCAAAAAGATGCATATATTTGTAAAGTTCATATCATTTACTTTCGATTGGTGTTTCTCACACATACATGAAAATGGTTTTTGTTAAAGAATTCCGATTTTGAATTTACAAAATCTGTTAAAATTGGAAAAAAACATTTTTATTATTTGAAACGTGTGATATGTAAGAGAAAATGTATATATCTGTAAAACTTTCGTGATTTACTTCCAATTAGTGTATTTTACAGTCACTTTAAAGTGGTCTCTTTTAAAGAAATGAGATTTAAAATTTTTTAAAATTCAGAAAGAAAGTTACTGTAAATTTATATTTTATAGAAGTAAAAAATGTACTTATTCATAAAGAAAACGCAATTTCCTTACAATGTATATATATATAACAATTCTATTAAGTTATTTTTGTGAACGAAACACGATTTTAAATTTTGAATATGCATCATATATGATCACAATATGTTGTCATCATCACTTAGAAATGCATTTGTATACTTTATTAAACTGTAGATTTATTAGAAATAACTCAGCAGAGAACTGATTAAATTTATAAGTCACCAATTTACTATTATTATTATTATTTACTTTAAGAGCGTAGTATGGTATCTTCACTCTTTACAGTCCCAGCGTGTACTATTCCATTCAAATTCTCAAGAAAATATCGTTGCATAACCAGAACCGGACGACGTCGCGTCCACGTAAGTAGCGTAGTCCGCGTATAGTCAGCCGACCCGCGGTACTACTATTGTATGCGCACCTTCGATCCCGCGTGAGTTAAAACGTTTTATCAACGATAAATTCCATCCGCGTTCGTACATATACGTATACGAGATGAAAGGTAGTGCAGACGATTGCTCCACTCTTGGCCATTAGCCGTGTTGCTCGAGTTTCTGCGGCGAATAAATTTTCGCTGAATTATATTATGTGCTTGCAAAGGTTTTGTACCATAGACGCCTGTAGATGTTTTAAAGTTCATGACTTTTGATAGCCGACCTCAATAAGAGGATAAAATTATTTACGTTTCGTAAATCACCTCCAACTGTTCAAAATAAATCGCGTATAAAATATCTACCAAACTTTCGTTATGACTGAGAGATATAAGACAGGTGAGGAGAAAGGCCTGATTAAATATAAAAGCTAGAGGTTCAAGTTTATATTGATTTTGTACACGCCATCTAGTAGATAAAAGGAATACTACAAATAGTGTATGGTATGTACAATAAACATTAACCTTCTCTTTGGCCTTTCGCATAAGCATTTTTTCACCAATACTAGCATACTGCTCAGTAATACAACCTGATCAACTAGTAACTCTACCGTATACACAATACCAATCCACTCCATAAACTTTGAAATAGCATCGCTCGAAATATACACGCTGTCGCAATCGCAATCATTCAGTACCTAGCGAACAAACGAAAGGACCCGCATTGTTTATGATATGTACCTCGCGTTTGCCAATGTCGCACCAGTAGCAGCACAGTCAGAGCAAAAGAGAGAGGGGGTGCACTTTGATTCCCAGCGGAGAGGGGGTAGCGTAACGTTTAGAATTATGGGTTAATTAAATCGGCGACGAAGCCTATTAGCGCTTTCGTGCGGTGCTAGTAGCAGCAGCACTAATTACCGGTTTACGCAGGCGCGGCAGGAGCGATCCGCGATCGCGCGACATTCGCGTCCAGAGAGAGCCTATAATTTTGCGTCCCTGATGCGCGAATGAGAGAGAGGGAATTAATGTGTCAGGTTGATTTGTATTCGGATGAAGGAACTGTGCGCGAGAGCTGTGTTTTAGGCTGGAATTGATGAATTTTGAGCAAGGGTGAGTGTAATAAAATTATGATGATGAAGGTTTATGCAATATCGGGGAGTAATGTAACAGAAAGAAGTTGGTATACGTGGAATTCTGTTTTATTTATTTTATATTTGACTCCTGAATGATTATCACTAAAATTTGAAAGTTATGAATCTATTGGCCTCAAAAGCCAATATGATTTGGAACTACTTTCTCTTATTATAACTGTCACATTATACTTCGTTTATCAGTATAATATTCAATTCCCCCTTTACTATCATAAAATATTCTTTTTATTACAATTACTTATGCTACTCGGTGAATGAATGAGAATTTCATTTAAAGAATAACTACGAACTAAATTAGTTAAATAACCGCTGCTAACTGCCTTAGCAAAATGTTTTCTCAAAGAGAGGTCCTGATTAATCGATTTAAGGAATCTTATAATGAAAATTCGCTATTAATAAATTAATGCTATAACTAATGCACTAGATACAAGCGCTTAGGTATTGACAGTAATAAAAATTAAAGTATTAAAAGAGAAAAAAAATTTTCGCTTTAAAATTTATTTTTAAAACTAATATTTTGTTATTATATTACTAAAATAACTTTAAAGTTAATATAAGATATATCAATCGAAAGGATATTACGTCAACTTTATGAAGACGTACATATTTTTGACAATTTCAACGTATAAAATGACAAACAATTTTTTTTTTAATTTTTACAAATTTTTAAAAATTAATATTTTTGCTAAAAAATGAGTTTAATATTATTCATTCAACTTCAAAATATAATCAGTTCTAAGTACAAAGATATGTAATATGCCTGGAAATTTTCAGCGCGTGATATGCTTCCCTTAAAGAGTTATGGTGGATACAAATTTTGGTTTTATACATTCATACAGTTATACGCACACATATACACATACACACATACACACATACATACATACATACCTACATATATACGTACAGACAGACGTTTTTAAAAATCTATTGTAAACCTACTTTTATTTCTGTTTTTTTTTTTTTTTTTAATTAACGTCGCCATGTTTGTGCTCCCATGTGGTGCTAATCGACGACGGGGGTCTGCGGTGTGTTTGTAAACAAAGCACATGTAATTTTTACAGAGGTGCTTGTATCAATCGGCAGAGACTAGGATTCGAACCCGGGTCACCGGCGTGGGAATCCGACACTCTACCGACTGAGCCGCCGCAGGCCCCGAAACCTACTTTTATGACTCAGGAACCTCGAAAATCTTTTATCATCATTACAAAGCTTTCTTTTTGAAAAAGCAATAATATAGTTTGAATTTACATGTAAAATATTATCACTATAAATTTCAATCAAAACATAACAAAATTACTGGAGTTATTATTGTACAAGTACCGTGTATTTTTTGATATTTAGGTTTTTTCTTAGAAAACGATGAACCTTATTACTCAAAATTTACAAAAACATAGTTCTATATCAAAATTAGTTTCGGTAAAAACTTTATTGAATTATACATTATAGTTTTCGAATTATAGAGTTTCAAAGAAAATTCTTAATCATACAGTATAACAAATAAAGAACAACACAATTAGCATCATATCTGGTCTTAAATTACAAATTTGATGAGTTCTTTATTTTATAAAAAATACTGTTTTCAAAAAACATTACTTCATTGAAAGTTTTTCGAAAACACACACAGACACACAAAATTAAAATAAAATGTATTAACAACAATGCTTTTAATTCTCTGACAAAGCTTTGTTTCGATACACTTTTATTGAAATTTTTTAGTATAATTAAGTATATAGTACAGCTGGCCGTACAACTAGCATATATAGTACAGTTTTCGGATAATCCGTGGTGTCATTAAAGATATCTTTAAGGTTCTGTACTATAAAAATCTATTTTTTTACATAACTTGTTAAGAAGTATGGAAGAGGGTCTATATAAGCTCTATGTACACGCTTTTATTTTACAATGCATTAAAAATAGAAACATCTAAAAAATAAATTTGAGCTTGTATAATTAAAATATTGAAATCAGTATTAATCATTAAAATGATTAATGTAAGTACCAATGAATTGACAGCATTTTATTCTAATTAGAAAATACATATTGCAAATACTATCTCGTAATGCATGCTAAAACAAAGATTTACCAAACTACTACAATCACATTTTTAACCTAATGTTCGAACACATCACGCGCGAGATCGATCACGGCGATTGGTCTAACGAACGACTCTCCGCGCAGCAATGGCTGAGCGCCGCAGCTTTTCGCGAAATTTGTAAGCGATTCCGTGGGGCCGATAACGCGCGCCGTGCCAGGCCGGATTGAGTTAAATCGATCGTTAAACTGCAGCGGCATCCCTCCTGCGGCGAAAGAGCCATTCGGTACTTTGGGCGATTTGTCACCTCATGATGGGGATCGTTGAGTGAATCATTTCGGCCGGTTAACATCCGACGTTCTCTTTATGGCCGGATAAAAATACTGCTTTTAATGGTCGGTTTAATCACTTTTTTCATTGTTAATTTTAATTTTATTAAAATTAATGTTATAACCAAATCGTTAATATCCTTTGCAACTTAAGTTTCTGTTTGAAGATTCAATAACTATACGCGGCTGGATATTTTAACAAACATTCAAGCATTTTTTTTTCTGATAACAAATGTTAAACATTCATACACATAATGACAGCGCAATAATAATTTATAATGAAAACAAATCATGCAAGGAAGATGTGATATGGAACAATTTTTAATGATTATTAAAATATATCTATTAATAAAAATGTTTATTTTGTATACAAAAAATTATGTTTAATCAATTTTAAATAAATTCGAGGACTGTTGACGCTCTTCTGATTAAGAATCTTCATAACACAATAGAAAAACCGATGTCAATTCATTGTTCTAATAAATTAATTTTAAATTGTTATATGTCTTTTTAAATAATACCTCAAATTGGATGTACTTTTTATCATTGATGGTTTGACAAAAGATAATTTTTTACTAAAATTACAGAAGGATAGGTAATAATCCTTATCACAGCAATTTATTCTATGTACATAATTATTTAAATATTTAAATTAACTGTAATCAGATATTAGTACGTAAATTCACTGAATTCCTAAGCATTTCAAATTTTGTGAAGGATTTTCCATTACAGATTTCCGAGATATAACCGTTTATACTAAGTATAATATTTTTCGTGTATAAAATAAGAAGAGAAAGAGCCTATCAAAATTTTACGGTTGTGAAAGATAGATAATTTTATGCTCTGTTTAATGCATTTACATTAAATTGATCATCATCTTTCTAACACACTAAAAAGCTCGAAAAACTAAAACTCAAAAATCCAAAAATGGAAAAATTGTTATTAAAAAGCGAGTTGATAAAGCTTTAAATTTCTTCTGAATTACAAATCTTCATTTATAAACGAAAAAATGAGCCCCGTTAGATAAAAAATGACCGTGGTAATATCGACATATATGCGATCTAAAAAAAAATTTTAAAAACACATAGCCTCAAATATCTTGAAATATAAAGGTCGTTGTGATCTGGGTTTATAACTCTTTCAATAGATACTGAAGAGCTACCGTTTTGGAAAGTTTCAGATCAAATGCTGCAGATTTACTCCAGAATTCGCTACTGAATAAAAATCGATTTTTTTTAGAAAAAGATTTTTCTCTCGGCAAAAGAAAAAGATGAAGTCTCAAAAATTTTACAGAATGTTCTCCATATTCCTTATTACCTTAATTTTTTTTAAATAATTTTCTTGTTATATTTCACGGATATAATCGTTTGAAAAGAATGACGATTTCGTGAATAACAAAACAAGGGAAATAGTTTATTCAAAATTTCGGGTAGGAAATACTCTTTATACTCTTTCAAATGCATTATCATTCAATAGATGATATGATTTCTACGGCATTAAGAAACCCAAGAAACCGAAACTCAAAAATAGAAAAACCGCTTACAAACACAAACGCTGGAATGTTCTGCATATCTATCTAGATATCTCATAATTATACATAACATTTGCAAAAAATTTAAACTCCAAAAACATCCGCGACACCTCTTCCATACGCAAAACATCATAGAACATCATAAAACAGGGCTCGTTACGTTTCCACCCGACCACGGGGGAATTCGCTCGCTGGCTCGCTTGCTTACCTATGCGGTAGCCATCAAAATTGCACTCCATCGGGCCATAACAATTATTAGCAGGTCTCGCGCTGGCTCTCGCGACGCAACGGCAACGCGCACTGGAAGTGGCACAATAATATGCATTGGAAGAGAGACGGGGAGAGACCATTTCCATTACATTAGCTTTGCCGCGTTAACGCGCGTGGCACCAAACGATCCGGAAATAAACCGGAATTGCATATACATACGCGCATGAGGGCGAGCGAGCGAGAGAAACTTGACCGTCTGGAAGCGTGCCAGGGCGTATTGTACTAGGCGCGTATTGGCGGAAATTCGATTTTTGCGTAGTAGGATGAAGAGGTGAGAGTTGAGCGGACGGGACTGAGGATTTTTTTGGAGATTTGTAAGTTCGATGATATTTGACGTTTAGTATATTCAAAAGTGGTTATAGCTATATTTCATTATTTTAATTAGGTAAAGTTTTGAGGGGGAAATGTACAATATCCACTAGTATAAAAAATTATTGCTTTTCGTATTCTCGTCTGCTTAAGATAATTGCCAATCGCTAAAGATACCTTATCAATAAAAATTTGAATTAGTATGTGCAAGGATTTGGCAATATTGGTAAAAGTCTACATTACGATTTAAAAAAAAAATCTCACATTATTCTGTACAAAATCATTATTTGAATACATAATAATTTATTATTTTAATTTTTCACGGCTTGTATCTTATTAACATATATTTTCACATCTACCGGAAATTTTTTTTTTAATAACGTACATCTGCCAATACGATTACAATTAAAGCATGAAAATAAATAACGGGCTAAGTAACAAAATAAAGTTTTCGAGTAAAGTAACGTTTATTGTAGACAACAGTTTTCTGATGAACTAAATGATCTGAGAAAAATACTTGTGGTAGAAAATTATAAGTTAATTATTCATTCATAAACAATTATCTCTATCACCTTACTCATAAACATTTAATAATTTATTTTTGTAAATGTAAAAATATACAACAATAAATAATATCAATTTTATAAGACACCTGTAATAAATGAAAGCAAAAGTAATTATTAACAATATGTAAATAATTATTTATAACAATTAACAACAAATTATCTTCTTAAAAGAGTACAATTGTCTCAATTTGAGGGGGGTTAGACCTACTTACATTCTCCCTAAATGCCTCTGCACAGAAAATGGAAATATGAACATGCTCAGGAACAAACAATAAGAAAAATATGGAGTACTATTCTAGTGTTCAAATATATATATAGAATATCATGAACGCCATACTTTTCTTGTATTTGTTCCTGTTCCTTTTTCTGTGCAACGGCCTTAACACTAAAGTGACAAATTGTTCATAGCCATAATTTACTGCTCGTAAGGTTTCAAAGGGTACCAATCCAATCTTTCAGTTCTGGGGATGTTAATTATAAATGAATTAGTATCCATGCTAATGAGGGGTTCTAATTAAATCTAAAAATTACTATTTTGTTTTTACGTATTACGTAAACTAATGCATTGAAAAGTAATATTCCCAAAACTGAAACAATGTGACCATTTTGTCCCTGTAGAATCTTATAGGTGGTAAATTATGTCTTCGAATACTCTTCGCTTTATCACTAAAGCTAGGGAGGAGGTAAGTAGGTCGAACACTTTTCAAATTGAAGATAATCACACTCTATTCAAGATTAATTATTTTTCTTTATAAATAATTATTTACATCTTGCTAATAATTATTTTTATTTTTAGGATTTAAAAGTAACTTGCTTTCTTAAAAACGTAAAATTGTCAATTTCGGTTGAGTTGGTCGATTATTTTATTACAAATTTTAATTTTGCCATCAAAATTAAATTAAAATCTGACTGTGCTCAAATAATCGACCAACTTAACCGAAATAATATACACATGAGCATTGAAAATATGATTTTATTAATAAAATTGTCAAGTTTCAAATAACTTTTTTTAATCAACAATATATAATTTGTAGGATTAAACTTAAAACATAATTTTTCTTTTACTGATAATATCAGGTTATTACACACTCTATAACACAAATTTTTCTTAATGAGTGTATATTTTTTCAAAACAGCCCGCATTTATTATTCACAAAACAAGCCATCCTGCAGGAATGCACCAATAAACGGACTCTTACAAAGTATCGCGCGCAGCACCGCGATTACCTCGTTAAATCTCAAGAAATACACCCATACTCTTCCTAATCACCCTCTCGCCAATTACGAGCGACTACCTGAGAGTCTCGACGTCCGCGAAATCGTCGAAACAAGAGAAGCTACCCGCGTAAAACGACTTTATTCTCTTCTACCTCTATTCCGTCCCGCACACAAGATGCTCCTCTCTCTACCTCTTTCTCTCGTCTATATCTCGCCCCGCTTCCATGTAAACGAGCAGATTTTACGTCATAACAAGCTGCGCGAGAATAAACGCGAAAAACCGCGCGGCGCGGCTCCATTGGCTTAACGAGCGCGCGTAAAAGTTAAAAACAACATTGGGAGGCGCGCGAGGCTCGTTATGCGCGCGTTTCTCTGGGTTATACGCTGTTCTTTCGGAAGAGTGTTTCAATACAGAGAGAGAGAGAGTGAGAGAGTGAGAGAGAGAGAAAGAAAGAGAGAGAGAGAGCACTTTGTGTTGCTCTTTGAAATGGACCTGTGGGGATGGGCTGGTGCGAAGAAAATGTGAATGAGCTATTCGGAATATTTTGGTTCGAAATTTGGGTTCGGAACAGTGAAGTATTGAAGTATTGCAAAATAAATCTCATTTCTCTCCAAGTCTCATTTTGTCTAAATTACACCACTCAATAGTATCATTTTATTCCAATTATTTTTTTATATTTAGTAACCAAAAATGAAATATTTATTCCAATTACTAGAGTAATGTTTAAAAATAAACAAACAACAAAATCAACAAACAATCCAAATTTTTCTAACATTACATATTACATCAAACAAAAGAAACTCCTCATTTATTACAAAGCCAAGAACAACCCGCCGTACAAAAATCTTCACATTATTTCCTCGCTTAATTTTCTCCTTCTCTCCATTATGTCTCCTGCAAGACACCGACCCACCCTCCAGAGCACTCCCGCTCCTTAAAAAACTTAAAGGCAAAAATTTTTTCCCACGTCAAAGCAAAAGGCGCACCCGCGAGATAAGTAAAGAACGCGCGAGCGCGCGCGAAAAGACAAATAGTCGCGCGGGACGCCACGGGCAGCGGGCCGAGCGATTTATTTATTTTTCCTCGCGCCGCTTCTTTCTTCTTTCCGGCGGGGCTCGGAAATATAAGGCGGCTAGACAAACAAGGTCGGTGGGGGGAGAGTGAAAAGGGGCAAAAACATTTTATTACGCGATTAAGCGCCGCTGACGACAATATTTTAGGAGACGATAAAAAGTCCGCAGACGCTATTTGCGCAGGGTGGCCCTGTGCGCAAGCAGGCGAGAGTCGCGAAGGTAAGGGAGAACGCGAGAAAATTAGGAAGGACGAAATTTTTTTTAATGGCGGTAGGGGCGGATGCGTGGGGGTAAGGAAGAAATTGCGAATTTAGCTGGTTCAGTGCGGACGATATTATTTATAGAGTATACGTGGTCTCAAATAATTGTGTACAAAGAATCGCGCTTAATAAATAATTATTTATACTGCTCAAAATCGGTCAATTTTTCGAAGATATTACCTATAGTGAAGAAACTATGAAACCAAACATTGGAAAGTATTTAGAGCTTTTTTGAAGCAATTTATGATACAAAATATTTTTTACAAGGATATAAAATATTAACAGAGTTACACCCCCCCCCCCCCCACACACACCCTTAAAAAAATAAAATATTCCTTATCTATTTATGAAATTATATCGACAATGAAGCCATAACATTTTTAACATTCATTTAGCGTTAATTTATGCAGCAGGTTATATTTAGTAACAGAATACAATAACTTATTATAACATTATGCTATAATAAGTTTTCACTCTGCAGAAATACATAGGTATCTGTACGCAGTACGGTTACAAAAATTTAAAAAAAATGTTGCAATAACAATTATAAGCTACTTAAAAAATACTTAACACTAGCTATATAGCTTTTATGATATTTGTTGAGGTATAAATCATAAAAATTCAAATAATATAATCATATCATGTTTCCTTAGTTTTTATTATCCATCCTTCCATTTCAATTATATTACTTTTACTGTATTTCTATACTATATTCATATTTCTTATGCATTTCTTTATCTTCTATATTATAATATTTTTATTAAATTTCATATTTTTCAGATATATTGAAAGTTTATTATAATATGCTGTGGAAACTAATTGTGTCTTCAATTATTATTTTTTTAACGACTCTTTCTTCATTATTATTGTTGTGATATACAATATTTTCTTATAATTTTTCAATCCCATTTCTTCCCCTGCCATTGTTTTTTATTGGGTTTTATAGATTATCTCTTGCTTGTATTGTTCTATGTAATAAAAATTTATGTGTTCCACAAGATCTTTTGTCATCAGCTATGTGGTCGAGTTCTCTATTGATCTTATGTTTTTCATTATATTTCTAACAGTTTATGCATTTCTTCTTTATCAGCGCAATCCTTATCTGGATGCTTTTCAAGCAAAAATTACAGAATTCATCAGTAGACGTACATTTTTTCCAACTTTGTCCATACATTTTACATTTATAACATAAGTTTACATTAAAATCATCGTAAACTTTGAATCTATTACTTCCAACGTATAGTTTTCTGTCTTTCATAATTCTCGCGAATGCATCAGTTATCGACTCTTCAACAAAAGTCAGTGTATCAGTTTTCTTGCTTATGTATTTCTGAACTATATTTATCTCTTAGAGTTCATTCAGCGAATTTCTTTTACTGATGTCACTTTTAATTTTTTCATTGTTTTATTTTTCAACTCCAGTTATTATAATTCTAGGTTTTTTTCATTGCTTCACTTTCAATCTTTGAATTTAAATTTTTTATATTTTTAGAGCTACTTCAGCTTTATTTACATCGTAAAGATTTTTATATTTGATGAATATTTCGTCTGGCGTTGAAAACATTTTATTGATCGGAATATCATTTATTCCGTTTTTGTTGTTTGGTATGACTATTATACTTGGTATCTTTCTATTTTTACTTACTCTTTCTGTGTCGACCGCTTGAGCATACGCTTGCTCTGGCACCTAGTAAAACGATTGCATCAACCTATTGCTCTGTTCTAGTTCTAAATTCAAATCTTTTAATATTTTACTTTTTTTTGTAATTCTTTATTTAATAGCTTTAGATGTTCATTTTCAATCTTCAATTCTCGTACTGCATCGTTTGACTTCTCTTCTATTATAGATTATGTATCGTGATGATTTTTATTTGTTGTTATTGCAATCACTTTTAAAGCTTCATGATTCTGTTTTAACAAATTATAATTGGTTTTTGCTTGTTTATATATTTGACTTCAAGTTTTTTATATACTGCGTTTTGTTTACTGACATCTTCCTTTAATTTCACTATAAGTACACGTGAATCGTTTGAGGTTATATTCACATCACTGCTATGTTCATAATATACTACCAATGGGCCAGTTATGTATTTTCCATTCTGTTTTTAATTAAAATCACTTTTATGAAATATACTATCATATAGTATACAAACAACAACACCAACCGTTTGTGTAGGGTGCCATTTAAAGTCTATATCGGGAGGAATTGCCTCCGGTCAAAGCCCGATGTCAATGACCTGTTTCTTACATAATCCTATGCATTAGACTTTGCATAAGTAGTGTTTGCGTAGACTGAACATTGTACGAAGTTGATTCACTTATCAGACGAAGTAAATAATTCATTTCAATTAAGTTAGTAAAACACGTCAAACAGATATCGAAAATTCTAGAGAGAAATAGGTAATGTATCCGATGCATCGGACGCCCACACACTTCGAGAAGTGCAGGATTTTGGAATTTACACATAACATCTAAATATTTTGAATGTGTTTAGGCACACTTCATTCATTTGGAAATCTAATACAAAGAGGTAAGTGTAAATTCGCGATATTTTGTTATTTATATTTTTGAAAAAAACGTATACTATTGAAATAATAGCATTGTTTTCAAAATTATATTAATAAAGAGATCGCACCATCTTGTAACATATTATAATAACTACGACAGAAAAGAAAGAAGAAATTGAAAAGGTGGGAAAATGAAGAGAGAAAGAGAGAGAGAGAGAGAGACAAAGTATTTCCATCAATTGCTAAATGTTTAAAAGGCAGTCAAGATCTAGACATCAAAGTGTCAACAGCTGTTTGTCTCTCGAGCAGGCGAGTCGGCGACTCGCCTGCGAACATCAAAGTCTTGACAGACTAAATTGTATATTGGCTGAAGCTAATAAGCCTCGATAGTGCTCTCTTAGTATGGTATTGCATTCATTGCTGTATTCTGAAATTATCAGGGCCCTGAACGACAGGATGGATTAACAGTATTTATTATTCGGAAGAAAGAAGATCGGATATGAAGATAATGTATGAAATGTATGTATGGTGTAGAAGTATTAATTTATTACATGGAAGACCCGCGAAAAGGTATTGATTTATAATCATCCATGACCCACGAGAACCAACAAAGTACTTATTAATAATAAATAAAAATTTAATCTTTTTATTTTATTTATTTCCTGCTACCCGTTTTTATTTCATTACAATCTTGTAACCATATTAAATGCCAATTGATTGATTGTTTTGATTAATCAAAAAATTCAAATGTATAAGAAGTGTCGAAACAACATAAGTAAAAAAATAAATATGGTACTGTAAATAATAACTTACTGTGAATCCTTACTGTAAATAATACCATTCTTTACTAGCAAAGCTTTATTCAGTGCATTTACGTTTCACAATATCATTCATAATTCAACACCTTCATAAAATGTCCATAATCTCATAATCTCGATCAGTATTATCCTGCTATCAACCAATTCCCCTTTTTCCTAATTCCCGAGTAATTGAACCTCCGCGTCAACCCCATCAAACATCATCCCACTAAATTACCAGATATACGGTGTCCGCAGGTTAGCTCATGAAACATTTATGTCGTCATAAAGAAGCGCAAGGCATTTCACGAAGTATAAAGCACGCTTGTACATAAATGAATGTGCGTATGTGTATATTTGCACGGCACGCGTGCGCGCGTGTGACCGGAATGACCAGATCCCTAGTGTCCAATAGCCCTTGTAACGTTCATCACTTTTACAACTAGCGTGAACAAACGTCTTGCAGCTTTTCTCTATTATGGCGGCTGGTTGTTTGCTTTCGGGTGACGGTTTTCACCTTCCGCTTTCTTGTAGATTTGACTTTAGGCAGACGGCGTTTTAGCGATTTGTTCCGGAGGTAGTAATTCAACTTGAATGGAGCGGCTGCGCCTCGGAGTTTAATGTTTCTTACCTGAAATTCGTTTTTAGCTAATATTGATAGGAATGAAGATTTAATGTTTTTAATAATGAGAATAGAACGACGAGTTTAGTGATAAAAGTCATTGTACGGGTACGATGTATTGTAACAATATATAAAAACCGCTGCCAATTCATTGGCACTTATGCAAAATTTAAACGTATGCAAAAGCATAGCATATTTTATGTAAAGAATACTGAGGATTGAGACATTTTTTAATTTGTATAATGCATACTACTCTTACGAATAAATTTAAGATAAAATGATGTCATATAACTAAGAAAATCTTAAAAATGTTCATTAAGTGCAATAATTCGAGTTAGTTATTCATAATAATTTATTCAAACTCATTTTAACTGTGAATTGAAATTTTAGTCTTCTCTGATGTTAAAACTATTAAATAACATTTTTTCCAAGTTATTGGAGTAAACGCATATTTTTGTAATAAAGACAGAGATTTTTAAAAAATGTTCTTTACACACACCTATTAGACAAAATATATTTTAAATAATTCAAGAAAAATTGTAACTATGAATGAATAAAAGTTAACATTTTTGACTATGTTTAATCTCAATTTATGGTCTAAAATAAATAAAACATTTTTTGAACCTATGCAAAAGTCTAGCATAAATTATGAAAAAATATTGAAATTGTGTAAATACTTAAAAAGTTTCTGCATATCAAGTTACATTTTTTTCAATAGATATGATGTTACAATATATTTCTAATTGTGTATAAAAAATCAAATTTAAAAGAAATCCCATATCGACTTAAGTCCACATTTCCCGAAAAAACTCCACTCTTTTGTAAAGTTACTCGAAAAATAAATATTTCTTATGTGTCAGCTGGAATATCAGTGCGAAAATTAAAAAGTTTATATCTCGAAAACGCGAAAAGTAGTCGTTTTTCCGGTTCGCCACAGATATATACTTATTAAGTTAAGGATACAGATATTATGTAATTTTATATTCTAAAGAATAAAATTATTAAATTTTTACCGGATTAGTTTTTTAAATGAATACAAAATGTACTTCATTTGTTAAAGTTACTGAAAAACTATGTACAGTGGATCCTCGATATATAGCAACCCGGTATGGGTATTTTCTTAAACAATTTAAATTGAGTCCGTGCTAGATTACTTTTTTCATAATCTTAATAATATTAAATAATATTTAGATTTAAGAAAGTTATTTACCTATATCGAGAGGCCATATATTGAGAGTCTACTGTAAACTAACTGTCTATTCTTTGATGAATCGGAGTATGTATGTCTTATTTTTTTTAAAATTAAATAATTATTGAACTAATTGGTCACTTCTATTGTAGCTCTGCTTTTAAAATTTTCATTTCAATGTTCAATGAGCTTTGGTGATTGTGTGGTTTGCTACTCGGACTTCTAATCAAGATGTCCCGGTTCAAACCCCGGGTATGTGAAATTTTCAGTTCCTTTTTCATATATTTGTTACCGCTATTCCGGTTGTTCGGATTCCACTTGAAACTGTAGGGTCAGTTATGATGAGTACGCACTTTAACTACTCCAAATGTAAGAGGGGGGAATGGATGAAGCATGACTATAGGGAACCACGTTTAATGAGTGCAGGTAATATATTACATCTGCAAAGTTCACTTGAACTTCAACCTTGGCTAAACAATAAAAATAACAATAAAAATATAAGAAATAAAAGTACAAATCGATTTTAGGCTTTCTTACAATGTTTAGTGAATACAAATGTATTAGTAAGGTAACTAGCTATTAAACAAGTTTGTTTTTAAATTAACAAAATATTCAAAATGAGCACTATAATTAATAGCAAATCAAATAAATCAGCATTTAAATGAGCACATTTACATTTTGATCAGTCAGTTTAAAGCGTGTTCTATTTCAAGCATAATATAGGTTATCAAAGAGTTCAAGATAAAACTATCAATAGAAAGATGGTTTAATAAGTTATTGCGACTATAATAAATACTTCATGGTTTAAAAAATAAAATAAATGTATCTCTAATATTTATTGCTAAAGTTATCGTTCAAACATTTTTCTCCACATCATTAAAATAATTCTACACTATCTCATAGCCATATCTCCAAAAATTTCAGCCAACGAGCCGATTGCCCAGAGAACCATAAACTCATTCAAAACGCATCTCACCTCTCGCAATTTTTCGATAAGCCCGCGCTCTCCCGGCCTCTACGATTTCCCAGATCAATCCGATTCGAATTCCCGAAACGACACTAAAGAACCGAGTATATTCTTCCACTCCCGCGCCCACCGAAAATACGAAAAAATCACAAATCAAAACAGCATCCATATCCGTCGCGCGTCAAAGCCCAAACGAATAGTCCCACTCCTCTCTCTCTCTTTCTCGCTCCAGAAACGGCCGTACACGCGCGAGTCTGCTCCAATAATATAAATCCCCGGGCGTTATCGGCGCCCAGCCTCGGCTACCACCGAAATTTATTGGCCGAATATTATCGAATGTCGATTATCGCGATAGCATCGCGGCGGACCGGTGACCATCATCTCTCCCCTTCCCTCCCCTCCTCCCACGTGACCGTTTTCTCCCCCTTCTCCTCCCTCGGCGGACTATCATCGTTGTCGATGTCGTTGTTGCTGCAGCTATACGTGGCTGCACACGCATGTTTAAAAGCGTATTATTTATAGTGCGCGGCGAGAGCATTACCGAGCATTTTTCAGCGTGCGCGCCCTGCAGCCGGAAATTTATCGTTAAGCGCGGAGGGAGGGCGCGCATTAACCAATGGGTGGAAGGGGCTTAAAACACCGTGTTTTATCAACGAGAATTTATGAAAAAGTAACTGTGTGGGCGTGTGAGCGCGAGGGACTGGTATTTTCGACGTAATTATAAAAATTATAAAGGAATTTTATTAGGGTCGATGATGTCGGGCGTTTAATTGATTTAACGCGGCTTTTTCGATAATGGCCATAATGCGATGATTTATGATGTCATTATCGTCATTCAAATTTTGCATGAAATTTGGATTCTTGAATTTTTATAGATCGTAATTTATTTTAGAGTAATTAGTGACGAATATGCTTTAGTTTCGTCATTAATCAATAGTAAATGCTATAGAATCTATATTGTTTATTAACAATTAAACTAGATGAAAATCAAACGGAGCAACTTTTTTGTAAATAACTATAAATTGTAAAGTAAACAACAGTTTGGCATTGATTTCTACATTATTTCAAGATACTAAAAATGTTACTCTACGAATTATTTTACTCTTCGTATAGTTCTCTTACATTATTTTCTCACACATCTACACACAAATGTACCCTTCAATCCCGAAACTTCTAACAGCGACCTATCGCTACCTCACTTAACTCTCTTCTCCCTCTCTCATCTCGACACATCCCCTTCAATCAATAATTACCCGTACTACACCGAACTTTTTATTAGTCTCGTCGGTTGAGCGCTAGTAGCCGCGATCATCTCTCGAGTATACGCCTAACGAACGGAGTCCCGGGCGTCACGGTATTAAGAAGTTACAAGCGCGTCCGACAAAGTCCGTTAGCGAGTTATAACTGCGAGCGCGCATTAGGGGATGATGACTCCCGCGCGACGACTTGTTGGAGACGATGTACCAGCACCGCGATGCCCACGGCCCGGCAAATCCTTATTGCTGGATTATAGCCGGATGGACGATCGTTTGGTCGTGTAGTGCCTTAACGGACTGATGAGTTTTTTGGGGTGAATGGGAAAAGTGCGTTCCTTAGCTTCTGGTTAACACGCAGAAGTTGAAACAGATGAATCTTCTTTTATCGAAAGCATGAATCATTAGTTTTGGCTTTTTTAAAAGCTGTTATAAACATACATACAAACAAATCTAAAACAACCCATTATTAGTCGAAGTCAACTTTCGTTTAAGTATATTCTACTTTGTACTTCTTTCTGTAAAGTATGATAAGTGAAATTCACACCACCTGTGGACAAGGCTCCACAGCTTGTGAGATTCATTTCATGCATACTTTTTTCGACGCATCGATTCAAAAACAACTTGGAAATAAAATATAATGTTGCATATTATTTTATAAAAATATCTAGCCTGCGCTAATTTTAATAATGAACATAAATATATAAGGCATTCCTAGAATTTTTCCTTTAAAGTTTGGTGCTTCTAACATTTTTTTAAGCAAAATAATCGTTTAATACCTCGTGAGAATTTTAAAATGATTAAGTTTAATTATCTTATTTAGTTAGAGAATAATTCTCTGAATAAAGGTTTTAACGTTAATGTTCATCACACATCTTTACGATATTATGCTTTAGCTTGGATTCAGCAAAAAGTATTCTAAAATATTAAGTTTAAGTTAAAAGGTTAAATGATTATAGTGCTTCTTTCACTAGAATCGACCTTAAAAATAAAAATGTATAATAGTACATTGTGCAATAAGAGGAGAAAATGGGCTTTTTCTAAGCGAGGATGATGATTGTGAGCTAAAAATCATCATACGAATCTGAAATAGTCCTTTCCACCCGTGTTACTCATCGTACTTTTTTTAATAAGTGTGTGAATAGGGCCTTTTTCATGCATCCGAAAGGAATGGAGAAGTGGGCATTACAAGTCATCCACTAGACCTAAGAAATTCAGGAGCGGGAAGTAATCATTACTTCTCGCTACTCGAAGACACTCGAAATTCTCGATTTTCCATTCCCTTTACAGGCATGGAAAAGGGCCTTTTTGTGCATGTGTTATAAAAAATAATTTGTGTACATGTTACAATATCAGGAACGTTATAATATAATAAAAGAACAGTACTTTAAGTAATAAAAAAAAAATTTCATGATAATTTCAATATTGCATAATTAGTTATTGCGCAAATTAGAGAATGATTTAACAAATGATCCAAATCTTTCCTATTTTTTATTCGATTTTAATTTGAAAAGTTTCATTTTATTCCTTGAAAAATTTCAATTTTTGCAAAGTTACAGACAATTCTTTATAAGTCCGTACACATGTTTTTGTAAGATCGTGCGTGTACAAGTATAAACTATTTGCTGTAACATTGCAGGTTATTCAATTCTTTTTCATTTTTATATCGACACTTCCCCCAGAAATATTTCAAGAAACAAAATGAGACCTTCCAAATGTAATCCAGATAAAAAATGAAAAATATTCGGATCATTCGTTACATCATTCTCTTATTAATTTACTCTAAAATTGTTGTTGTCGCTTAAAGTACCCTTCTTTCATATTATAATGTTTCTGACATTGTAACGCGTAAAGAAATTCTTGTATAAATTTTTATTTTTTAAGTCGATTCTTCCAACTTCAAAGGAAAAATACTTTTAAATATTTTAAATTACATCAGTTACAAAATATTATTCTCATCAGATAAATTTAAAATGCAAAATTATATTCCCATTAAATTGTAATACATCGATTATAATACAATCAATTTTCGATTCGCGAACGAACCTCCCTCCATGTCTGGATCCTACATCTCAGCAGCACAATCGCTCATAATACCCGTACACATCCCTGCACGTCTCGTTTAATTTTATTTCGCCAAGCAATCTCGGAGTCAATCCTGCAGATTCTCTCCGCAATATTGGCTTTAAATTAGTCGAGGTAGAGAGAAAGAGACCTATATCCTTCGCTCATCTCATCTCCTCACACACAAGAGCCCCCGAGACACACGCGTCCACCCACCCTCCCACCTCGAAAAGAAAATCGAGCTCCATCTCCAGCTCCACCGAGACAAAAGCCCACCTTTTGTTTCCCGCGAAATTGGAAAGAGAGAATCCACTCCTATCGAGTATAATTGTCTTCGCGTTTGATACAACACGCGTAGTGCACGACGCAACCTCACCTAAGAATCTTCTCTTCTCTCACTCTTTCCTCTCGCTTATCGGGATAATTACCGCGAGAGATGGCCATAGTCGTCCCTTACACATGGAGCCGAAGAAAAAGGAAGGCGCCCGAGGGTATAAAAGCCGCATTAGCACGCAGCAGCGAAGAAGTCGTTAGAAAAAGTCAGGGGAGTCGGATCAGAGCCGAGAGTCGAGCCTGCCGCCCAGAGGATGAGGAGGCGTTAGATTAGCGTGATCTCCAGTGATAACGCATTTGCTGCTGCTCTGCGCTTGCGAGCAGTTTCTTATTCTCTCTTTAGTCGGGGAGAGGATAAGGATCGTTTCGTTTCATTCGCCGATGGCGTATACGTGTGTATATAACGAGTCGACTTCTTAGAACATCTTATAGGAGAGAAGGGGAGTTTCTTACTTCGAGACTTCTGCTCTGTAAATGTGGGTTTTTTGCAGGGGATGGTTCGGAGAGAGTGGAGTTCTTCTTATGTAGCTGGAATTGGTTTTATTAGGATTTGAGGCTTTATGTGTGGAGGTAATGAAAGGAGACATTTTTAGGTGTAATTGCCTGTGTCAGATTTTTTAAGGTGGCTCTCTGGTGGTTATTTATGATTGCTAATGATTTAACGTTTTATTAATATTTACTTATTTATTATACTACTATTATTTATGTAAAAAGAAATTTTTTTATAAATTATTCTGTTTAATTCTATGGTGAAAAATCAAAATGATTTTCTAAAAATTAAAAATTTTTGTTTCAAAATATGTTTGTAATTTAAATTTGAGGATGCTGAAATTATATATTTCTGTCAAAATATAAAAAATTATATATATATAATTTTTGTAATCTTTGTAGTTGTAAGAATGTTTTAAAACCTATCAGACGTCAATACTTGATGTTCTTGATCAATACTTGATAACATACAGAAGTTGAATCTTTAAACGGATTTTTTTCGCAACTAATTTTCACAACTTTAAAAAGTGGCTTGCGCATGAGGTTTTTATGAATCTTATTCCTATCTATATATAGAACACAAACTGTTAACTACATTTAAATTTTTATGCATTATCATAAGGCAAATAAAAACTAAATTGTTTTAAGGAAGTAGAAGGCGATTTTTGAAATTCTGTTAACAGTTTGTTTTGTTGACCAATCAAGGAAGTGACTCAATATTTCTGAAAGCTTTTTCTCAAAATGCTGTGCGCAAGAGACACTTTGAAATCTGGTCATTTACGTTAAAAAATCGTATTTTCTCAATAACTCTGCAACTAATCGATATCTTCAGCTAAAAATTGATATAGAACCTATTAATATCATCCTACAAAAGCCTTAAAAATTTTAGCTCATAAGACTGACCAATAAAAAAGTTTGTCTTTTCAGCGTAGTTCTACCTTAATAAATAAATTAGTTAGGATGCAACTGATTTTCAATTTTAGTAGTATAATCAATTGCCAAAACTTCTTTTAGCATGAATAATTAAGTTTTAGTTATTTTATTTGCGATTTTACGGAGAAATTGCATAAGTGCTCTTTAAAGAACCTTAAATTCGAGGTAGCCAACTTTAAATGTTAACATTAAGCACCCAGCTTGCAGGAAATATATTTCTTTGACAAATACCAACATTTTAGAGACTTATTTTTGATATTAGAAAATTTTTGGAAATTTTAAACCACCCTACTGCGCACAACCGTGTCATACTTTCTAAAATTTTGCGCAAGTTTTTTAATATACTTTTCCAATAATACTACATTTTTTTGTTTCTTTCTTATTATTTTTAACGAATCGCTCCCTAAGTTTATTGTCAATTTGTAAGTTACTTCTATAAGAGCCCGTGTACAAGAGCCAAACTTAAAAGTCACTTATCATTCAAACGATATTGACAAATGTTTTCAAATTTCACATACTATCGTACAAATCATAGTAAAATATCATAAAATATCATGCTAAATTTTCAGAAACACCTTATTATCTCATTTTAATTCCAGTATCGAGCCTCCTGATACAGGTTCCCCGACTCCCTCTATTAATTTCGCAATCGTCACTTCATAAAACAATTTAATAAGACTAACACAATAGCCGATATCTCCTAGCACAATAAATTCTACTCAATCGCATCCACCATCGTATACCCAGCCGTGAAACAACACCAACGATAATCACACCAGGAGCAGCAGCCCATCGCTTCAATTTCCTCCACCTCTCCAGCTTCATCCCCATCCATCCTCCGCAACCTCCACAGCCCACCCGTTTTTCTCTCCCCCACCCATCCCACTGCGCTGCAGTCTCCATTTCGCCTCCTCGCAATTACCGGCTCGGTAACGAGGATCGTATAGCTCCTTCGCGCGCGCGCAGGATGCAACTTTTGAAAATCTCCTATTAGAAATAACGGCATCTTCTGGACCGACCGGCCTGCCTGGTACGTGCCTTAAGTGCGCCTCCGGCAAATTGGACCCTGGACACTTTGGAACTAAAGAGAGAGAGAGAGAGAGAGAGAGGAAGGAAAGGCTCCTAGGGAATCTGCTTCGATTTGCTTCGTTGGGATAGGCAGCGCGGCGCGTTTTCTTTTCCTCCAGTCATTAGATAGATTCTCATTTCGCGTGATAAAAGGTATAGTCTAGGCTGCGTCGACGCGCGCGCGAGTGTAATACAATGGGTAGTGCTGGGATTTTGGGAGAGCTATTATTGGGTTTTGCTTTCTTTCCAGAGTATAATGGCCACGATGCAGTTCGATTACTCGAATGTGATTGCTGCGGTTGTGCAGTTGCTGATGGGCTAGATTTCATCTTGATAATTTCTGGTTTAGAAAATCTTTTGGATATTCAGTCTTATTATTATTGTATCTCTAAAATGTTTTTTTTAATTTCTTCTCCATTTTATGAACAAAATAATTTTAAATGTTATTGAAATGCTGAATCAAAATTTTTCTATCTGTTCCACATAATAGGAAAGAAAACAAAATTTATTTTTTGCCGACGTGTATTGCTTTTTGAATTTTAAAATAATAACTTAATTTGCGAGAGTTTTTGAGTGACGTCACACCGTTTTTAAACTTTTACCTATATCTTCTTCAATTTTGAAGATATCGTAAAAATTTCAATAGTTTACACAAAAATAAACTGTTAACTAAAAATTGACATTCTTCCCTATTAAAAGTATTTTAACTTCGAATACAATCAAAAGATTCTGTTTTTAAAGGTCTTACGATTATTTATCTCTTTTAGTTCATTCACGAGTTTCTAGAACGTAAGAATAAAAATATTAGCAGGGGCGCTTACTTGGTTCATGATTCTTAAGTCTATTTTTGACTGAGTGACTTCAAATGTTTCGAAAATCTTTACAAGGGCAGCTGAAATATAAATACTAAATTAATTATTTATTAATATGCTTCTGTTGGATAGTCAGTCAAAAATGGCTTCAAGAATATGCTTTTCTGAATGTAGAACAAACATCAAATTTTATTTTAGAGGTCGATTTTGGGAATATAAAAATTTGGTTGTAGATTAATTTTATTGGAAAAGTGTTGATTAAATTTTACTAACAATAATTTTCACATTTTTCTAAGCAGAAATGTGTTTTTTAAGTGTACATCTAACCTAGGGATTACTTGTTTTGAACAAACATTGAACTCGCAATGCCGTTTTATTAAGAAAAACATATTTTTTTTAACCTACCGGAACAGTGCCTATATTTTCCCAGAAATTTTGAAACTAAAGTAGGCATTACAGGGGTACCGCAGTGCCGATGGCATAGTTCTTTGCCATTTAGGACTTTGCCCAGAGTGCCGAAAAAAGACGAATCTTTACCATGAAATACTTCAGTGTATCAAGGTCCATAAGTGTTTCATATAACAGAGAAAGGTGATTATAGATTTTTTTTTCGTACGCTGAAAACGATTCTGTCATTGATTTTAACGTGTTTTGTTTCTGAAAAGTAATATGGTAGAAACAAAAACGTGCTTTTATAGATTTCTGTAATTATCTTTTTAGAATTCTGTAAGTACCAGACTCTGTATTTAGCATTTAAGGATATTTTGGCTCGCTGATTCTGATATCTCCATAAAATGTCTCTGCCGTCGATTCACACCGCTCGTACCCTCACTATAGTCATTCGGTGAATTCCACCCTTTCGGCTCGCTTCACACCAATACCTCTATACCTCCCTTATATCCCCCCATTCTCCGCGGCTCTCTCTCTCTCTCTCTCTCTGCTCTCTCGCACTCGGTCATTATCGCGCTCGGCGCTTGGATAATCAGGTGCCGTTGTATCGCGCCGCGAGGGATGGCCAGACAAACAAACACCTCGTGGCGCTTAACTCTCTCTCACTCTCAGTCGAGATGCCGCGCACCGGCGAACTCGTTCGCGCACAATGCGACGATTGCGAGGGAGTCGGTTAATCCCGATTCGAGCGATCTTACGCTCCCGCGGCGCTCAGCTGATGGCAGCGATGCCACCGAGAGCTTTTGTGGGTCACGAGCTATAGAAACGCTCGACTGCGTCCATTGTGCGGCATTGATTACTTGCGTGGGTTTGATTAATTGTTTAGAGATTTTTTCGAGGAGGGTAGGGGGAGGGTGATTGTGTTTGATGGTGGTAAAGGGGTGCTGGCTTTGGGATTGGGTGGGATGATTTGGATGATTTGAAAATTGGGGGCTGGGTTAGAGCTTTGAGAGTCGGTTGTCAATTCAGCGGGGAGAAAATCATTTTTGGTAATAGGTTTATTTGAAAATGATTTGAGAACGAGTACCGAATAGCTTATTAGGATAGTTCTTGCACGCAAGATCGCGTGAACGGATGAATCCAAGGAGCCAGATATTTTTTATGAATTTAATGTTATACTCTTGAAAAAATGGAGTAAAATTTTACAAACTCGATAGAATGAAGATACTGAACCTGTATCGTAGTGAACACTCACTCTAGTTAAGTCAACAGTCACTCATTGTCAGTAAAAACTGAATTTTTAACTGACTTCAAAAAAGAAGAAAGTTCTCAATTCGACCAGATTTGTTTTTTTTTCTATGTTTGTTCGCGTTTTACTCCGAAACTACTGGACCAATTTTAATGAACTTTTTTTTAATGAAAGAGGATGATTCCATGGGGGTCCATTCCAATTTTGTAAGGATAGGTCCAGTATCTGACAAGTAATTTAGTTTTTACTAGATATTTTTTCCGTACATGTCGGCCTTTGCTGACCTATCCTCCGAATATTCTAAAACTACTGAAGCAATTTGGATAAATTTTCTTTTGAATGAAAGTGAATGTACCCATGATGGTCCCCTTACATTACTAAGCCATTATCGAGCCAGTACTAGGTCAGTACTAGTGTGTTGTTATGTTCGTCCGTTTTGGATAAATAAAATGAAATTTAGCCGTACAACTAAGAAGTATAAAATAAAAGAAATTTTAAAATAAACGACTTTGAAAAAAACGCTCTAAAAAGTATGAAATAATCGATAAAAAGTATGAATAATCGATAAAAACTATTTCGAAGTCGTCGCCAAATTTCAAACTAACTTATAGTATCTTTCTTATGGATATGATTTATAACTTATACTGGATTGGGTCTAAACACGTATACTTAAAATGCCTCTGAATCAGAGCACCGTAACTCGGTAAAATTCGGTGCCGACTTCGAAATGGTTTTTATCTATTATTCATACTTTTTATAGATCATTTCATAATTTTTAGAGCGTTTTTCGAAGTATATTTCTCCATAAAAATACCGAATGACATTTTTACAAACTGATAAACGTATTTATTTGGGTTTAACCCAGGTCTGTCTCAATAACATATACGCTTTAATATCTTATCAATTTATAAGTGTAATGCTTACAAAACTTTGGCAAATATACGATTCATTCAAAAATTATTTGCCAGCCTCTTCTTAAAAATTAATAAAAAAGATTTAATTTTTTTTTAAATGAGATTAAAATATATATTTAAAAATCGGAAACAAATTATATCAACTTAAAAATATATGCATAATTTAATACACTTACAAAAAAATGACAAAAATTTTTCTGCATCTTTTAAATAATTTCACTATTCTATATTTGTATCAAAACAGTAAACAAATATTTCAACAAACAATTTATAAGATTTTTTCTACCTGCAGTACCTAAAAAGCTAATCCTTAAAAAAATCCTTAAAAATCCTTAATCCTTAAAGGTAAAAATCTAATCCTATGAAGATCAGTTGCTTAAAAATATATTATTATTCAACATATTATTGAATAACTCATTGAAAACTTTATATGAAATTTAAGAAAACGCTTTTTATTCTTTAATATTTCACATAAAATCAATATTTTATAAAAAATGTCATAGTTACATTAATTTTTCTGTCCGAGAAAGTAATAAATAAAAACGTTAAAGTTTATTAATTGTTATAATCAAGATTTAAAAGAATCATTTAGTTTTGTACTTTCATAAATATTTTAAAAATTTATAATTACTATAATACAAATATTTCTTAATTATTAAATTTCTATAAATATTTTTTAGATGTTGATTAATTCCTTTATTAATAAAAATGGAAAAGAAATCACACTTGCGTACCTCTGACCTTTGTGAAAAGTTTGTAATGGATGAAGATATTAATTAGCAAAGAGAGTAAATATATATCACCGATAAAAATTTCTTGTTATTTTGTTAAACCAATTTTATAAACCATTTTACAAAAGTGAGAATCAAGATATAAATTCGTTGCCAATTCGATGGCACGAGGAAGCAAAAGGGTAAATATTAGTTTTTTAAATGTAAACTTATATAACTTATGTTCAGAGCGCAGATGAGAAGTATTTTGTGGGGAATTCCGTGCACATACCTTTCTCACAAGCATAACTTCATATTAACACTAACATGGATATTATCCACAGAATTTTTGTCAGGGTTGCTTATCTATACTTTAATATTGAGAAATATATTCACACATATCGCTTCCTCAAAGAGAAAGTTTTGTAATAGTATACTTGATAAGAAAACTATACTCAAAATAAATAGAATATATTATTGCACTGAGAAATTGTATTGGAATTAATGCGAATGTTAAAATACGAAAATTTATAATATTTTGTGTTAGATTGTGGAAAGACTTATTTCTTGGACAAATTCCTACAGAAGTCTTAATTTTTACCATATTGATAGGAATTTTTACTAGATCGATTTCTAAATTCGTTAGAATACAGAGTTTGTAGTTTTTTAAGCTCAAACTTAAAACTTTTAGATTGAACCCCAAACTCCAGTACTGGCGAGTCTACAGTTCTATGCATGTCGCTAACTCGATGTTTGACAATACAAACAAAAATGTGAGTTATGCAGTATTTAATTCGTTTAGATCACACAGAATAAAGTATTATGAGTATCTTTTTTCAAGCCCTAAATGGATAAATAGAATTGTTTTTCAAAATAGAAAAGACATTTTGCGTTGATTTTAAATAAAACGATCATTACTGATAACATTTCCTATCATTAAAAGACAATATTTGGTTTAACCTCAATTTTATAAAAATTGCTTTTATTATACTTTTTGTTGACATGCAGACTTAAAATTGCTGCTATTTGCTTTAAATATTATTAAATTATTAAATGAAAACTATACTGTGTTACTAAATCTTTTCAAATAAACTAACAAAATCATACTATCTTAAATAATACTATCTTTGCAACTTTTTATATAATTTTACGATACAAAATCGTGCTAATAAACCCGCTTTTGAATTTGTATAATAGAATAATGTACACAGAATTTTGCGATTTGAGCTTCACGTATATATAGAGCCGGACCTGGCCCAGTATCAGCGAGGGAAGGTTCTTAATCTTCTTCTAAGTACTCGTATATTATTCTAATTTAAGATGAAGAGGACCAATGCTAACTGCTTAAATACAATGCATTCTCAAAGAGATTTAATGCACAATCATTTATTGAATATTTACATTGAAAAAAGTAATTTTAGGAATAACCGAAAATGTTATAGACAGTGTTATAGACTACGGCGTTAGGCTAGATTAAAATACTACAGTGTTGGATCAAAAACTTAATCAGTTATATACTAATTTATTTCAGATAAACTTACATAATTTCAATAAAAAATACAAAAATATGCGTTCCAAAGTTGTAGCGACCACGAAAGTTAATCACATAAGATGCATATTCAAAATATAAAATCGTATTTCGTTAATAAAAAATAACTTAAAGTAATTATTAGTAATTAGATCTCTCTAAAAAAAATTTTAGAAAAAATAAAATCTTGAAAAGAATAAGTGTTATTATTTCCTAATCATAAATTGAAGAAATTATGTTAATTTGAAACTAATACATTAAATAGAATAATATAAATAAAAATAACGTTATTCTCTTTCAAAAGAATTTATATAGTATGATAATCCGATAATCCGATTAATATATTTTTTAAATAATAGCAAATATTTACAAATAAACATGAAAATAACTACTACAAATTTTATATGGTCAATAATTTCTACTACAATAAATAGCTTTATACAACTGAATCACGAATGACGGCTAAAAAAAGTAGTGAAATCAATTAATATGCTGTCAAGTATATTATTCAATTTTTATTTCAACTAAACTATTGAAGAAAGTTCGGCTAGTATTGGCAGTCTCCCATTTACCACATAATTTTTTCTATAAATTTCAATTGAGCATAACTTTTGACCGGAATGTCTTTAGAAGTGGTGCAACAACGCAAATTAAAGGTCTTCATGTCAGCTTTCATATAAAATTACGTGTTAGTATCTATGATATCACCTGAAATAAATTAAAGCAAATTATAAGAGATCCCATTTAAAATATTAGTAATGCGATGTATTACAGAGACTGCTATAACTTCCATATTTTGATATCCTATAGTGTGCCAATTTTTCTTTTGATGCTAAATAGAATAAAGATTTAAAATAATTATGGATTTTGACTAATCATCAAAGATTGAGGTTATTTTAAATATCCAAAAATAGCCTGTTTTAAGTAAAAACACTACTGTTAAGTCGAAGAAAACTGTTTTTTGCAGGTTAGGATGCAACTGATTTAAATTCTATTAGTGTAATCAATTGTAAAAACTTCTTTTAGCATATATAATTAAGTTTTAGATATTTAATTTGCGATTTTACGGAAAAATAGAGCATAAGTGCTGTTTAAAAAACCTTAAAGTCAAGGTAGCCAGCTTAAAATGTTAAATTTTAGCACCCACCTTGCAGGAAACTTATTTTTGTTATCTATACCAACTTTTTAGAAGTTTACTTTTGATATTTGAAAACTTTTGGGAATTTTTAACCACCCTAATGCGCATCTCTCTCTCTCTCTCTCTCTCTCTCTTTCTCTCTCTCTCTCTCTCTCTCTTTCTCTCTCTCTCTCTCTCTCTCTCTCTCTTTCTCTCATATATATATATATATATATATATATATATATATATATATATATATATATATATATATATATATATATATATATATATATATATATATGCACTTATTTACAAACAAGACGTAATTTCTACGATATATATATATATATATATATATATATATATATATATATATATATATATATATATATACAAACAAGACGTAATTTCTACGATATATATATATATATATATATATATATATGTATCTCGTAGAAATGACGTCTTGTTTGTAAATAAGTGCATATTTTTTTTACTTATCTAATGCATAATTTTGCAATAAATTTTTTCTTCAATTTAAAAATCGCATTTCTTTCAGAAAAACAACTTTAAAGTAACTATAAGATACTCTAGTTCAATGGAAATTACGTAAGGTTTACGGATACATACATATTTTTGACATATTAAACGTATAAAAGAAAAAAAAAAATTTTTTTTTCAATTTTTACAAAATTTAAAAATTTAGTATTGTAATTTTATAACAAAAACAAACTTAAAGTAATTGTAAAATAGGCATATCAAAAGGAAATTATATGAACTTTACAGATATATGCATACACACACATGTACACACACATGTAGACACACACAGTCACACTCATTCATTCACGCACGCACACACTCACGCACGCACATTTTGAACTACATGTTCATATACTGTCGACTGAGAGGAACAAGCGGCTATCTCCTGTGTATAAGCATAGCAGATAGCCGCTTGTTCCTACCAACCGACGGTACGTAGTTTATATAATAGATATCATTTTTTGTTGTTGTGTCATATCACATATTTAAACTCGAATAGTAGAGATTAAAACAGTTTTACGTAGACTGTCAAGCAAGCAACACCCTCGAGTCAAGACTTATTGTAAAGGTAAGTAATGTTTTAATTTTTCGGTTTGTCTTTCTTTCTTAACATTAGAAAATTAGTTATTTTAATAATTTTCCTATATGTTCATTAGTTTATTGCATAAACTCACATTTCATCTTTAGTTAGTAAAATACGACAGAAAATTACTTATTTAATTCAAAAATGCGACTTAAAATTTTAGATACATTCAGAAGATAGATTATATTTTTATAAATTGCTCTACAATTGAAGCGTCGGATTAAAAAATAGGCCAAGTGATAAAAAAACTAATTTTAATTTTTTAGTTTATATATATATATATATATATATATATATATATATATATATATATATATATATATATATATATATATTTAGTAATTTACACTTATGCAAAAATATAGCATAAATTATGAAAAAATATTGTGGTTTAAAATATTTTTTAATATACATAATACATACCATTTTCACAAATAAATTTATGTATGTAATTATTCGAGTTAATTATACAAAATAGTGTATTCAAACTAATTTTAACTGTGAACCCAAATTCTAACTGCATTAAATTTTATTCCTAATAAATTGTATTGGAACATCAAAAATGTATTTATATGTACAAATTAATTTATACCTTTTCTACCTTAATATAAAAACTGTAATTTTTATTTATTTTAAAATTTATGCCGTAAATATCAATTGTATGGGTTAAATCAGACTAATTAAACTTCGCTCAATGAGAAATCAGGAAAATCGATATTTTTCGTCAACTGAACTGATAAATCGGGACCTATTTATATATGCATTATGCAAACGTAAGTGAGAATTACACTATAACCTAAACGTGAATAAAATAAATTTAATAATTAAAATATATTTTTATGATATTTCCCAACTTCAAAGGCTTTTTTTTCATTACATTAAAATTATATTTTTTTCATTATTCTACTATTTATTTATTTACAAATAATTTAAAAAATATTCACAAACTCTTATTTAAAATAAAAAGTGCTCTATACAATTAATTACAGTTTCCCTGTCTATTTTATGCGTTAAGATCATTTACGCCCTATTATATCGCGTCTTATTAGCTTATCGTTAAATTTTAAATATTTTAAATATTTGGAAAAAGTATTGCCTAAATCGGTCTTGATCATAATTTTTCATTCCCGAGATGGTACGTTTTTCATTGCTCATCTCACAACCGAAATGGTATTTTCTTGACCACTCGGCTTAGATGGTACGTTTTCCACCGCCAACTTAAGATGATATTTTCTTCATCGCTCGGCCGAGATGGTATTGTTTTCCCCCAATCGACGATGGCTAAATATGAGCATGTAGTCAGGTTTTACATTTTTTGAAAATTTCAACCTCAATTTACTTAACAAAATTAAACATCTTAAAAAAATATCAACAAAAGAATTTATAGCAAATTTCTTGAATTTTTCATAAAAAATGGTTCCAAAATCTTTGAATGCCCCTTTCGATTAATTAAACTCATTTTAAACTATTTATATAAAAAAATGCACATTTTGGTAATAAAGTAATATTTAGCTTCCTACAACTTTAAATATATGGCTTAAAAAAGTCTGAAAAAATTTACAATCATTTTACATATCAAATGGAACGTTTTTGCGGAAATAATTATTTTTTTTTATTCTCGATTTCTCAGAGAATCATTTTTCTCAAAAACTTTATTTTTATCGCTTATCCCGTTATTTGTTATCGAGCTCCAATTTATGTATAATACATTCTTTCTACTCTTAGAATAACATCTGGTCGGAAATATCCATTCTAAATGTGACTTCAACTCACTATTTGACCATGGAAAGAATTTTATTTGTTTATTCATTTATTATTATTATTTCTTTTTATAAATAACTCTTGTATTTATAATAATCGTGAAATTTATCGATATAATTATTTTCTGCAGAGCTAATTGTTTGTACATAAAAAAAAAGTATGTTACCATTTATAAACCATTTACGAAGTTATAGCGTTTTAAACATGTTAATGATATAAGTAACATTTTTCATAATAGTATTCTAGAGTCTATGTTTGTAGTTCTAATTATTAATTAACTTAAAGTGTCTCCCTGGTGAAATTTCTAAAATCTCTGTATTAAACTTTAAAAATCTGGGACTTACATGGAATATTTGTTATATGAATATATGAATTTACATAGCAATTTCCGGATTCTTTTAGCCTCCATATTCAAAGTTATTCGGTATAATGTATTATTTTTGAGTAAAAATGGGCTATTTTCAAGATGGCCCTCACGCACTTACTAATATTCGCTTTTAATTTGACTTGATTATTTATTATATTGAACTCAAAAAAATATATATATATATATTTTGTTTTATTATTTTATTAAAAATTGTATTATAAATAAACTTCAAAGTATCAATTAATAACAAAAAAACTGCGATTTTTTGTCGAAAATACCTTACAGAAAATATTCTCAAAGTTTCAATAATTTTTTAAATTTTTGTATGTGCAAGGGTCAATTTATTTCCTAATTCAGGACTTTAATAAGATAATTCATTAAAAGGACTCCAAAAAAAATTTAATTTACAAAATCTTTTTATTTTGTACATATAACAGTAGTACTGAATAAACTAAATTGTCTCCAATGTTAAACAGATGAAAAAGTTAATAGTATTAATGAATGTAAAAGAATAGAAAAATTGGTCAAAATCATGAAATAACTCCAGAGAGTCTCCGTCACAACTCAAAGCAATCAATTTTTTTCAGAGTATAATAGAGACGGCAAGATTAAGCGGCGAACTGCTATCAAATCATGCTATCGTTGCGTGAATTCGTCGTCGTGGGCCTCGCTCTGCTACTATGCAGCTGGACGAGAGCAGAAGTCAACTCGGCAGTACGAATTTCTTCGAAAAACTTAACTCTGCCAAAGACCAGCTCTCACCAGGTCAACGAGCGTTTTATCACTCTGGGGAACACAAGGTTTACCGATGATGAGAACACACTTTCTTACATGTTATGCCAAAAACATGGGGAGAAAGCAGCGCTCTTGTGTAACGTGACAGTAGAGTCATCGGCACTTACTGATGGTACCCACATAAACATCTGCGATAACGTCAATATTACCAACGGAGACAACATAGAATGGTCGTTTGATTTGGGTAGCTCCTTGTGGTCCTTTAATTCCAAAAGATCCATAATCTTGACGCATGGTAAACCGACGAATTTTTCAAATATACACGACGATACTGTGGGGGTACAAATCCTGATCCTCGACATGACTAAGTGTAGTACTGTTGCGAAATTCGTAGTAACGGACGACTCGAATTTGGCATGGTCTATCCACTCGATACTCTACCATGATAGCTTTGATCTCATCCTTTCCAGTAGACGGAAGTGTGGAGACAAGCTGCAGAGATGCAGGGTAACCTACAATCTCGAGGGTCGACAAATCAGCGATCCCAAGCCCTACGAACCCATGGCGTACGCAGTATTTCCCGTGGCTCAGAAGACGTCGGACAAGGGTTACTACGCGTACGAGCCGACCGCAATCGAGAGGTCGACAGTATGGTACGTTGATGCAGCCGGTCAAGCCCAGGAGCTCGTGTCTAACTTCTCGGCGATCAGCTATTACGCTCGTGCAGCCTTTTCGAACGCCCACGAACTCTTCAGTCTCTGCTGGTTGGGTGACGTCAAATTCGAAGATGAATATCTTTATCCGGTCAGCAGACGTCAGGTGCATTGTGTCCAAACTGATACCAATGGTCTGAGACTGAACGTGAGTTTGGAACTGCCTCATAACACGACCTGGGTGGCAGTGCATAATCTGGCCGATGAAGGGCTACTGGTCGCCACAGGAAACTGCGACGTAACTGGAAAGCACGCGCACTGCAAGGGAGCTTGGATTCAGAGGATCGCTGCTGATGGACAGCAGAGTTACGGAGCTCTGAACATCGGTGGATTCGAGATACCCGGCGAAATCGATCATGACATTCACATACAGACAACCGAGAACGATGAAAATGAATTCTGTTTGTCCGGAACTTGGATTGGGGACGCCAATGAGTACACGAATTTGAGGTATGAAAAACGATGCGTACCAACGAAGAACACATTGATTCCCCATAAGAACTTGCAGAACGCCGCTTAACCAATTATTAAAACTTGTATAGCTTTAAGCCATTGTACTATGGTTATTGTATATGATTGAATACTCGTTAATAAATCGTTATATATATTTTGTATCATATATTGTATCTATTATAACTTAATTATCTCGACACAAAATTATTTCTAGTTATTAATTCTTTCACTACAGTTAAAAATATCAATTCGATAATAAAAATTATTTCTAGTTATTAATTCTTTCACTACAGTTAAAAATATCAATTCGATAATAAATATTTCATTGTATGAATGATAATTGAAATAAATTTGAGGAAATTTCGAATACAAGCTTAAAACTCAGACGAAAGAAAATTCTATGTATAAGAGACGTTTTTTTAAATTGACAATATTTACGCTTTTGACGTCACGATTTTGTAGAAATGTTTTTTTTCTATTCCTTAAACACTCTTTTTCAATATACTTTATTATTTAAATTATAGAATCTTTACAAGCTTTTTATATCATTTTATTCTCTATTGTCAATTAAAAATAGTATAACCAGCTTAAGTATGTGCCAATTAAGAAAAGAGTACCAAACAAGTTTAATAGTGTGGCAGTGTTTTCTGACTATGTAAATGTTAAACAGGTAATCGCTATCAATACAAGTGTCAAACTAGGTAAGCTGACGTTTTAATGTCGGTTGACAATGGTTGATGTAGGTTGCTTTCGGTTATTTGTTAGATAACTGAGGAGAAAATATTTTTTTCAGACTTATACCTCGAGAATAAAAAAGAATTGTTTTTAAACCCACAAAAATAAAAAGAAAATGTACGTGTTTACGCATATATGTCTCACTAGTTTAAAAGATTCATGTCTTTCGTATACAAATAGTACATTATGCAACAAGGGAATAAAGACGAGGATTATGCCCGCGAGTTGGTTTACTGCCCGAGCGAATCGAAGTCAGTAATCGCCCGTAGGAAATAGTGGGCTTTAATCTCGTGTTTCATATAGAACTTTATTTCCCACTTAACTGTGACCACTTTATTGATTTGAAGAGTGGAACTCACGAAAAAAGAAGGAAATATTACAAAAATGACAAAAAATTTTTTGGTAAATAAGGTACTTTCATTCCGTAAAATTTGCTTAATTCCTGCAAAATATACTTCATTCTCACAAAATTTACTTTTAAATTTGCGGGAATAAAGTAAATTTAGGCAAATATAGTTAAATTTGCGGGAATATAGTAACGGAGGAAATAATACGTCACTTTCGTTCCACTTTTCAGGTCAAAATAATTATGCTGGGAATAATAGTACATTATGTAACAAGGGCAAAAAGTCGAATATTTTTCGCTTCGCTCGCTAGGGCAGTAAACTCACCCGCGGGAAAAATCAACTTTTTTCTCGAGTTACATATAGTACTTTATGCCCACCTCAACTGTGGCCACTTTTTGACTTGGAAAGCGGGACTAATGGACTGTTAAAAGAGAATATTGTTAAAAGACAATCGAAAATCAGGGTTATTGGTAGAACTTGATGAAATAAAGGAATTTGGACTAGTTTCTAATAAAGTCACTATTTTCCTGCTAATCAGTTTTGCGGGCAAAAAGTTTAATTTTGGTCTCGCTACTCAGGGAACAAGTGGCCATTTTCGTTCAGATGGACATAAAATGTATTAACAT
Source organism: Gastracanthus pulcherrimus (assembly GCA_949152435.1). Taxonomy (NCBI): domain Eukaryota; kingdom Metazoa; phylum Arthropoda; class Insecta; order Hymenoptera; family Pteromalidae; genus Gastracanthus; species Gastracanthus pulcherrimus. The sequence goes on from OX424575.1 coordinate 14,601,240, forward strand.
CTTTCAGGGCTCATTTTAGAACTAAAGATGAGATCTATGCATGAAAATACCAACATACTTGTAAGTATCATACCCTTATTTATCCGCATCAAACATTAACAAAGTGATATATAAATGACAAATACATGCATCGATCTTCCTAAATGTATTGTAAAATTCTGCACAAATATTTGCTAGCATTACTAATTATGCGCTTGAAAGTTTAGTAAAGTTAGTCGATCAGTTTTAAATTTCGTTTTTTCTAAAAATGTTTGAGGTAGCTCTCCGGTGATTTTATCGAAAAATTAAAATTTTTTTTAACATTTTATAAGTTGGTTCAACTCATCCTTGATACGTAGAAATAATAATATAATGATATTTTACATTTTAAGCTAAAAATTTTCATAGATTAGTCAAAACTATTAATTTCAATTTCACGTTTTTTTGCCTAATTTCGATCGTTTAAAGACTGAACATTAAATAAAAGAAAGCCTTTTTCTTGTTCTTTTAGGTTAAAACTTATCTATACTTTCTATTAAAAGCTGTTTATTTATTTTTATAAATATAATAAAGTTTGGTAAATTTGTACTAACGTATTATAAAATAAAACTAAATTTTTCATTATTTTTCATTAATTGCTGTTTTTTCATTATTTAAGTTATCAATCTTCAAAATGTTGTTGGCACACACCAAAATAATCAATCTTGAAACTTTTAGGATACGGTCTTTAAAGCATTTTCAACATTAGATGGCTGAAATATTTTGTAAATATCCATGACAACGCTCATGTTAAATGATTTTATTAACAAATTTGCACTGTTTGTAACAATTTTTAAACAACAAATAATTATATTTGTTAAAAAAACACATAGTTTAGTGAAAATTGGTAGTTTCAGCTTTTTTAGTTTTATTTTCTGTCTAAATCACTATCAAAATTTTTAGTTCATAAATGTCATTGTGGTGTGCTCCAACAACTTTTACCGTAGGGCCTAATTTCACTTAAAATAAACCTACTATTCTCAATAACTTCTATATTATTTGATAAAATTTTTTAAAAATATGTATATCAATTGATAATATAATTTTAAACATGCCATGTAAATATTATTCTGTTAAAGCTACGGAAGTTTTAATTTTCACCGGAGAGCCCCCTTAATGAAGTAAAGCTTCATTTTGAAAGTTTGTAATTATAATATTTGAAAAATTGGATAGTTTTCTCAAAAATAATAAAAAAGGAAACTTTTTAACGTAAAAGTGATTTGCTTGAGTAGCGAAGAGTCGTGCGGTATGGCAACTCATAGCTATTTTAGGTATAACTTTTAATTGACACGATGAAAATTAAAATTCCAAAAATGTATTTGTTCCTTGAATTGTCCTCTATCCTGAAAAAATTGGTTGGGGTTAGATACGGGTATAAATATTAATTATAAATATAAATGTAAAAGTTACGATTTTGTGATTTCTAAGAGGTGTTTTCCAGTATGACAAATTATCATTTTTATTGAGTATTGAGATCTAAATGATTTATAAGGGTACTCATAACATTGTTATATATAATAATATATTATATTTATTAAAAATATAGCTTTATAAACATTTAACGTGTATTTTATGCATGCAAAATTAAAGAATTTTTATTTGAAAATGACCCCTTTATTTAAGGAAAAACACGAAAATGGCTTTTCGTAAGGGTCGTTATCTTTGTAGTTGTAATATTTAAGTATGGAAAGTAAATACATTGGAATGTACTTAAAAAAAAACATAATTTAAAAAAACACGTTACGATCCGACCGATAAAAGTCGAGAAATATTTTATTATTTTTGCAACAGTGATTAAAGGCCATCTAATGAATATTATTACTTGAAACTTGTAATTACAGCAGTAGACTGTATACTCTAATAGCTGAATTTTGTTCTGATCATACTGGCCACGCGATAATATATCTATACAATTTTCAATCTTTAAAGTCGATTTTCGTAATACTTCCTTAATTATTTCACCTCGTGAAATATTGCAAATGATATATAAGTTAATGTATTTAAATACTAT